>KK114675.1:47845-151837 GCA_000611955.2 Stegodyphus mimosarum
AGTGTTATTGTTTCAATTTCGATAAAATCAATTCCGATATAAAAAGACGTTGTTGTCGGTCAGTAATAAATAAGACATTTTATTTATGTACGATATTGCTGAAATACTTTATTGAACACAGTGTTAATAATTTAAAAAGCCGTTTATCTGGAAGCAAACATTTTTGCATCAAATGTTATTTTATGCCACAAATGTCATGAAAAAACAGGTCTCAAACGGTCTATTATAGCAGGTCGATTTGCAAGGTTTTTAACCTTATTGGTTTTGCGCACTTATCGTTTTCATTAAAATTAAAATTTTGTTATCATGATGAAGTTTTATAACATACATATCTCAAGGCTTTTTAGAATTTTTTTTCTTTTTTTTATTTATATGCATTACACCCTTTAATATTCAGATTTTTTCTTTTCATGTTAATTTCGTTTAAGCAAGTGAAAGAACAAAGAACTTGGTCAATAAAAAAAGTATGATGTGTTCTTCGATAGACATATTGTGAAGATGCAGGTGATGTGTATTAATGAAATTACTTACTAAGATCTAAAAATTTACCTGATTTTTGTTCTAAAATGCCTGCATACTAGTAAAAATATTAAAGTTTCATGTTTTTTTTTGTCCCTTTTATAAATTAATAATTTCTTCTTCAGATATTATTGCCATTTCTTTAAAAACCCGAAATTTTTTCTACGGGCTGGTCCCAATAGGTTCTGATCTCATTGCTGAACTTTCGCTAGGCGTGTTGGATCCTCGCCTTTAAATCAAATCCAGGAAACAGTCCTAGACATGAATCCAGAGCTGTGCGAGTCAATTCCAGGAGTTTGGCAACTCTAAATAAAGATTCGGTCTGATGAGTTGGTATTAGCACATATTGTTTTGATTTAAGAAGAGAAGCGAAATATTTATGATATTTTATGATTTTTGAAATTTTTATTTCAATTAAAAAGGTTTAATAGCAAATGCTACTTTGAAGCCTTATACTACAATCTAATAATTTACAATTTTTGTATGAGCACGCAATAAAAAAGTAAGGTAAAGGATCTATATTTATCGCCATATAATTTAATCCTTGAGAGCAGGCGAAATAAATACAATGCCAAAAGTTGGAAAAATATTTCAGAAATCAGTAAAGTATTTGCATTTCGTTACGGTTTTACTTCCACCCACGTTAAACCGAACGCCGTGATGTGAAAAAAATTCAATCCATTTGCAGAAAGGGATGTTCATTTTTCTCATGATAATTCGTTCTTTAGTAACATCTTGCTGCACTCTCGTTTTTTAAGTACTATATGGCCCATAGGCAACTGAAAATCAGTCAATATTAGCAGTAAATAACAAAGAAAAATGTCAGAGGGAGGAGATATCTTAGAAACTCTCTTTTTCTCCCTAAAGGGGGAACTGAAATTTCCTGACACGTTTCTAACAGCTGAAAGATTCGTCGGCTGACTCCCGGCCAGAACATAAAAAGGAATAATGTCAATAAAACGCAATAATTTTAGAATATTCACAGACTAATAAAACCAATTAAAGACAAACTGGATGCTTTTAAAAAAAACTGGAAGATTAAATTATTTTTATACCACTCAATCCGTATCAAGTAGACTAGCCTCCAGGCATTCGTAATGATAAAAATTCTAATCAAAATAGCGGATAAAGTATTTTAAGAGCACTAGAGAGTTCTTTCGTACTTTTGTAATAAAAGACAGACCGAAAAATGATATCTTGAAAAGGCATGGTTTCATTTATCTGCGGTTATTTTAAAACCGTTTCTCATCTCAATTTCTTAAATTTGCCTCCCTGTTCGGTATGTTGGTTAGCAGGTCCAGCTGCCATATCGTTGGACCCAGCTTTAAATCTCTAAGAATGCGCTGATGATTGTAAAACGCATAGTATCTTTGCAGCATAGTGGTATTTAAAATTCCGTCCAGCAGAAATCTCCTCGAAAGAATGGTGGCAGGGAAAGAAGGATTAGAAATCTCTCTGCATTCCATTCCCGAGGGTGTTTTCGATCTAAACTGGATGGATCAGAGCCTAAATGTCACTTATAGGGTGTTCGACGTCTTGGACAGGAGCTCTCTATTTTTTTGGCTGTGATGAATTCGTGACCTGATCTAGATTATGACCAGATCCACGAATAGGACCAGGAGGGTCAGTAAAAACAATTTCTTGAACTATGTGTTCCATTGATAAAAGAAATATGTCTTAGCTATTGCTTAGCTATTGCGCGTAATTTCTTTTTTTTTTAATTTTTGTTAATAGTTTACATGCTTTCACTTCTCGACATTTGAACCTTCGGGAAAAAGCAGAATTTAGAAAAGTAAGGCCATGCAAAATTTTCGGCAATGCGAAATGTGTATGTTGGCAGCGGGAGAGGGGTTGAATGTAAAGGCAAAACGTTCCGCAGGTAATTGACGCTATAACGTTGTTCTTTTGAAGCAGAGGGAGTTTATGATTGAAAATAATTTAAAATAATTAACATGAATGACTTGTGTGAATTTTCTGAGTGAAGGAATTCAAGCTTATGATGCGATTTTTCATATTAATGCGAACTTCTTTTTGTGTAAGAATCGATAAGCACTTATTTTGTCCAAAGACCGCTCAGACGGTATAGTAGTTAGGAGAGCCTGACTGCGATACCGAAGGACCCGGGGTCGAATCCCGGAGAAGGCATGGATGTAAAATTGTCTGTCCCTTCATACGAGGTAGCGGTGGCCACCCATGAGGTGCCTCCACAATAAAATGGCCACCACTTTCGGCTTTAGTAGCAGCCAATGCCGTTATAGGCAAGTGCCTGCCATTGGAAAAAAATGTTGAAAGACATAGTTGGTAAACTCCCTCAGTCAAATAAAAAGGCATAAAAATTCCTTTCGTTAGCATATTTAATTTGTAAATAGTTAGAAATTTGATTACAATTTTTGTTTTGCATTGTTAGAGCAGAAGTAGAGGGTTCTTTCATAAATTTTTGAGTATGAACTATTATTTGTCACTTCTCAAGAAGTCTCTCATCTTATCAGTAAGACGATGTAGAATTTGATGGATGTCTTTGAATACAAATTGAAAACATGTTGTACTAGGAACATGTCGCGATAAAGTTACACAGGCTGATTAAGTTCTACAGAAAACTGTTAACAAAATTAACGCATTTCCCATCTTATGTTATCTTTGTGTCATAATTTGCCTTTGGGGACAAATCATTTAACATCCTACAGAAGATACCAGAAGCCATGAATGATGTTTGATGTTTTTAATGAGAAATTTACAAAACAGGTTGTTAAAAAATCTCTCAAATCTCAGACAAGAGGAGAGGGGAGAACCACTTCTGTAAAGTTAATTAAATATTTGCAAAAATGTAGCCTTTAATCAAATAATGGAGGAAAACTTTTCATTAAAAATTATGCATTAATTAAATGAGTTAATTATGCATGACCTCATTCAAACTCATAATTACTAAGCAAACGAGTGAAATGAATATCAGTGTGCAAAAGAAATGGAAGGTAATGGAGGTTCCCTAAACATGCTGTCTAACATTGTGAAACCCCACGGCAAAATGAAGAAAGGGAAAATTAGGTTCAGTGTCTAATTTATCCTAATAGTAATCACGCGGAATAGGATTGCAGCGAGAGAAGCTTTTTATTTTTCTTTTTGAAGGGGGTAATAGCGTGACACATACAGCAGTGATTAAATGTCCATTTGCCCCTGTACCAGGGGCAGATGGTATTTTTTAACTCCTGATTTGGAATAAAAGCAGTTTTGGTTTTTAAGCACAGATGACGTAAAGCTGAGCAATAAATACACGTGAAAAACCTCTGCATTATATTCGTTTAATAACATCGAAAATTGCGAAAAATATCAGCCTACACTCTCGTAAGAGATAAGCGTACTAGGTGGTACAATAGACGAGTTTGAATGTTCTGGTTAGTTACTTATGGCATAGTACTTGACGGATAGGAAATTTCCGTGGCATTCTGACCAAAACTAAAAGCCATATTTCTATTTACGTACTTAAAAACGCTTAATATAAGTTTATTTATTACGTATTTACGTTTCAGTATGTCAAAAATCTATGCAATATGTTGGCTTTAAAAATCAAATGAAGATGCGTATAAAAGTTCATTGTTCTCCTCAAAGCTATTTTATTACTTAAAAATGGCGGCAAGTAACTTACATACAAATTAAAGGGTACCTATAAATCGCGACTTTTATGTCAGAACTAAGTGTAATTAAAATACACAAAATTATGACGTCAAACTTTGGCACGCGGCCATTGAATTTTGGTTTGAATGTACTTCCAGCGTAATATATTAGAAACATGAAAACCAGCTGTTAAAATATGCAAAGAAAAGATATGTTGTAAAAGCAACATGAGAAACCATGTATATATAAATATATATAGGAATGTGATTTTACAAATAAAAATATAAAGTCAAAACAGCATTACAAATTCCAATCAGAAAAGAAGTTTATACCATGAGTTGAGGCCAATTTTAGCATCCCGCATTCGATTTTCTTGGATAGATCACTAATCATAAACCAGAAGACTAGAACATATTCATATACAATATTCAGCATATCGCTAGAACAGTATAATATTTTCAATTGGGGAAAAATGTCTTATCAGTTCTCCTTGTACTAAAAGCAAGAATTTCTATCTGGTATGTTTCCTGACTAGTGTCAAGCTTCAAAAATAAGCTATGAAGCTCTTTATGTACCAGCCAAACGCAAAGTATGACAGTCTTTCTGCCAGCAGAAGTTTGGCTGTTGCTGATATTGTAGACTTTCTGTATGTTTTACAAAATAAGCTACGAATGATGAAGAGGAAGAAGCTCTAAAGGGACAGAAAGAGAGTTATAACTCACTCTCTAGTCCTTTAGAGCTTCTCTCTCTTCATCATTAAGGTTTATAAACCTTACTAAATTGCTGCTTCTTCGTAATACGCTCTTCTTCTAATTCTAAAATTGCTCTTCTTTTAATTCTTCGTAATTACACAATAGTTTATTGTAATTGTTAATCTCGACTGTGTGCCGGAGTATACTAGTACATTTCGGGATAATATGCAAATTTCTTAAGTCCATTAATAAACGTAAAATTCGCAAACCAAGTTTAATAACACTATAAATTTACATTAAGACGTTGAGACTCAGGAAGAAATACAAATGGTACATCACATTTTTTAATACACTTCTTACACATTTGTGTTATCTTCTTAATTTCATCACTGGAAAGTATGTTTGAAAGCACCTCTGCAGGAATAGAAAGATAGTATTTCGCTTCTTTGCGCTGTTATATCGCCAAATAATTGTGTTCCCGGTTTCAGTATTATTAGTGGAGAGAGAAAGATATTCTTTCCAAATCATCTGTCGCCAGCTCGTTTCGCTCTCTCTTGTGCTTTTGAAGCATTATTATGACGTCAAAATAAATTATTACTAAAATTTCGATCTGTAAGAAGGGTGCTGTAATTTTTCAAACTCTTGCTTTTACATGCTTTATGTAACTGTAGCGAGTATTCAAAAACTACTGTTTAAAGACCTTACATCATCCACCTTATAAGATATTTTCTCGCTTCCTTCTGCATGCCTTCGTGGTGTAACGGTAGCACACTAGGAACGTATGCGAGAAGTCCAGGTTCGAGTCCTTTCACAGGGCATTTCACATGTTTCTTGCTTCAATAATTCTAATGACTTATAGCACAACTCTTTCTCTCTCTTCAAATAATAAATACTTGAAGATTGTGGTGTCATCGTTTTGAAGTGCTGAGTCATTTATTTTACAGTATTTTGATTATTTATTGAAAACAATAACAAACATGATTTAAAACAAATATTAAATATTTTACGCGGCACAGTGCCGGATCATTCTATGCGTCTTACCATACCATCGTTCACTTCCGTTCTAACTGTATTTTTCCCCGTCGCGGGAAAAGCCAACAGCAGTTTATCCCTTTAGAGAATTATAGTTGGAACAAAGATCTTAAGTTTGTCTTGGAGAGATCTCAGTTAAGGCCATGGTTAAAGAAGTGGCATTTCTAACTGCAAAAGTAATCAAAAAGTTGGTACAACGGTGTGAAAAATATATCGATAACACGAATGATTATGCAGCAAAAAAGCTTAACATTCCTATCTATCACCGAATTATATTTCTAGCAATTTTCAATTTGTTTTAAATCTTTAAATCACTCTACAATTATTTATTGAACGTTTAATTATCATTAAGATTCCCTATAATTTAAAACCCACTTTAAGTTACAAACCAAATTTTAATTGGGCTAAAATTTTAAATTCAATTTCGACAATTTGTTTTTTCTATTTAAAATTTTATTTTATCTGACTGTGATTCTATTCACATATTACGACTCGTTTTTGTTACGAAATAGTTTTGCAGTCATGCTCTGGCAACTTTTTTCAAAATCAAAGAACAATTTTCTTTAACAAAATATGCTCAATCTTGTCTTTCACTAATTCTGATAATAATTATTATAAGACTTTTATTAAAACGACGCAATTTTTATCCAATCGTAAGTCTGATATAGTGCAGGTGAAAAGCATCCAATAATGATATTTAAACATACTGTAATAAATGCTGTAATTGGTACCTTAAACATACTGTAATAAATTTAAACATACTGTAATTAAATGCCAAGATTTTCAAGTGCTGGTAAATTAAAGGTTTTTATTTTAAAACTTCTGAAGATTCTTTTTAAAATTCTGTTAGCGTTTTACATTTCGTATGCGCAGGAATTATAGAAAATTTTGATGTTACTTCATTGAAGAGAATTCTTTAGGTAACCATTTAATTTAATCCTTCCGAGTAGAATTCGTTTATCAGCCACCTGAAAAGTAAACAAGTGTCTTTTTCCCCCGGGATTTTAACCTACAAATATGAACCCTCTGCTTTCTCTCTGTCAACCCCTTGGCTATTCCTTTTTTTTCCTTTTATTTATTTATTTATTTTTTTTTTTTTTTCTTCATTTTCGGCAGCTTAAAGACAGGTGATACACTGATTTAAAATGGCAGCTGATAATGGAAAGCAGGCCGCTATTTGTATGACAAATCCTCGAAATAAAAAGTCTAACGGTGGCTCGTACATAAAAGAAAATATATTTTCATTACGTACCTCCCTCTTTTTGAATATAAATGTTCTTTTCATCAATAGAAAGTGTTATATTTACAGTTATTTCTGTGTCCGCTTGTGACTGAAGAGCGCAAAATTGATGTTCAAGGATCAGATGAGACAAATGCTGGGACGGAAACAAAAGTGTTGACACCATATTGACATGTGAAGGCGGTTGAGAATAAAACATCGTTTATTGTTCAACATTTACTTACCTTTTTATTTATTTATTATTATTTTTTAATTTTCGAGTGATTTACAAAACTCTTTTATAGTGTGAGTGGCTTGCAGAACAAACGTACATAAGAAGAAAGAGGAAAAACAGTTCAAAATAGGAACACTGTTAAGTGATGGAAGTAGGAAAGAATTAGTGAAAAGAGATATTTGAGCTAATTGTTCCAGCCAAAATTTATTTCTAAATAAAGTACTTGCCATTGAATAAAATTTGGAAGAAGATACAAAGAGAAGAACCTTTTATTAATTATTTCATTCCTAGCAGACGAGAATTAGGTTTCAAAATTGCAAGTATTTATTGAAGATTCGTGAAATGGTATTATAAATATGAAAAAATAAGCTAATAGTATATATTATTAGCTTATGTATATATATATATATATAATGTATATTTTTTAAATTTACAAGTAGATTGGATTATCTTGAGAAAGAGACTAAGCTAGTATTTCAAAGAGCCTGCCATTTCCTCATAATTATTCCAAGGGCTACGTTTATATATTTTAATCTCGTTATTATTGCTTCACGTAAATTTTCCCACTTGACAAGGAATTTCCCGTCTCATTCAGTAGTTACTGCGTTCAAATCGTAATTAAGACAAGAACGTGCCTAGAAATTCAGGGTCTGTTTAACGCATAGCTGTCGCTATGATCAATGCTTATGAGCAGAAAATAATTATAGAATGAAAAATCAGTGCGTTGATTCACTTGCATTTCTTTTCAGCTCTGTGTAATAGTGCGAAGCACCAGGGTCCCTAGTCAAAAGACCTACCCCCATTTCGAATAAGTTAAAGTTTCACGAATATTAATGCTACACTAACAAGCTAATTATTTACATAAAGCAATTGTAAGACATCTAGTACGTTCCAACACTTGCAGAGCTATGCAATATTTAATAATGGTCACAAAAAGCTCCAGGGCTTAGGCAATATGTGCAGTGAAATAATATTTTTCGCAGTATCTATATATGATTATCTTTATATGCAAAAATATCTGCCAAATTTTAGTTGTTAGACGAAGGCGGTTCATCAGAGATTTTCCGTTGGGCAGGAAAATACATCGAAGACCTTTTGAAAACACTGGCGAGTAGTACGTCCTAGTACAAGGAAAAGTCATTTTATTAGAAATGCATATAATAAATTTTCGGTTATTCCTAATACTTTGGATTTCATTTTCTCTTACGTACCAGAAAATAATAAAAAAATGGCGTAGGCTTGCAATCACGATAAAGAAGCATCGGTTAAAAAACATTTTAACTTTTTGTTACCTGATCGCACCACTCTGACATCGTGCTGGAGTAAAAATCAATATCTTTGATAGAGTAAAGGTTTAAATTGTTTAATACTTACAGCAGGATTAGTTTTTAAAACCAGACGGGCCTCTCTCTCTTTCTTTAAAGTTTTGAATGATTTTTCTCCGCATCCTACCAAGGCATTGACGACGTTTTGCCCTAGAACCGTTGCAAAACACAGTCCCTGGACTCTGTTTTCCCAACCTGTTATGCGAAAAACGATACTTTCCACTACAGCTTTATTTCCTCTATATCTGTTTTATCTGTTTCCAAGCCTGTACAAAAAAAGACGAAACCTCATAAAAATTCCAAAGAATATTATTAAAAAAAATCTGATGTATACACCACATGACTTCCTTGTACGGAATATTAAATTATACGCATTTTACAGTTCATTTAAACTTATTGGATTGAATTAAATCTACTTCGTCGATAGTGCATAAGCCACAATAGAATAAATGCACTCTTGAAAATTCACTATATTTGTTTACCATAGCGACACTTTGGCGTTAGGTTCACTTAACAGCGTTACGTCTCGTGCATTTTATAACTCAGAATGCACAAAAATTATGTATACCATCTGAAGAATTATCTATTCGTTGCCACATGTTCTATTCAAATACTATGATAAATCTAAAACGATGTATAAAAGAAAGTAAACAAAACAAAACAAAACAAAAAGTTTTTCACAGACGATTCAGTATTTCTCATTCAATTAATTCAGTTCTCACTTGGCGACAAGGCAAAAATACATATAAACTCAAAAAAACCTATATTAAAAATTACGAAGTAAATCTTTAAACACTTATTTTCTCGAATAAATTCCGAAATGGAGTAAGCAGGATTTAATTCGCAATAATAAAAGAAGGCGTTACCTTTGTTGTTGCGAAGCTTAGTTTTTCTAGATTGGCAACAAATCCACTATTCTCCTAAGTTTCAAGTGCAAACAAATATGGCTGCCATATGAAAAATAATTAGGCTTAGCCTCATTTATACAACTTTTAAATTGTTGATAATTCTACAAATCTTGCATGCAGATTTACTGAAGGCATAAAAACCTTAACCGGAAGATAAGAACAACATAATTCAATCATTTTTAAAGCAAAAAATGCACAATTTACCAACATATGAGAATATAAAAACTGAGCTCACTGAGCCGAGTAACAGAGTGGATATATATATACATAAATTTATATACTGATTGCAACCAAAATAGCAGGTGCACATCTACATGTTATAGCAGTCCTATATGCAAAATTTCAACGTTCTGAGGCTACTCTTTTTTGAGTTATGCCAGATACATACGTACGTACGTACGTGTGTATATACGTATGTATGTAGGCACGTACATATGCACAGAAGCTAAGAAAAAAATCTCTTCGGAATCCATTTTAAATCAGTTTTATAATTTTTTGGGGGAGAAAAGAGTCCTTTATTCTGTACTTATGTTCAGTTATCACGCAAAAAACATCTTTAAATTGCATTTGATAGCCGTCAAAATGGATATTGTCGTTGAAATATGATACCCGAAATTTTTCGCGATTACAATATTTCCTTTCTACTTCGTACAAAGAAGTAAAAGCCACTGCTAGAAATGGCAGGAATTAACTAATTTCTTAGTTATTAAAAATGTTTATTCGTACTATGTCTGTAGAATCTTTCAGTTTGATGTAGTCCTGGTATTTCTAGTGTTCTGTTGCAGGTGGAGGACAGCTGACCTTTACATCCTTACACATTTATATCTTTATCTTTTTTAGGAGGTTCAAGTTTTGAAGAAGTTGTCGAAAGTAACACGCTTCCTTCTATTCCTAAGTATGGTACTGAAGAAATGCATGACATTATCCCTGAATACTTCAACCACATTGTTCGCCTCTGCTTAATTGAGATGCAATTAATATAGTATTTATTATACATTAGCAGTACATTTATTTCGCAAATAATTTCCTTAATCTCTTTCTTAATGTTCCGCCTTCAGGCAGAAATGATAATCAAGTAACTTTAGAAGATTCCGAAATATATGAAATTTTAAAGTCAACATTTGAGACAAATAGAGATAAAAATGGGCGAGACACCAGAATTTCACCATTGGTCGAACAGTTATAGTCTCGGTGCACTAACTATTCAGTTTTACCCCAAATGTGAGGAAGTATTCGTTCGAGTGAGAAGTTCGAGGGTATACCACCCTTGAGTCAATACAACAAACCTCTTGAGAGGAGTTTCGGATCGCCGTGTATTTTGCGTGCCCTCTTGTCGCACATACACTATAATTAGGCTTGCCAGATTTCAGAAATGCTAAATCGGGACACCGGAATGCTTGCCGGCGTCGTGGGTATTCAAGGATACATAACCTTGGTGGGTTTTTAGAGTGTTTTAGAGTGTAGTTTATTCTCAATGTTATGAATAAATGGTTACTTAATAGGAACCTAAACCATAGGTAATAATAAATGACACAAGCATATAAATTTAAACATTTTATTTCTTACATGCTAATGATGTTTATAAGTCACTTAAGTAAGAAGAAACACTTTATATGAGGTATAAAAATTTGAACAATACTTACATGTACTTTTCATTGGTTAGGACTTTTTTTAGAAAGTCTTTTTTGGTTTTAATTTTGTTGTAAAAATCTTCACAAGCTAATCCGATATTAATTTTACATGTCATCAGGCCTTTAACCGTCGATTCCCTCATGAAACCCCTATCATCAGTCCATGCGTTATTTATCAAAGAAAATACTCTCTCAACTGGTGTTGATGTCCCAGGTAAGCAGAAGGCATACTCAACAATTTTGATCAGATTGGGGACTGCTATGTGATTCTCCTTGAAGTGATCAAAGAGCCTGAGCCATTTTTCTTCACTTCAAGTAATCACATCTATGGTAGACTCTTCTTGCTTCCACTGCTCCCAATTTGACTGCAAATACTCCTTAGCAAGCACAACTTCGTCAAACAGCTGATCAGTGTTTATTTGCATATCGGGTACATCAAGAAAACTGCTGTTAATCATTTCAGCAGAAGTTTCGGTGTTTTCCCAATTAACAGCGTTTGGTTTGGTCAGATTGACCCAAAAAAACTGTTCAGCATTTCCAAATCTATTTTCCCAGAGGTCCAAGTATGTAATGCATCTTTCATAAAAGCCATCAAATTCTTCTTTCACACTGCTACGGACTTGCTCGTCTAGATTCATGTAGATGCTCTTTGCGCCCATAGGGATAAAGTTTGAAGCCTTTCTTTCTGTCAGGTTTCTTTTGAGAGCTTTATGAGCTTTAGCAACCTCAAAACCTGTAGTGTTATCTTTTTTCATTACCAGGATGGCCTTGTTAAAGAAAGTAAGTTGTCCGTGGACAAACCACAAGTACAGCTCGCCCGTTGAATCAGTAAACAAGTTTTTTATTGTTGATGGGCACATTTCTTGGTCTAGAAAAACGCTTTCAGACCTTCAAAAGTCTGTAAAATTCTTTCCAGTGATTCTTTGATAGAAACCGGGTGTTCCCGTGTTGAATGAGTTTACGGTACTGTATATCGGCATCTTCACAAAATTCTTTTAGCTTAGTTACACGGACTGTATTTATAAATCTTCACCAGTAAGGCCTCAACATCGATTGGGGGACTATATACTGCAGTTTCCACACAGCTATGCACAATGTGTGCTCCACATCCGATTCCGCTGATTTCCCGTCCTAGGCTATTCTTGAGTCGATAGAAAACATTGTTTTGCCCTCCGCTTTTCACACCACCGAAGTTAGTGTTGCAATTATCTCCACAAAAGCCCACTACTTTGTTGTTCAAATCGTTTTGCAGCAGGACACAGCATAAGTAATTTGTAAGAATTTCAGATATTTCAACCGCCACGGATTTGAAATCTAACAGCTTTACTTGCACATTTGAATTAGGATTAAAGTAGCGCACAATAATTGGTCTAAGTTTTATATCCTTTCTGTTTGATGCATCCATACTTACAGATATAAAGTTTGACTTGGTCAAGTTTTCTTTAAGCTCTTCTTGAGCTAAAGGAGCTATGGCATTTAAAATTATTGCCTCACACTTAGTTTTTCCGAGTAAGAATTTAGGTTAAAAAAACTTAGAAATTAGCTTTGATGAACAAGAATTCGAATTGAAACTTAGGCTATGGTTTGTAGTGTGATAAGCAAAGGTCGCCTCTTTCGCTGCTAAGTTTTTATCATTAGAAGTCGAAGTCTTAAAAAAAGTGGTCAGCTTTGATGAGCTAGCAGCACATGCTAAATTCTTTTTGTGTTTACTCGACTGCGAATGATCTTTTATATCGGATCGACCAATATGAGCAACAGAAAACTCAGAATTACAATGTGAACATTTAACTCTATCGTCATGATCTTGATTGCCAGTACATACCTTCTTCAAAAAAGGGAATTCATTCTGTAAATCCCTGGTGAATTTACACGACCGTTTTGGAATTTTAACAGAGAACGCATAAATTTTAACTTCAAGCATAAATAAAACAGGGCTAGCTCACTAACACAAAGGACACCACCGACAGGGACTGACAAGTGACTGACGCAAGCGGCTAGCGCCGAGGTGGGCGAGTCCAATGTTGTTGCACACAACGGGGTGTAGCTTTCAGGGAAATCTCTTCTGGCGCTTTAAAGCTGCATCCCTTAGTGTCCAATATTGGACTCGCCCGGAAAGCCTCTCGCATCGCGCATGGTCACGATTGGCGAGAAAAGACTATACGATGACAATATTATTTATTGGCAGATCATCACTCATCTATAGTTTTCACCTTTCATATAGCACAGAGATAACTGACAAAGTAATTATCCTAAATAATACTTCACTGTTAATTATTTTTAGACTTTTTTGGTCATCTATAAAATGAAATTTAATTTTTACTGGGACGAGAAGTAAACCGGCCGGGACACCGGGATTTTGTCTGAAAACCGGGACTGTCCTGGTCAAATCGAGACGTCTGGCAAGCCTAACTATACTGTTACAAATACTTATTGTTATTATTAAAACATAGTCTCATCATTAAAATAAAAACATTTCTTTCACTCTTCCAAGATGCAGAGCAAACCAGAAAACGTAAGACAAAACTTACTTACCTGGGTAGTGTGGTGATGAACCGAAACCAATGCTGATGCATGGGAAATAGAAACTCGAAGAAGCTGATTTATCTTATTATATTATATCTACACTACAACATAATACAATTATACTAAAATATATACATTATAAGAATTTCCGGGACATTTTACTGTCCCCTAAAGTTTTAAAACATCTCAATCCGTTCACGTCACGAGGGCCTGTGCTGGGAAACCCCTTTTTTCCCATACTTCGATGACAGCCAACGCCATCTGTATCTCGTACATCAAATGAAGAGGAGATTTAATGTTTGTAAGATACTAATCAGTTTCATAACACTCATGCTTTCTCCAGAATTCAAACCCATATCCATCGCTACGACAGTCAATATCATCCACCTGTAGAATAGAACTGGAGACCATCAGCAAAATCAAAGAATAGTAGGTTCTCCGCCGCACAGCATCATACAAGACATGGGTAGAAACATTCTGTTGCAATGTAATTTACAAAGAGCTAAAGCAGCCACCTTAAGTGTTGTTCAACTAATGATACACAATAAGTCCTCTTTGGCATTAATTCAGGAACCTTACATAAACTATGGTACTATTCCAGGAGTTTTCCCTACTTGCAAGGTATCAAAGAATGTATCAAAGAATTGGAGAGAGACTCTCAGCTTGTCATTGAGCATCTCATGAGGCATATGTGGAAACTTACTGGGGCTTTACAGAAACTTTTTAAATGCAACCTTTTATTTATACTTTTCTGAAGTCTTGGTTCAGGATCCTAATATGGAGTTGGAATCAAGAAGGCCTGATTTGCGAAAGGTTAAAATTTATTTAGATTATCTTATGCATGATACTCTAAGAAATTATCGTAGTCCCCCTTGCGTACTTTTGCAGTGTCAGTGGCTACCACAAACAGCTAGCAAATCAAATATTCTTGATTAGAATAACAGAGAAGGTACAATCGTTTTTTAACATTTTTCGCTGTGAAAAACTTAATGGCCTCAATAATATTGCGGCTATTTATGTAAAATATTACAATTATGTTTATGGTTTACATAAGATCCTTTAAGTTCTACAACGTATTAGGTGTTGACTGTTAGTGAATTACTGTCTTACACGAATTATTTGCCAACATGTGTTAGGCAGAGCGATTAATTCAACTGTTGGTTTTTAAAATTAATTAAATATGAAGTATTTTCTGTTATCGTAAACTCCGGTTACTTAATTAAAACGTTTCCAAAACTATGATATTTTATTGCTTGGATACATTTATAAAAGAACTTCGAATATTCCGAAAAAATCCTAACAAAATGCTCTTGTTTATGAGCTAGACAAAAGGATCCTCTTGTTTACAGAACACATCCTAACATTATCCAAAACGAAGACTTGTGCCAAGTAGCGTGTACTCTAATTGTCGCTTTAGGCATACGGGTGCCAAACTATTTGTTTTTTGTAGAGTCTTGAGGTTGACCCCACTTAGAGTCATCTTTAAATTACACAGTAAACTTATTTATTACATCAGGTACCCCCTATAATTTTCATTGAAGATTATATGTACTAATGAAAAAGAAAATGAATACTTGTCTTTTATTGCAATGAAAGAATGCCACTTTATTTTGGAGGAAATTAACTATTTTAAATCTCAGTCAGTAATCACTTCTACTTTTTAGACATAATATAAAGCAATTTCTCGTTTTTGTATCACAGTATGTTTGCTTACTTTATGAGTAAATCAAATAATGTGAAATCAATGGACAGAAACTATTGCACACTGAAATTATTACTGTTAATTATCAACTTGTGTTATCAATTAATATGTTACTTCTGTAATGTTGTTAATGAAAGTTTATCGCACCTGTTGATGACACTAAACTATTCGATATATAATGTAATTCTTCAGTAAAGTAAAAGGTTACATAAAAAGCTAAAAAAATAAATAATCTGTTTAAAAATTTGAACCATGAATGACTGAATACGAATTATTCATAAATACTACGAAAGTTGTTGATATGCCTACAGGAATAGCTAACACGTTTTTGAAATTTAATATTAATATCTTGAAGTAGGAGTTTTCTGAGAGTGACTTTTTTTAGGATTGTTAGAATCATTGCGAAAGCGCTAAAACATCTTTCGAGAAAACTGTTTACGTTTAATACTTTTGCCCAAGTAATTAATAATCTACTATAAAAAAGCGCTTTCAAGATCACTATTTAAAATGTAAGACTGAATCAAGGTCAAAGTTAAGACACGTTTCGCCGCAGATTTCAAGTGCATACGAAGCTACGCTTTCTCTTGTTCCCCCCCCTTTTTTTTGTTATGTGTGTTAATCTAACGTGCGTGTTTCTGAATAAGTCTTCCATTCTGATCTTATGAACAGATTTAGAGCAGAGTTGTATTTTTCCTCCACTCCGTTCGCGTGAATAAATATTTTAGTCACGAAACTCGTACCTGAACGTATGTAAAGATGTTTCAAATGACAAAAGGCTAGATCTTGTAATTATTCATATTCTTATTTAAGGAAGCATTAAAAACCGATTGTTTGCATTTAGCTGGATTTCCTAGATACTGCATTAGAGTTTCGTACGTAAAACTGCGTATTATTTTTCTACGGACTTCACTATTAAATAATGTTTTAAATAGAAAATCAAATAACTGTTAATGTTATTATATAGTATGTGTTACTTGAAAAAAAGTAGAGATATTTACATGAGGCAATTTATGGAAAATGAAAAGAAAGAAATATATATGAAGCTTGCGCAAGCATGTAAAGAAAAAAATATTTATTAAAAAATTCTTATCTAGCAACTAGTTATCAAAGTATGTACACTGCGCGAAAAAAAAGGGGGGGACACTTCTATATCTCCCGTTTTACTGGGCCGATTGACGAAATTCAAATTGCGTTTTTCATGTCTCAAAAGCCCGACTTAGGATATGTATTAGATTTATATATAGCACTGTTCAAATACAGGTATTTTGACTCAAAATCGGACTTTTTCTGAATTGGCATGCCAATTTTTTTCCATATTTCGATAATACGACTCAAATTATGCCAAACTGTAAAGTTTTGTAAAAATCGCAAGGGTAGTTTTTCAAAAATTAGCTCTCAAAATTTTAGCTCCTCAATGTTAATTGAATTTGATATATATTTATTGATACATCTTTTTTAATGAAACTTATTTGATTCCTTCTTACACAGTTCGAAATTTAGCTTCATTCCAAACAAAATTATCTCATTTTTTATGATTTATTTTTAAAATTTGTATTTTTAAATAATTTTTATAAATTTTTCGAAAAAAATTTTGAATTATAACCTATAATATTTTTGCTATCATCTTAAAGTAGATTTATTTCTAAGCATACCTGGAAAAAATTAGAGCTCTTTATTCAAAATTTCCGAAGATATATGTGAATTTATATATTGGCGCGTTTTCAAATTTGGCATATTTGTTGAAAGCGATAATAACGGAAATGTGATTTACGCACTTTGCTAAAATTATTTGAAAGTAGAACGATAATTTTTTTCCTCTTATCCACAATGTGAAGGCAGTGATGATGTGACTTTTTTTCCTCCGCTGCGCAATGGAAGGGAAGGAAAATAGGTTGTCACGTATTAAGAAGTTCGCCTAGTGAATTATTTTTGGCTCAAACTGAAAAAAATTCGCCAAGTTAAATTTATGAATTTCTCCGTAAATTTCACACCAAATTTTACAAAATTTAATATTTAGGCATAATTTGAGTCGTAGATTCAAAGTATGGAGAAAAATTGCTATGTTATTTCAGAAAAAGTCCGATTCTGTGTCAAAATACCTATGTTAGAATGATGCTATATATAAATCTAATATATATCAAAAGTCGCGCTTTAGCGACATGAAAAACGCAATTTGAATTTCGTCAATCGACCCAGTAGAACGGGAGATATAGAACGGCCCCCCCTCCTTTTTTTTTTTTTTTTTTTTTTTTTTTTTGAGGAAGTTTAGAAAAAAAAAGGGGGAGGGACAACAGTTTTATATCTTCCGTTCTACTGGGCCGAGTGACGAAATTCAACTTGCGTTTTTCATGTCTCGAAGGCGCGACTTAGGATATATATTAGATTTAAATATAGCATTGTTCTAACATAGGTATTTTGACACAAAATAGGACTTTTTCTGAAACAACGTACCAAACGTTTTTCATATTTCGATTCTACAACCCAAATTATGCCTAGATATTAAATTTTGTAATTTTCGGTTAGAAATTTACGGAGAAATTAAAAAATTTATCTTCGCGAATTTTTTTCAGTTTGCGCCGAGAATAATTTACTTGGAAAGCTTCTTAATTTATAGCAACCTATTTTCCTTTCCTTTTTCTTCATTGTCCACGAGCGGAAAAAAAAGTCATCGTTCATACTTTCCAATAATTTTAACAAAATGAGTAAACCACATTTTCGTTATTATCGCTTACAATAAATACGCCAAATTTCGAAACGCGCCAAAATGTAAATTCACGCATATCTTAGGAAATTTTTAATAAAAAATTCTAATTTTTTACAGATGTGCCTAGAAGTACATCTACTTTAATTAAAAACTGTAAAAAATCGTAATAGTGTAAAAAAAATTATAAGTTATAATAAAACATTTTTTTCGAGAAATTTATAAAAAATATTAAAAATAAATCATAAAAAATGTGCGAATTTTATTTGGATTAAGCCTAAATTTCGAATTCTGGAAGAAGGAATTAAGTAAGTTTAATAAAAAAAGAGATATTAGTAAATATATATCAAATTCAATTAACATTCAGGAGCTAAAATTTTGACAACTAATTTTTTAAGAACCTCGTGAGATTTTTACAAAACTCGTCAGTTTGGCATAATTTGAGTCGTAGAATCGAAATATAGAAAAAAATTGGCACGTGATTTTAGAAAACGTCCGATTTTGTGTCAAAATACCCATATTAGAGCAATGTTCTATACAAAACTAATATATATCCTAAGTCGCGCTTTCGAGACATGAAAAACGCAAGTTGAATTTCGTCAATCGGCCTAGTAGAACGGGAGATATAGAACTGTCTCTTTTTTTTTGTTGCGCAGTGTACTTGGTTTAAAACTAATTATCATTACCATAAAGTCTTCTTATAGATTATATTATACCATTATCACAAAGTTTTCTTGTAGTTATATCATTACCATAAAGTCTTTTTATAGTTTTACGTTACCACAGCTCACGTTTTAATTCCATGGGTCTTAATCGATATTCGGAAAATATTTCGGTAAAATTGCAGACTTCAAGTCCATGTTTCCAGTACTGGCTGCTGTACTTTACTTGATTTATATTGTTCTTCTCTATTAATTCAGTTTGTAGAGTCATTAAGCTCTTGATGTTGGAGACGTAAGAAATGCGCAGCGCCCTCGCCGGGATTCGAACTCCGTATTCCCCGAATACGCGGCAAGTGTGCTTCCAGTTACACAGGAAGCCCTGTGGAATGGAGGGTGAAAATACCTTATAAATTTAAAAAATTTGAGTGCTTTTAGACGTCCATCAAATAACATTAATATGTTAGGACTTCCAAGAAGGCGGTTATGATAAGTGACTGCTGCCGCTGAAACAGCTTAAATCTCCAGTTAAGAAAAGAGGAAAACTATAGTTTGAATCTAAAATAGCAAAAGAGAACTAATTTTTAAACTTGCTTGTAGCTGAAAGCGATGATATGATCAATAAATTATAAATGTATAATCTCTTTTCCAATTATAAAAATGACAAATATTTCAACTTCTCCTTTCTGAAAAACCGATATAAATAAGTACTCGATTTTGACTAATTATTTGATATATAATATATATTTGATTACTATTTCATATTCTTTGCGAATATGATTAGCAAATATTGTATTTACTCGGTATTTTTTCAGAATCTTGCAAAGAAAGATTAGGAGACTTAGGTTTATAGAAAAGTGTCTTAACCGTATTTCTCTTGGTATATTACATTAAATAATAAATACGGCTAGAAAAAAAGTATAAAATTTAAGTAATAAATTGGAACTTTTATTGGATGTTTATAGTGTTATTTGATAATAATAATATTTTCACAAGCGTGAAGATCCGAATTTCATGTTAAAAGGACCCCAGTTTCAGTTACAAAAAAGCTGTTACCAGTTTTAATGAGTCCCAATGATCTAAGTACTATATGCTGACGCATTGATTTAGGTTGATCATTTCTTTTAGAATAATTTTAAGTTTCAATAGATAGCAATTTTATGTACTTTGGACATTTCTGTCACTGAGATCAAACTCTTTACTCCTTTTAAGGATATATATAATGAACATCAGGTTTTAAAGGCAAATTTTTATTGAAAAAAAGATGATTAAAATTAGGGTTAGTCCTATAATGTCACTCGAATAATATTCGGCTAGTGTTGAAAAACATAAACATTTGTCATTTTGTAAGGTGTTTTCTTTCTCTTTAGCGCGTCCTTCACGGTGTAACTGAAAGCACTTACGGATAGCAATCGGAAGGTCTGGAGTTCGAATTTAGCCAGGACACATTCGATTTTTCATGTTTCTTCGTTCGATAAAACTAATGACTACAACTGGCGCCCGAACTAAAATGTTGTGAACCACCAGGATTTGGAGACCAGCTCCGTTCCTCCCCAGTTCCCTTTAAGTCGGGGAGAATGAGAGGTACTTTTTTTCTCACCGCGTGCCTTCGTGGTATAACTGGAAGCACATTCGACTAACAATCAGGAGGTCCATAGTTCGAATCCCGGCGATGCTTCATGTTTTTCGCTCCAAAACAGACATAATGACACTGCAGTTGTGCCCGAACTAAAATATGGTGGATAATACAGCACCACCAGGATTTGGTAACTGGGTCTCGGCTTTCCTAGTCGCTCTTAAAGTGGAAGATGATATAAAGTAGTTTCTCCCTCCTTGTCGCTCGCCTTTGTAATGTAATTGGAAAGTTCGCCCGAATGCCAATCGGTAATTCAAGAGTTCGAATCCCGAAGAGGCAATTGCACTTCTTTTTTCTTTGCTTCGACAAACCCAATAGACTCTACAGTCTGAGATAAAAAATGAAGTTTTTCCTGTCTGTGTTCCTGACCGTCTCTGTTAGTTTAATAAAATTATCAAATAGGATATTATTTAATTTAATAAAATTATCAAATAGTGTAATATTTATTTTAGGTTGAAAAATTTAATTTATTTATTTAGCAGTTACCAGAACCATAATAAATGGCAAAAATTAAAACATTATAATGTTTTAAAATCTTAAAAAAATCTATTCTATTTAATTGTATGAGAAGTTTGAATAAATTAGTAATTACATCTCTGCACGCCCTTTTTTTCGTATTTAACACTGAAATTTCCTGTTAAACAAGAACTTAGATTAGAGCTATAGATTGATTCAATTTAACCTCAACAATTTTCTTTCTTTTTTTTTTTCATGTTCGGAACAAATATTTGAAATTATCATATATAAACTATTTAAAAAACCTATCTTTTATCTCGAAGTGAAATCCTTTGAACTTATAATATCTCATTCTATTACTATGGACATAATTCTTATAAAAAGAAAAAGTTTACTTAATTCCACATATCTCCGAAACATTCTGTTGATACGGCTTTTTGTCACATTACTTCTGCAAAGTTCTCACAGATTGCGTTAAGTGAGAGCGAGATAATAACAATATTTTCATTCTCCCTTTTTGTTTGTCTATAAATTATTATTGTGCGGCCTATGTCTCCCAAAAAAGTGAGGCTGAAGCCTGCGTGCTATTATTATAAGCTATTAATGATTCAGGAGTATCTAATCAAAAGAATGATTGTGAGTAAAAAATGCAAACTGTGAGATGCCATATACTTATAATTTCTTTTTAATGGCTTTCTAAACCTCTCTAGGTATTTTGTGGATACAACATCATCCGAATACTGTTATGCTTTAAGCTTATAATAACCATAATTTATTATGAACTATATCTTTAACATACATTGCAGATATGCCTTGCTATAAAAATAGTAGGGTATCATAAGACAAACAGAAGCGTGTAATTTATTCGGAAAAGAAACATTTGTTACTGTTCTTTGACTCCTCAGTATTGTAATTGTCATACTGTGTGTTAATGTTACCTTCTATAGCGTAACCGGTTCGCTAATTATAAATTAGTAAAAGAGCAATTCCCTAGCATCAATGAGATTCTTGTTCATTACGTCATAAGCAATGGTCCTTAAACTGTTTCTTCGAGAAGTATTTAATTATAATTATCTCATTTCATATAATTAATGGAGAATAACTTCTTTGGTTTATTTAAAACTTTTTCGGTAATATTTAGAATTAATTAATCAGTTCTGAAAGACTGTTAGTCCAAATTATGAAAAAAAAATAACCGAGGTCATATTATCCGAATACAAAAGGGGTAATCTTCACATAACTTAAAAACAAATGTAAATGTGTGAATGTTAATATTAAATGTTATGTTAATGTGATTGTTGATATAAGTGTTTGTTAATATAAAATTAAACACTATATCCATGCGCAAGTTTAATAACATATCGTAATAATCTTCAGATCTGCTAAGGACGTTTCTTGAAGTAGCTCTTTTTTTTTTAAATAGTTAACGAATGGGAGTAAAATCCTCATTGCACTCAACATTTTGCGTGCTACATGCAAATTGTTCTCTAGTCTTGCTTGCAAAATTCACGGAAGTATTGATAAGTAATAGTTTTTTGAGGCAATTTGAATGGATTTGAGAATCTTGGGAAATTGGTTTTCTGTAAATAGATCTGTTTGCGGGTAAAACAGTGTTAAGTTAATAATTACTATTAATTCATTGTTTCGTAAGTGAAAAAAAATTAATTCAGTGTCTTTAAATTAGAAGAAATTTTGAAAACAATAGAAATCCATCAAAATACATAAAAAGCAAAAACCGAGTTTAAATTATTTTAATTTTAATATTTATTTTAAAATTCAACGTCTTTAAATTAAAAGAAATTTTGAAAACAATAGAAATACATAAAAAAAGCATTGAATTAAAAAATTTTTTTCCACTTACTTATATTTTTTGTTCAAAAATTCCCAGATAGCACTAATTTTAAATATAATTTCTTTTATGTCTTTATAAAGTTGCCTCAGAATTTATTATTTTTTAGCATTATCTATACATGTTCTCTATTTTGATTTTATCAATATTTCTTGATTGCATATACGCTGAAGAACTAAAACATTATGACCACCTACTCAGTAACGCATTGCGAGACATTTTGGCCTGCAAAACAGCTCCAACTCGCCTTGGCATGTATGCTACAAGCTCTTGGTAGATGACTGGAGGCAGGTTGTAAAAACGTCTAAACAGCGGTCACGTAAACTCAAGATATTCCGATAAGGTGGTGTTTGAGGTCTGAGCTGCCGCTCCATGACATCCCAAGTGTGCTTTATCGACTTAAGTAGGTGGCCAGGACATTAACTAGAATTCATTCATATGCTCCTGTAACTACTCCAACACCATTCGAGCCTTGTTACATGGGGCGTTGTCCTGCTGGAAGATTCTTTCCAGTTGGGAAGACAGACGCCATGTAAGGGTGCAACTGATCCGCAGTTATGTTTGATCGCCGGCTAGTTTAAATGAAAGGTCAACTAGTTAAGTGCCCCTTACGTAGTGGTTAAGTGGCCCTTACGTAGTGGTTACTGTGGTACCGAATTGCCCGTGTTTGAATCTTGGAGAAGGTACGGATATTTGTAAATATATAATGTCTTTGCGGCATGGGGGCATTCGAAATACATGGCGAGCGGAAAGTCCTCTGGTGTGGTTCGGCGGTTGGGGTGAGGGGTGGGAGACCCTCGTCCCCCCCTCCGCCCGGGTGCTCTCCTTCAAAATATTTGGTGGAAAGTAGAAGTCCATCCTCCTTGAGGTTCTGGTAACCATTCTTCCTTGAAATACATGGACAAGACAACAACTTTTATTTTGGGATATTTCTCTCGGATGACATTAGATTTTAACGTTTAGCACACACACACATGGATTTTGAATAAGACTTGTGCCTGAACATTCTCCTTCAGTGCAATCAACTCTTCTTGCATCATAATATCAATATCGGACATATCGCAGTTCAAGCTGGTTCACGGAATCTTTTGTTAACAGTTCCGTGAGCTATGCTGGCTCACATTCTGTGAAGTACGTTCCTTCCACATTTTAAATAAACACATTTAATTATATACATTATATTACATAGTACAGTTACATAGCAAATATGCGTTAAACAATTCATCACACTCCTTTCTCCGCACCCACGTCAACTCTACTCCAAACCGAAACATTTTCCCCACAGTTGAGGGGTGCTACTGCGCCCTCTGTGGGAGATCTCAACAGATTCAAAACGTCAATGTCCTGGAAGCGAATATTAAAATCTTCTTTTAAATTTGTCAAGTGGCTTGTATATAACAATATATCTTCTGAAGATATTTTGCATTTTCTATATTTTTTAATTGTGTTTTCCTGTGTGCCTGCGTTTTGCTTTTTTATAGTGCACTTCTTGCCCCAAAAACTGAAGTATTTAAAAAAGTATTATTGATTTTAAAGTGTATTAAATAATTTTTGCGTATGTTTTCCTTATACTTATTCTACCTTACAACATGATATAGCTTTATATCAATAAACAATTAATTATCACTTTTACAATATTAATAATTTTTTTTTCGTTTGTGATTCAATACGATCTTCATTATATCGATTAAATGGCCTGCCTATTTGGTTATCATAAAAATAAAACATAAAACCTGTCTAGCATTTTTAGATGTTTATGTTCAGGTTTGGGTTCGGTATTTTTCTTGCATTTACAAACGATTTCATGCTCATTAGACTTTGTTACATATTTTTAAAAATGCGATAAATTAAATGCATTTGTTCCATGTTTATTATGTATCCAATAATTTCGAGACTATAAGTAAATATTTATTACATATGGAATTAATGTAATAAATTCAGCAAGTTTGCAACACAAACGATAAATTTAATGACTTTATTCACATGCGCTGCCTGTTGCTGTTGTACATTTAATTTATCCAAAAGCCTAATAGATATCTACGTCGTTAACTTCCGTACTTAATTCATTCTGATGCTTATCGTAGGAATACTTAGTGAGGAAAGTTGAAATTTTTATGATTTGGAAATTAGAAATTACATTAATATAAACAAATTTTGTTAAAATATTACTGATTTTACAAAGAATGAGCTTGGCAGAACTTTTCAAGGCTTTACATTCGCTTTCATTATGTCCAGCATCAGTGAGAAACAGCAGTATGGCGTAACTCGGAAACTTACTTAGAAAACTATCATTTAATAATCATAAGAAAAAAATAAAAGCCACTGAAAACTCTGATATATTTTAGATTACGTTAAAATATTAAATACTTTCCATCAAATCATGTTTTCATTAAAACTTTAATTGAAGAACATCCGGTAAGTGACTGAAATTTTTGTCTAGAATTTAATTTAAGAACTTTATGTGGTTTGATATATATGCAAACGTTCTGAGAACCAACTGATACATGCAAGTTTTTTATTTATAAGGTCTTTTGCACAAATTCTTGATCCCAGCATACTAAAATTTTCTTTTGGAAAGCACTATAGGGTAATGTATTTCCAAGATGTGTAACTGACAGCACATTTTAGAAAATTTCCCGTACTACCGTAAAATAAGTTTATTCATTAAAGCAACAAAGGATATCATTGCGAAGATACTATGTTTAATTTGTATTTATCTCAACATCACAAACGATTTCTTGCATATCACCTGGCCTTAGGCCTCAAACGGTCCTCGTGAAGCTCTGATTGACTCCTAGGTACCTCATGTGAACAATGGCTTTTCCTTCACCTGGCAAGATGCATCTGCTCGTGGAATAGACCCAGACGCATTTTTCAAGGGGTCGTGTGGTGAAAAAAAACAACAACTAAAAAACAACTAGAAGAACAAGAGCAGAAAAGAAAAATTTCCTGGTTACTTAAAGAGATCTGAAAAGCTATATGTGGGCTGACGCATGCGCGGCGCGTGCCATTACGTCACACAGATTGGAAACCTCAACCACCTGCCTCCGCATTTATCCCCTATAGTTGTGTCCCCCCTCGCCATACCCAGATCAGTGACAAACACACAAAATTGCTACGAATATAAAATAAAATGAAAGTGTTACTGATGACGGTACGAACGGAAATTTCCAAACGACACGTCGCGTGCCAGAAATCGGTTAAAGAAGGATTAAATACAGCCTGAGGAATCGTTAGTGGGAAAAAAGTATTGGACAAAGGAATATGCATACTATTTTCATGAGCTGTGATTTCAAATTATTATAATTGCGTGATTGGTTAAATCATGCGCGAAGCAGACTTCTAATTGCACATCCATAAATATTGTATATTACAGATTTTCAAGAGAAGCATAGGGATGAAAGAAAAACACGTTGCGATGAAGATTGTGTTAAAAAATTGAAATAATACACCACTGTAAAATTAGGCAAGTTTTAATTTCAAACTGAAGTTTAAAGAAATATTCCGTGCATTAAGAGATAATAGGTTTTTTTTTCTTCATGCAGTAAAATATGTTTAGACATTTTATTTTTAAAGAAACTGACCATTTTCTGACCATTTCAAAGAACTGACCATGATCCATTAATGAACGGAAGGTACTTTAAAGATCACTTCCGGAGCAGAGATTTTATATCCTCTATTTTTTTTTCGCATATAAATGCACTGTAGTCATTTGTTTACATAATAAAATATATAATTACTTTAGAATAACAAGAATATTATATCAAAGTCTTGAGCTAAGATAATTTGAAATTACTAGTTTTCAGGCTTAGTTTATTTCACCGTTTCTGTTAAAGGAAGTTTTGCTGCACTATGCATGGGAATAAAATTTGTTTTAAGCACATTTTTCAAACTTTTAATGTACTAAAATTTTTAAAAGAGTCTATTAAGACTTTTAGATGTTTTCCAAGCTCTTCCCCCTTAGAGATGATTTAAATTGCAATTTTAAAAATCGAAATATGTACAAAACAATGTTGCAAATTTTCATTCTAAACAAAAACTATTATTTTTACTTAAACTATAATTTCTAAACAAATGAATATCTATATTGCAAATTTTATAATCATTTTATATTAACAAGACATGTAAATAAAGATGGCGAATTAATGACGTATTTTTATTATGTTAATTATTAGCATTTATTTATTTTATTTTTTACTGATACCTTGACAAATTTATTCTATCGAAATAACGCAATTGAATAAACATCTTTTATTTGGAGCCAAATAAAAAACAAAGCAGAGAGAATGTTACGTTTGACCTTTCATCTCCAATGCATGTGATATCTTCTTTGTAGTGATAGGACTGATGGTCACAGAAAATGATCTTTACGATACAAATGCACCTAGTATTGTAAATTATAACGTGATGATCAGCTGTTATTAGTTCAACATGAGATTGTAAGGCTCTTTGCTGTTTTTTCCGCTACTAGGCGTAATTCAGTACAAATTACTCCTTGAATTTTACCTATTACACAATTCAATACATTTTATCATCCGTAGCACCAAAAGGAGAAGCTGAGACATCCCGTGCGACAAATTATGGTATACAATGTGTAGCTTGTAGGCGGTGTTATCTGTGTTAAATAACGAAATATCAAAATATATCGTCTAAAGACAGTAATTAGCATGGCAAGCACCGTTGCTATATGTAGTGCTTTAATTATATTGCTACTTTTCCTTGGCAGTCCCTGTTCACTGGATCTGTTGAGAAGACATAGCATACAGGTATAGATAAAAGTGGACGGGATACCAGAATTTCCCTACTGGTCGTATAGGTATAATCCAGCCGCATTAACTATGCAGTTGTCCCATTTCTGAGGGAAAAACACCACTGATTGCGGTCCTTCACTCATCCCACTCATCCTTCAATATCAGCAATTTCTCGAGAGAATTTTTGGCTCGCTGTGTATTTTGATTGGCCCTTTGCCGTACAAATAAAAATATCCATGCTATTATCAGAATTCTAACCCGGACCCATATACAGAATACAACAAGGTGAACATGTCTGTAGAAAAGTCACAGCATATTTTCCCCAAAATGATATCAAACATCCACAAAATGCTCTTTCACCACTTATTCAGTTTTCCCGCCAATATCTTGCCTCATTCATTGATGCCTATAAAATTTTACTTATATTAATACTTATACTATACTAGTTATACTTTAATTATCAATACTCCTTTCTTGTTAAATTTAGGCCCCATCAGAGGCTGAGGGTTAAGATCACTGAATGCTATTAATGTGACCTGAGTTCGATCCTAGACAAACGGGCTAGCTATATGGTTGGTATTCGTTGTTTTCTCCACGTGTAACGTGAATACGAGACAGTACCCCTAAGAAAGTCT
Source organism: Stegodyphus mimosarum (assembly GCA_000611955.2). Classification (NCBI taxonomy): domain Eukaryota; kingdom Metazoa; phylum Arthropoda; class Arachnida; order Araneae; family Eresidae; genus Stegodyphus; species Stegodyphus mimosarum. Next base: position 75,928 of record KK114675.1, read on the forward strand.
TCTATGCAAGCATCCCTCCGCTTAAACAGGTAACTCTTATATTCAAATAGCCTAACCTAATATTGTTAAATATCCTTCTAAACAGCCGTTTTCGAAATGAATGCTAATCTATATCGCCTGTCTGAAGCCACGTCATTTAGTTATTAGTCGAAAAGGTGGCAATTTGCCCAGAGGGGCTATTAATTTCGTTTTGGCATTTTGCGTTGATTCATACAAGCGTTGTTTCACTTTTCAAATTGTTACCACCAAATATTACCGCCCTGTATTATATTTAAAGAAATTAAATACTGAAGAATCTGCATAAATGTATATAGGTTTTTCGCATTGTGATAAATCAACGGTACCTAGAACCATCAAATTTTGAACAACGTAATCCTCCTGCGAATATGGGCATCTGGAATTTGTTTTATTATCGATTTCATATTTTGTAAAACTTTAAAGAATTTTTTATTAACAAACTCAAGGATTTCAAAGCGAGCAATGGCAGCGTTGTACAGAAAAAAACACCTTTACCTCCATCGCGTGAGACTGTGTATCGGAAAATCTAAAGATAAGCTGATTTTAAAATTATTTCGCGATATTGCTCTTGAACTGAATTTTATAGTTTACATGCAAAGAACATGATATTTAATAAAAGGTAACACACAAAATGTTAAAAAAACGCACCTTTAGACGTAATTTAAAATCTGAAACCTTTCAGATTTTTTTATTTTTTTAGCAAATTAATTTTGTTTAAATATGAGTATATACTGAATGAAGAAATTTCATTGAAAAGCGGTATATAACCAACAGCACATGCGTACAGGAAGAAGAAAACTGTGATCAGGTCTCGTCCGAAACCTCTGTGTACATGAATTTATCTTGTGAAATAATGTTTCTCAGTAATCGTACTCTTCCCAGAATATAGTACAAAATACATGCGGAAAATGTTACATTCCTCTTGAAAATGCTTATCGATTTTCTCACTTCACATCACCTTTTTTAGATGCTTGAATTGAGAACGCAGCTTAGTTTCTGAGCAACGGTAACAAAAAAAAAAAAAAAAAAAAAAATAAAGGAAATCGATATTGATTTCAGTAATAAGTGATTTACTTCTTAATTAACAATACATTTCTTTTCAGGCTTCCAAGTAAATGATGAAGTACTAGCAGGTACATGGCTCTTGAGTTTGATTTAAAATAGAAGCTGCCTTTTGCATCAGAAAAAGATTTGCCTCCTTCAAGCTATTGATTAACCATTGTGTTCTGAAGTAACAGAAGATACTACTACAGGTGAAAGACCCAACGTAGAGGGAATTTTAGCGTTCCTGGAATTTATAAATAGACGCTGTAATTGTTAAGCGAAAGCACCTATGATTTCGATCCACTTATGCTTGATATGACGCTTCGTGAAAACTGCGTCATTTTTAAAGCATTATTTACGTTACTTTGTAATACAAGTGTATATTTTATTAGGGTATTAATTCTATAGTAGCAGGAAATTCAGTGACTATTTTGGCAAATTTCAGATTTTCAGAGATATCCCAAATATCAAATAAACCCACCAGTTTCAAATTTTTTCGTAGTTTAAAAATTTTATTATGATTTCTAAGCCGCCCTGGGCGGTATAGTGATTAGAGGACGTGATTGCTTCTCCGAAACGAATACTACGGATTCGACTTCCACCGTAAGTGTCGGTTGTAGGTGTGGTGTATTTTACTCGCGATGTATTAGTGTATCCCCTGTGGTGCCCTTTGAGCTGAGTTCTGGATAACGACACACCTAACAGACCGATTGGTTCGGACATGCGTGATGAATGCTTTCAAGTAAATGTCCTGCCATTTGCAATAAAAAAATGCACTTTAAAATCATTTTCATTTTTAAACAGCGTTCACATATTCCCCAGATGCCGAAATACACCTATTATGGCGATCATCTCCCATAAAAGACCATTTCCGATAGTTACCAGTGTTTCTTCTTTCATAAATAAACATAGGCATTGAACATTATCTCTCTAAGGCGACCATGACTGCTGAAAACCAAGATCTATAGATTTCATTGTACTAGAGATGTTTCCCTGTGGTCAGCCTTACAGAAATTGCGTTTTTAAGTGTTTATTTTATATAGACATTTATTTATGTTCTAAGAATTTATGGTCACTTTCAGAGGTGGTCATCTACAAGAGATTGTTACCGTGAAAGTTTCACTATATTTCAATTCTAAATTTACAAGTATATTAAGAGAAACGTATGTTACAATGTAATGCATTAAAACACCAGAATTGCTGATCTCAGTTAACGACGTGAAAGCATTGGAAAGCATTGCTAGTATTGAGCTGGCTTAAAAATATAAGGGTCATATTTCGTATCTGATGACCATCCTGAGATTTTCAGATATTTGTTCTGCGATAAAATTAGCACCCTACTTATTATTCACATATTATCATATTAAACTTAAATTGATAGACGTTTAATAAGCTTAAATTTTCCATGTCTTGGAATCAGTTCGTCTTCTAAATAGCTCCATGACAGTGTTAATATGTATGTTACTTGTAAATTGCTAATTAGATTATTAAAAACTAAATTCTATTTTACATCGTTGCCTACTAAAACAAATATTGAATGTTTCTTCAGTGTTTAAGCCGCAGATTAATTGTGTTAAATTTGATATTTCTAATTTTCATTCATCTTAGAGCTGCATTTTTAAATTTCTCCAGTTATTTCTCTTTGTTAACTTTTTTGCGTATCTTCTGAGTTGATGTCTACAAATATGTTAAAAAATACATTACTCAACAATTTTACTCAACTTTTAGTATAAAATTTATTTTTGAATATTGAAAAATAATGCAAGAAAAAATGCAAAGATTGTCGATACTTTTTTGGATAATTAATTTCCAAGTCAATTTCTGTAAAAAAATGCTTATGCACTCAAAAAAGATATTAACCTTTTGCTCTATTTTCCAGTACAGCTCTTCCAGTACAGCAAAATGGACAATTGAAATTGTTATCTAAGGAAATATAAACTAGGAGAAGTAACTGTTATAAAGCTTATAAGTTATTTCTCCCGCCTTCTTCGCATGCCTTCGTGGTGTAGTGGTCAGCACGCTCGACGCGTAACCGAGAGGTCCGTGGTTCGATTCCCGGCCAAGGCTTTGCTTATTTTTCATGTCTCCTGCTTCGAAATAACCTAATGTCTCTACACTGGCGCCCGAACTAAAAAGGTGGTGGATGATGATTCTCCACCACCGGGATTTGGCGATTGAGTCCCCAAAACCCCAGTCGCCCTTTAAAAGGGGGAGTATATAAGGTATTTCTCCCACCTTCTTCGCATGCCTTCGTGGTGTAGTGGTCAGGACGCGTAACCGAGAGGTCCGTGGTTCGATTCCCGGTGAAGGTGTTGTTCATTTTTCACGTCTCCTGCTTCGAAATAACCTAATGTCTCTACAAGCTTTTAAGGACATGAATAAAATATTAATTCAGTGACAGTGGTAACATCGAATCGATATACTCGTGATATATACTATTTGACTATTTCTATATATTTTATTAGTTTCTAAATCACTTAACGATTAACTTCTGAAAGTTTGTAAGCAAGTTAATCTCAGTTATTGTAATTGAATCATGAATCTGGAACCGAAATGGCAAAATCTTTCTCATATATTGCTGAAAGTTTACACAAATTAAAAATGCTTAATTTAATGCGGGGAGGGGGAAGAATCAAACTGAAGTTTCACCTAAACTTAATGAAATAATAAAAAAAGTAATAAAAAATTGTACTTGCGATATTATTATTCGCTTACTATCTAGATTATTCTAGGCGCAGGTTCTAGACTTTGATGTTTTATTTTTTTTTAAATTTTATTGTTTGGGTGAAATGAAAGTCAGTATGTCGTATTAGGTACTGTATTGTACACATTTACAATACAGTATTTTGTACAACATTTGCACATGTATTTTGCGTACAAGATCAGACAACGCTTCTGCAGATATCTTACTCTTGCCGCCAATAAATTAACTACCTCGATGACCTCGTAGTCAAACTACCGTTCTCTATTAGGGAGAATAGTATAGAAGGCGGGTTGTACAAGGAGAGCGTTTCGGACGTTTTGAAAGCAGCTAATATATAAACAATTCAGAAAATATTCATTAAAGCTAAATTATGTAAAAATGCAATGCAGAAAATCTCCCTAATGCTAACTGTTTTTTAGGTCTTGCAACAGATTTCATAGAAGAAACTATAAACTGCTCTAGCAAAACTTCATAATGCTCATATTAAGACTCTTATAAACGAGTTATTCTGGGTGCTCCATAATGCACGGAGGGGCAGGTGTTCGCCGTCATTTGGTTTTTAGTGTTAATTTAGATCCTTATAACATAATTCTTTGTCCTTATGTGGATGGGACCTCTCAACATAATGATTCGACTCGTGTTCAACTTTCTGCGAGCAGTCAAACTTCTTAGGGGTTTCGTAATTTTCCCCATTTGGAATGCAAAATATGATCCAATTTTCCCTTTTAAAGTCCTCCCCTAAGGAATTCCTCCTCTTAGGCAGATAACACTCATATACTTAATCAGTTTACCAACCAACTATCTTCATAGTTGCAGGGTTTTGCATGTGCTAAAAATGAATGGATTTTTGCATTTCTTCGAGCACTGATTAGACAAAGACGAATTAGAAACAGCAGCAATTTGAAATGCTAGGTGACATTACCTCTGTGCAGTTTTATTAACAAATAATTGAGGAGTTTCAGAGTGCAGATCACCAAAAATAAGCAAGAAATTATTGCTAACTGAATTTCTTTGGAACTGACTCCAGCTTTACAGAAGTGTTCCAGTTAAGGAAAATACTGTGGAAGTTTTGATGCAATAAATGCAAAACTTCTATTGCGTTCGTTGTAACAGCATTAAGAATATAATTGCATTAAGCTTTAACGGAGCTACTATCAGCTATAGTTTCTTGATTATTCGTACATTAATACCGACTTGGTTAACTGTTTGATGACCAGCAACTAATCAGCGAAATAACTAATCAAAACAAATATTATAACCAAGCAACTAATCAAAATAAATGAAAATAAAACTGAGTTGGCTGTGCTGAAATACCAGAGTACATTCTCTACATGCGGTTCTCTTCCACTTTGGTTAAATAACATAAAATAATCTTACCATACTCAAAGATTTTCTGCACATGATTTGGCGAGTTAAAGTAAACAAACGTCAAATTAAGCATGACGCGTATTTTTGATTTTATTTCATACAGAAATTCTCAGCTATTATTTTCCTATCAACATTAATAGGCTAATCAGCTATTGCCTTATCTTGTTGTTCCGTGTTAAGTGTCATTCCTATGTCATTATTGTGTCATCTTTGTTGGCCATCAGTAACTCAAGAAACTGGATGATGACATTTTCTTCCATGAAACTTCGGGTTTCCTGTAACTTGGGATAATGTTTAAATAATCGTTGATATTATGGAATGGTAGCATGATATCAGAGCCTGCATCAAATTTCGAAAGACAAAGGGGGAAAGAAACAATAATTAGAGAAATATATTATAAATATACATGTTTTATATATAAAATTTGCGCAAATCGAATATTTGGAATTTGGCAATATATCCCAAAATAAAAAGAATATTTTACACTAGAAAAAATTTTAAAAAAATCGGGACTTATACCAAATCTAGATAATTCTCTTTGAAAAAAAGTGTCTTCCAAAACGAATAAAGCTCGATTTGAAATAAAATAGATGGTGCCATGAAATTTGTATACAAGAGGGATTTCAAAAATAGCGAAAAGTAAAGCTTTAGAAGAGATCTGACGTTGAATCTTATATTCATATGAGAAAGGTTTCTTTTTTGGGACTAAACCAAATGTACCCTCTTTTACATTTCAAAAATTTCCGAGAATAATTATTATTTTTGACAATTCAATAAAAACTTAAATATCCAACATTATTTATTATAATTAAATTGATAGTTTAATATATAAAAGCAAACGTTATTTATATAACAGTCGTTGTAGTTTCCGGTTCATTTAACCAGTATTTATTAGTTTTAATATATGACCATAAACCTGGTTTACCCTCACTTTGTGCAGTTTTCCTCTTCAGTTCTATATTCATTTGCAAATTAAAGTATAAAATTGGTGAACATTTACTTCTTTCCTTTTCGCAAAGGGTAAGTGTAGCTAAAACGTAGGAGGGGAAAAGACATTTACAAAGTGGTTTTGCTTGGGGGATGTATGGATTTCAATAAAAATCGAAAAAAGCCTGTCTCTTGATTACAAATTCTTCTCATTAAACGAGGCCTTAAAACAGCAAAGCTTGCACTAGTTACCAGCAAAGCTAGTTACTTTTTATATCACTCCAAAACTATGCACTTCTTTAAAATTTTGTGTACCGTAAAATTTGTAGCATTCTGTAAAAATTAATAATTCTGCAGCAATATTTTTAGAAGAGTTTTAACGTGTGTGACATTTAACATCTAATATAGCGAACAATGGAAAAGTTATTTAAATTTAATTTTTCTATCAAAATTCAATGAAAGATTTGAAGTAAAATATTTTTTGCAATTAATAAGGAGTGATGTAAACAAATAAAGTTAGTCGCAAGCTCAAAAGATATTCAAATCTTGCTGCGGTTAATAAGCGACATTTTTACTTTCTAAATCATTCTTCTTCAAACTGCTTAATAATATATATCCATCCCCTTTTTTAGAGTTTCCGAAGCATCAACTTTAGTTGTCACGTACATAACCGAAGACTTCCGTGACATATTTCATATTTGTTTTTGCCGCATAAGCGCACGAGAATTGATAACACATTGCATGGGATCACCGTTTTGTGCCTTTCTCCCAAATTTAACGAATAGCTGCGTTGCATGTCAAGTTTGACACGCTTTGAAACATCGATTAGAACTATACTCTCGTCCACAGGTGTCGCTGGTTAACGGAGAGCCTTTGCAACCACGGGGGTGGTGTAACAAGTTGTTCTGAAAAGTGCATGGCGACACAAGAGTTTATCGTTCCAAAATACAACACGAAATATGTCTGCGACTTCAGAACTTGCAAAAAATGACTCAAAAACTGTTCAAGTGACAGTTGTGGTTCTTTATAACGGGACTTACATAGTGAGCCAGCATGAGGATCCTTCTCTACAAATAGCCGAGATAGTTCTGCTTGTGATAATCTTCCTAATATCATTTGGAATTAACATTTTTCTTCTAGTGACTATAATATCCAGCTATACGTTGCGGAGGGTACCTTTTAATATACTTCTTGTTAATTTATCTTTGGTGTTTTTAACAGAAAGTTTGATAAACATGACTATTGCATTGCACTATGTCACAGTGGACACATGGAAACTTGGACTTATAGGTTGCTCACTAAGTTCATTTACAATTCAGTTAGTGACTTTGGAGATAACTTTTTCATTGTCGATTATGTGTGCAGAAGGAATGGTATCAGTTTGGCAACCATACCGATTTCAGACTTTCTTGACAATAAAAAAGCAAATAGTTGCTATAGTTACAATTTGGGTTGCAGGTATTCTGTTGTGTTTACCTCTGGTACTTGAATCGATTACTTCACGATTGTTTCCCTCCAGATATGGCTGCTCTGCTGCAGGTAATTTGATTATTTGGAAATTACTATTTTTTAAAATGTAAAACGAATACTAATTATACACATGGAGTTAATTTTTCTCTAAAACGTTTGGATGCAGTATGTATGCATGTATGTTTTAATTGTGAAGGTTTAAACTTTTCTCAAATATATATGTATACGTATATAAATTCAAAGAACTAATTAAATTAGGTAATTTGTGTATTTAAAAAGCTTAATACTTGCACTAAAGCTGCTAAAGCTTTGTTCTAGACTTGTACTTTGAATCAAATTGGCCAGTTTCTAAGTAATTACTTGAATATCCTCTTAACTAATACTCTGAATCAGTTTTGGCTCAATATCCTTTTTGCTTGGTATTTTAAAATTGGTCCTTCCATATTAAGACCACGCAACACATTCTCTTCTATTAATTGTTATTATTTGATTTAAAATTGGTTTGTTCTCCTTGAAAAATCATCTAATTTCCGTTTAATAGCAATCATTGATTCATTTTTCTTAACATTTTCGCTTTTTACCATTTTCATAAATTTACTTTTAATTAAAAAATCTTTTACTTGCTACAGACAATGCTAATTTTTTTTTACTACACTAGCATTTAAGTTAACTTTTTATTAAGTTTCATAATTTCCCTTCTTTTCCTAGGAGATAATTCCAAAACTTTTCTAATAAATAACTTCTTACATATATATAAGAAGGTCTTAAGGAATATATATATCTATATACATGAGAAGGTCTTCAGCAAACTCTGTTTATATGTATATATTGATTTATTTAAATACAAAGTGAAGTTGAAAAAATTTTTTTTTCACCTTTTAACTGGCAGGTTTATATATATATATATTCAGCTCAGTAAATATTTCTTTGTGTATTGTAAGTCAACTTTGTTATGCTTCTTCAAGAATTGAAATTATTTGTGATAAGACACGAATAGAAAGATGTGGCGTAATGAAAGTGATCAAGTTCCTGACTGTAGTAGTGCTAGAACAAACATTAAACATTTTAATTAATTAAAATAACCTAAATTAATTTAAAATGCAATTTATATATAAGAGCAAATGGCTAAACAAAGAGAAGAAATCACATATGCTGTTGAGTGGTTTTAAATAAAATGTTTTATGGCTGTTCAAATTTTGCTTTTTGAAAAAAAATGAGTAAAAGGACAAATTAATATTGTTAATATTGATTAGAAGTGTTTTAGAAAATATATACAAACATGTATTAAAATTATTTTGAAAGTATTTTAAAAAACAAAAACAGGTAAAGAAAAATTGTACTTGCATTTTATGATTTTGTAAGGTTTATCCTAAGTTTATTAACAGTTATTTTAAGTTTTGTGTCTTTCCTACCTTTCTAATTTCAGCTTACAATTTCCTGCCAAAATGTAATTTCAGAAACACAATAAATGCAAATGAGAAAGAGTACTATTTAAGTCGATACTTCACCGACTTCTAGAGAGAGAGTCTGATTCCCTGACTAGCGCGCGTTTGCCTTTGGCTACGTTCTCTCTTAGTTACTGCGCTCGGCCATACTTTAGGCTCTGGCTTGGCTTCGCCGATTAAATTAATACTTAGGGGCCAACTATTTATATTTCTGATAGCTTCGGCTATACCTTTCAGATAGCTTAGTTAAGCTAGTTTAGTTTAATTTAAATTCATTATTATTTAAGTTCAAGCCCTAGTGGAGGCTTTGTGTAAAGTTCCAAGTAGGAACTGATTATAAATATTCTGAAAAATAAAGAGTTGTGAACCCTTCTTAAGTCTTACGTGTTTCGTTCACACTCAAGCAATTATTCGCTTGTTAGTGTTCGTGGGGTTCTAAGTTAGAACTTTAGAATTAAATAAGTAAAACCCCACATTTTTTTGCAATATTTCTGGCTAGATAAGGTTTTAAACAAATGCTTGCAATTTATGTTTATATTAATTAATTGAACAGTACTAGGTTCTTTTTCATACCATTAAACTTATCAATTGGAACTCCAACATTTCCAAAAAAGTTATGTTTAATACCATTCACAATCAAATTCTTAGAGTCAAACACGTTTGCAATAAAGCACAACATCTTACTGAAGAAATAAAATACCTTATTAAAATACTCTTAGAAAATCACGTCCCAAAAATCATCATTAAAAACACCTTAAAAAAGGCAGGCATTAATTTTAGTTTTTAGATAACTTGTATCAGGTGACATGATATACTTTACCCAAATCTACAAAGAAGGTAATTTATGGAGGACCAATACAAGTAATCTAATGTGAATATGTAACTAAAATTGCTCTTCTCCTAGCTTTCTTGCCAACAAATTTTTAAAGTACTAATTGCGTACTCCTAATTATTTCTGGCAAAACCTCCTCAACTGTGACTAAAAAAATGAGCCTATTTTCTATTCTTCAGACACAAATATAGCTCGTTTGTGGGAAAAATTACGACTTTTTTTTAACCGCTTCTTCTGTTTCAAAACTTTTTTGGCAGTTCAGAATCATTTCTCCAACTTTGAGGTATAGCCATCTTGAATTAAGTTCCTTTACACTTTACAGCAAGAAAAGCAGCCATTAGGTCATCCCATTTCCTCCTTCTTTCATATACGTCAATACCATGAATAATTAAACTATGGCGATGAGTTTTCATTTTCTACCGCTTTATAGTTTTGCATCATAGTTTTTGTATAAACTTAATAACTTTTTTCTAGTAGCTTACTGCTTATATGGATTTAGCTTAATCTTAGGAGTTTAGGCAATGAGATTTTTCCACCGTTTTTCTAGTTTAGAGTCACTGATTCGTTTCAACTCATTAACTTTTACGTGGAGGATTTAATAGTTTCCGCTTAAAAAAATTCTTTTTTTGCATTCTGCATCAGTTCATGGTTTCTGGAACATCTCTGAACCTTTGTTCAATCTGAGTTTCTTTGATACTTTTTCTTGCAGGTTGCTGCTTGAATTGATTTAGTTCACCATCGTAGTTTTACTTAAGACTTTAATTTTTCGATCTCTTCATCTTCTTTTTTAAAGAAGTATCTTTACCACTTTTTCTCCAATTCAATGGATTTTTTCCGAGCCGACTCCAATTTATTGAATCGTTTTATATATTCTCAGTTTCTCTCATAACAGAATTATTTTTACATCTCGCGAATTAAAGCTAATCTTTCATACATTCGAACCTCTCTTTTTTTAGGTTTCATATATCGACTTTACCTGAAGGTTTTCATGAATTTTTTAATAACTTCCTCTAAATGATTGTATATCGTTTTTTGCAATTTTAGTAGCCTAGTTATTTTTCCCCATTACCTTTTTAACATTAGTTTTCATAGTTGTATACATGTCATTATGTATTCTGCTTTACTGATTTTTTACTTTACCGAGTTTTTTAGCTTTTAAGTTCCTTTTGAGAGTTGCGAATGTGGATAGGGAAGAGATCTGAGCATTTGAGAGACTGTAAAAGATGAACTTCAAATGGAGAAAATATTTCATTTGTTTCGCGCTTTATCTCAAATGTCTCAGAGGAACGAAACCGACATTCGAAACTCAATGATCAACTAGGTACAAGACTTCAAATCACTTTTCCCTTGATAAGTTCTGTTTGAAGCGTCGGGAAATCATTATTTACTTTTAAAATATTTTACATTTGTTTCTTCGAATGACCTTTGTTCGCGCCTGCGCATCTGTAAGGTAATCTGCAAATGCTCTACTAAATTACGTGTCAAAAAGTCTGACATACTGCCGCCATCTAGCAGACACTTTACTCTGTGCTTCCTTCCCTCGTTATCAATTACAAAACATACGATGGTTGAAAGCAAAACTGTATTTTGTTTATTCGAATAGTTGCTAATAAATGCCTTTTGAACAAACTCCTGCGCATTAACATTCAAGGTCGATGCGTCATCTCGTTTAGGAACGTTGCAGTTAGAGAAGAAAAAACAAACATTTCGGTTTCAGGAATTAATGATGCTACTTTCACAATAAAGCATAAAATTAATGCTTCTATATGCAATAAAGAAGGAACTTTTATAAAGAATTTAGACTTTTTAGTAATTCCAAAAATATCTGTTGATTTAACACCTTCTCGGAAAATTAAAATTTCAGTGCAAGATATTCCTAATGTAAAGTTAGCAGATGAAGGATTTAATATTCCAGAAAGGGTTGATATGTTGTTGGGAGTGGGAGTTTTTTATGAATTTTTGAAACCGAGTCAAATTCGAATGAATAATCCTGATCTTATTTTTCAAGATACAGTTTTTGGTTTTATAGTGTCTGGAAGTATTGCAACAGAGACTGAAACCAGGATTCATTGTGGTTGGTAAAGGAAGAAGACAATTTAGATAAAACTCTTAGAAAATTTTGGGAATTAGAGAATATTGAAACTATTAAACCCCAAAACAAAGAATCTTTAATTTGTGAGAAACATTTTGTAGAAAATTATACGCGAGATAAAACCGGTAGGTACGTTGTTAAAATGCCGTTAAAGGAGGATCCTGACACTTTAGGAAGTTCTAAAGAAATTGCAATGAGTAAATTAAATTCCTTATGGAAACGTTTAGCAAAGAATCCAGAATATTCAAAATTATATTCAAATTTTTTAAAAGAATATCAACAGTTAGGACACATGGTTGAGATTAGTGAAAGCGAGGAGACACAAGGATCATATTACATTCCTCATATTGGAGTATATAGGGGAGAAGAGAAGAGTAAGTCGACTCCCTTGAGAGTAGTATTTAACGCTTCTTCTTTGACAACCAAAGGAAACTCTCTAAATTCTATACAGTATAATGGCGGTGTAATACAAGAAGATTTATTCTCAATTATGCTGAGATTCAGAAAATATATTTTTGCTTTCACCGCAGACATACAAAAGATGTATCGAGCTATTTCTATCCATCCAGATCAGAGGAAGTTGCAAAGAATTTTGTGGAAAGAAGGCATTGACAAGCCAGTTAAAAACTTTGAGTTAACCACCGTTACCTATGGTACTGTGAGTGCACCATTTTTAGCAATGAGGACACTTGTACAGCTGTCAAAGGACGAAGGAGATAAGTTTCCTTTAGCAGCACCTGTACTGAGGGAAGATATGTACATGGACGATATTCTGTCTGGAGCTGAGTCGTTAAGTTCTGCATTAGAACTCCAGAATCAGTTAATAGGCATTTTGAAGAGTGGAGGTATGTTACTCCATAAGTGGTGTAGTAATGCTACTGAACTGTGCCAAACAAACGACAAAATATATTCCCTTTGTGAATCAGAAGAATCTAAAGCATTGGGTGTTATTTGGAAACCTACCATCGACCAATTCGCTTTCCAAATTCAGGTGGAAAGCATAGCTCAGCCTACAAAGAGATCAGTGCTTTCAACAATTGCACGTATATTTGACCCCCTAGGACTTTTGGGACCTGTGGTAACAAAAGCTAAAATCTTTCTGCAAAAACTGTGGTGTCTGAAGTTGGACTGGAGAGATCCGCTTCCTGAGACGGAGGCGCACGAATGGGAAAACTTCAAGTCCTTGCCATCAATAAATAAAATCAGTGTTAAAAGATGTATACTAATAGAAAATGCAGTGCATATTGAATTTCACGGATTCGCAAATGCTTCCGAATCTGCTTATGGATGTGTCATGTACTGCAAATCCACATCAGAAAAAGGTGCCTTCGAAGTGAATCTGGTTTGTAGTAAATCACGTGTATCACCCCTTAAGCAAACTACAATACCGAGATTAGAACTGTGTGCGGCTGTTCTTTTAGCAAAATTGATGACAAAAGTGAGGAGTGCATTGCAACTAAAGACGGTTGACATCTTCCTGTGGAGTGATTCGATGATTGTTCTTTCCTGGTTACGAAAAGAGCCTTACTTTCTAAAACTTTTGTTGCAAATCGTATCTCAACAATCCAGAACTTGACAAAAGTTCAGCAATGGCGACACGTATCTTCTGAGAACAATCCGGCTCGACGGACCAGATATGTTGTGTCGATAGCTCAATGATCACTACACTTATAATAAGTACGCTGGTTCGTTACTTTATTAATCCACATATTTAAATTACAATTACTCCTCATTAACTCATTGCTGTAACCAGCCCTCAGACACCGTCGATGGCAGTTCTCAAACTCGTCTGATGGTGACATTACAGATGCGCATGTGCAGATTACCTTACAGATGCGCAGGCGCGAACAACCTTCCATTTGTTCAATGTTTACTTGTATTACTTTAGGGCGCGACGTCTTTCGAGATTCTAAAGGATTAAGACCTTCACTAGAAATTTACTGTAAACGAGCCATCTAAACTACCTTATCTCCTTAAAAATATCTTTTCACGATTTACGAACCTGCAGCTTATGCGCATTTCGACATAGTTTTTAAACTTCGCTCTCAAAAAATTCTTCAGACTTTTGAATTATATAGACAGATAGATATAGATATAATATATATGTGTATGTATTGAAATTAAGTAACAACATTTTTAAGAAATTTGAAATGATTTAATGACCATTCAGACAGTTTACATTCTTTAAACTGCTTTTTCTCAGTTTGCATTTTTTCAATAAATACCTTTACTTAAAGTCCTAAAACTTATACGGACTAAATTATTTAATATTTTTACAGCTTCTTTAAAATTATATACTTATAGAAACAAGGACGGGTTTTGCAAAATTGTAAAAGAAAAATTATTGGAAATGAAAATGTGATTTTTTTAAAATTAAGAAACGCATACAAAGCTACTCGTGTTCCATGAAGAATTACACGAGGCTTACAAATGTAAGTAAATAACTCACAGTACAAGGAGATACAATTCAACAATAAAAAAATAATATCTAGGTCTGGAGAAAGCAAAGAAAAAATATAAAATACAAATACTACAATATTATAATAAAAACACTAAAATATACCATGAATAATTAAACTATATTAATACTCGTATAAAAGAAAATAAACCAACTTAATAATAATAATAATGAAATAATATTTAAAAATAATACTGATACATCAACAGCAAAATACGTCAATACAAAACGTAATCATACATAGACAATACGCAAAGTAATACAATGATACATAAAGGATAAAAATCCAATCACGTAAATAATAATAATAAAGGTTCAAAGAACAAACAAAGTCTCACAAGACTGCAAAGGCCTCGGAGCTCCTAACAACATCATCGAAAACAGGAGGCCAGCGAATAGAGAGTTGTTCCAAATTCAATTTTAATGCTTTCTGGCACTCGAATGCAACCTGCAATGCAATAAAATATGTTCCACATATTTCCCATCATGGCCACAAGTACAGAATCCACTTGTAAAAATATTGAAACCGTGTAAGTAATTTCCAAAACTCCCATTACCGGTCAAAATCTGAGTAAGTTTATATAATCCGGTTGAAAATGCCTACACTTAAAGTCGTTGAAAAATACTTGTGAAAAATATCAATCCACTGGGCCTTCGAAGACGCAAGATATTCAGCATTTCAATCAACCACAGTTTTCTTCCAATAAAACTTTGGAGCAGTCCACATTAAATCCATTATCACGATAAATCGCTTGCTTAGCCAAATGGTCAGTCCTCTCAATATAAAAATGTAATTGAAATGATATGTTTTTCAAAGTTTTTATATAAAAATGCGTTTTTTACTATTTTTCTCAGGAACTAATTCATTAATTGCAAAGTCAGGCAATCCTTAAAGTTATTAAGAACACTCTATACAATAAAAAAATTTGGGACAAAAAGATTGAAAACTGTAGAAGAAAGACATTTTAATTGTTAAATTTTTCTTCAAAAATTTTTAATTAAGAAAAATAGTGGCATTTTTTTTTCAGATTAAAATCATTTCGTCTAACAAAACCACATAATAATATTCATAAAAAGTAGATGAAAGTTCTTTAATAAAAAAATCATTCAAAAGGTATCGAGTCCCCTTAAAGGTTTCAAATATTTCAAATACGAATTTCTTTTTTTTAGATATAAAATTATTACATGTCATTGGTTGGGTTGAAACATTTAATTTATTTCATGAAACAGTATTTGTGGCGCTTAGCCACCCGGGTAATAGATACATAAATGACACACTTGGTCATCAAGGTAAGCAATATTATTACTATAACTGTAAAGACCTTATTTCATACTAATCAATTATTTTTATTTTAAGAAACTTTCCTTTCCCTTCTGATTTCAAATTCTTGCCAGAATGCAAATTTAAATGACGTATATGCAAAATCTGAATGAGTTCGGAAATAGTATTTAAGTAGCAGAATTGAAGAGTTAGAAAAACTCGTTACGAGTTACGTTACCTCGTTAAATTCGTTACGCCTAGAAAGAGTTTAAGCCACGAGCGAGATTTATACCGCGTGTTTGCAAGTAGTCTGTAATTGAATATTTGTGCTAGCCTTTTGGATTTAGATTGCGTGGCTTTAGATTTTAGACTTTTAGATTGTGTGTTATTTTAGATTCGGCTCTGCTGTGTGCAGCCGATAAACCTGATTTAGAATGAAGTAGGATTTAGCCATGTGGCTGAAATTGGGTCATTCAAGAGGTCTCGGTTCGAATCGAGGTGAGGACCTCGCACATTTTTCATGTTTCCTGCTTCAAAATAACATAAGAACACTGCCAATGACTCGTGAACTAAAAGGTGGGGGATAATAATTCGTCACAGCCAGGATTTGGCGACTAGGTCCCCTAATCCCCAGTCGCCCTTTAACAGGTGGAGTATATAAGACATCTCCCCTCCTTCTAGCCTGCGTTAGTGGTGTAACGGTAGCACACTCGGCGCGTATTCCAGAGGGCCAGGTTCGAGTCGCGACGAGTGCAATGCGCATTTTTGACATCTCCTGCTTCGAAATAACTTAATGACTCTACATAGATAACATCTTTAAATTGCGATCAGATAAATATTTGACATGCGTAGTAGTCAACCAAAACCAGACATTCTTAAATCAGGAGGATAAACGTTAATCATTAGTACAGAATAGGTTATATTAACATGATGAAAATTTATTTGACTTTCCTGTAGTCAAACCTGGGAATTGACTTATCCGTTATCTATCATATTTACATGAAAAGTGGTGTTAATAATTTGATTTCTTTTTGTTGTTGTTGACGAAAATCCTTAATTCTTGCATGTTTCTGTGAGTGCAGTTTATTCTAATTTTATTCCATTTTATAATTCTTGAAGTCTGGAGATGGTATTATCACAAAGTTCTCAATAGACAATGTTTCATATTAACTTAATAACATGTATATAACACACTGATATGTATGATCAATATATTCTTAAAAATACAGAGGATAATAATGCAACTTAAAATTTATGCGCAATGCTGGATTAACATGTGGAGCGTACTCCTGACACAAATGTAATCCTGACAAAATACCTGACACAAATCCTGACACAAGTGTAAATTAACAAATGAACAAAAATTGATAATTATTTGGTCTCTTTCAGGAATTAGGTGAAAGAATTATTAACAGAACAAAGCTTCTGAATTACATTTGGATAAATTGCAAAAATCATTAATAAATTGAAAATAAATTAATTTTATGAACTACGACATTAAAATTAAAAACAGAAATAAATTAAAAGTTTTAAAAAAGCTTTCCTTCGGATGCCTAACTCTATGTGACTCGAAAGAAATAGGCATTTTACAATTTACAAGATAATAATTAATAGAACGAAGGCAAATAATTAAATTTTCAAAAAAGTAAAAATATTTTAACAAAAAGAATTATTAATATGTAGTAACTTAGAGTAACAAAAAAGTAGAATTCCCCCAGTAACTAGTAAGAAAGTAATTATAAAAACCCAAATTACAAGGAAAACCGAAATTTTAAATCTTTTGTGAATTTATATTTCATTAAAATTTTTTGACTTTGTTTCAGAATTTTATTATTTATCTTTCTCCCATTAATTATTATTGATGATGTAGTCAGAATATATATTACCAAAAGGAAATTGTATCTATTCATACGAAATTTATAATTTTCGGCTGCCATTATGTATCGAACTCAATTAGAATTCATAAAAGTTATCATTTATTACTCGGAAACAGCGCGGGAAAGCTGTAGACACATACACGCATGCGAAAATTTAGCTTCTCTCATAGGCCACAGCTTAGACCCCGTCTTGCAAGTGTGAACGGAACTCCCGTATTTAATGCCCTTATGACTATGCCCTTTATGCCCGCGTCTGAACGCAGCCTAAGGTCTTGAGTACCAGGAATTATTATTGCCCATAAATTTCCTAAGTGTATAAATTTTCATAACTTTAACTGTTTGTAAAACTTGGTGAAAATGCTAAATAAATTATTGGAAAGGCTCTTTGATGAACTTTTATTTCATACGGTTTTCTCTTCATTTTGCATATCATTTTAAGTCTTAAAAATAGTGGTCATAAGTATTCTATTGAAAAAACATATGTAAAAATGACATCTGAACGTCTTGTATGTGTGATTTTACTTTTAATCTAGATGTTGTTCTATCTTCGAAATAAATTAGTACCGCTAGACTCTTGAATTAATCATGTGTGTTTATTATTCCAGGAATCCCTAAATATATGCTAAACATAGCATATCGTGTGGCCCATGCCGCCAACAAACAACTTAAATTTGTCTTCAAGTGTGCAGTGTGCAGAAGTGGCTACGAAGATTAACATTTAACACTTCGGCGAAATAATTTAGCAACTATGGAGTTAAAACTTCCAGTTTTCCCAATATTTCATTACCTTTCCGAACCACTCTTTTCAGTAAAATGATTTTGTGTCCCCTACAGTTGTTTTTTCTTCCTTTCTTCCGATGTAACCAGCCTTCGAATAAGGTTTCGCTGAATTAAAATCCTGTCAAATACCAGCTAGGAAGAAAGTTGCTGTACTGCTAAGTTCGAAATATTTGTTTTGCTACTATGTTTTAATTGTATCTTCACAAGTAGCGTTAAGTAAAGTTCTGTGTTAGATTATACCCTGTTCTAACTTGTATTCCATAATAAGTATTAAAAAAGGCGATAAATTTGCAACACTTAAAGTTAACTTCTAGTTGCTGAAGAGGCAGTTAAATTAGTAAACACCATTAGATGTTATACGCTTGAAGTTAATATTTGATTCCCAAAATAATTTCTCCCTTTGAAAAACTCTTAGTGATTCTTAGCAATGATATTAGTCGAGTGAGTTGTGGGAAGAAAAGGGTAAACAGTAGATTTAAATGTAAATCAGCTGGTTTGCTGAATAAGAAAAAGATATTCTGAAATTTTAACTGATGTTAATAAGAAGCTAACTGAGTCAATTTTTGTTCTTTTTGAATAAGAATATAAGTTTAAAATAATTAAAATATATGAATATTTAACAATAATAACTTTGCATTATTTTGTTACACTTGTTTTAACAATTACAAAGGTCTTAAAATGAGAGAAGTTAAAAAGCTCATAAATGTTACATACTAATAAAATTTTATTAATTACAGGAAGTTCGGTCATGTATTTTATGTTGATAATTTGAATAATAATTTTGTAATTATGTGTAATCTGTTTATTTTAGGTCATGATGGATATGTCCATGCTCTGTTTATCACCATATGGTGCTACTGTCTTATGATAGTGCTTGGATTGGGTTGCCTACTAAATATCGGAATCAAGCAGTTTAAAGAATACAAAGCTCAAAGAAAGAAACGTGGTGTTAACTACTCTGATGTTTTCATGCAAGGAGATTTGTGGACAGAATGGGTTAATTTGAAACTTGTTGCCTGGCTTTGCCTATTCTATTTGGTTTTAGATCTGCCATACATTATCATTCATCAAATAAGTGCTTTGGAAACGTATAATGATAGCACGGATATGCGTAATAGTACAACAATGATTCTTATCCAGATTACTCCAAAATACGAAACAGTTTTTACATGGTTCAGGTATTTGTATTCCTGCTTGTTTGCTGCCCTGGTATTTAAAATGAGAAAAGATATACGTCATAAATTTCGTACCTTGTTAAATTGTTGCCGGACTAATGTTGTAAGGGACCTTTCTCCTATACCAATTGTTCGAAATGAAAATAGGAAGATAAAAGACAAGGGAGAAAAGAAGGATTCAAATCCTCCACTTAGTTTAAATACTCCGGTGTTATATATATCACCTGAGGGCTTATGTTTGAGGCAGTTAGATCCAAATTCAAAGATACACAGTAAATACACAAAAGATGGAAGATACATTGAAGAGCCAAACTTCATAAGTTACCTTTGTGATGTTGAATCTACAAGTCTTTCCGAAGATTTAAGGATTAGCCCAGTGGACAGTTTTAGATCTGAAAGCAGTAAAGCGAGACTTTCCGAAGAATCTCAGAGACGATTTTCAGAAGAATCTGATATCTCCCTCCCTGAAATGGGTAGTAGTTATATAGCTGATATGCAATCTCAAGAAATTCCAAAGAAGGATATTGATACATCAGTTCTAGAAAATGCTACGAAATCGGAACCGTCACAGCCGAAAAAAACAGTGCGGTTTGCTGATACCCTGACAATTTACAGGACGCTTACTCCAAAAAACTCAACGCCCACCCCAGAATGGGTTGTGAACAGAAACAGTGGAGTTCCTCGTAATATAACAAGGAAACCATCCAAGATTCCGACAAGAATCCGTCGAGTAGAGCACACTACTCCATGGAAAGTTGAGTTAAATAGGACATACAATGTTAATTCTCCAGTCATTGATTCTAAAGTTGTTACAAGAATACTTGATGGTTCTAAATTTCACAACATAGATGTACCTAAAAGCAAATCTGGAGGTACTAGTGGAGTTCAAATTAGGGACAGGCAAAGGCCAAGTTTCGCAAAACCCCCAAAATGGAAAATTAATAAATGACATGTAGATTTTATATATTTTTAATGAAATGTTTTACTAAAAATTTAATATTAATCCTATTTATTAAGCCTGTTTTAAATGAAATTTTCGATGTTCAAACCATTTTTAAAAGTGTTTTCGAGAGAATTTGTATAATAGTCAGAAAATGAAAGTTTTAAGCATTTTAAAGCATACTTGTGTTTAATTAATTCATTGTTAAAGAGAATAAACATTTTAAAACAAGCAACCAGAAAAAATAGATGTTTTAATCAGGTTTAAATAACTAGAAAATAACAAATTTTGTTAAACATCTTGAAAGGAATATTTGATATCATAAAGTAGTTGGTAAATAACTGAAATAATAAATAATATTAAAAATAAGCATATTACTTTAAACTTCTCGCGCATATATCGTTTCGAGAAGTCTTTATGATATTGTTGATAGATTGCGTATTTTGTTAACAACAATATAGTCTGAATGTATTAAGGAACGGTAGGAAGGAAGGTAGATTACAGTACCAAAGTGCATAACAGTTGTTTTGAAGAAAGTAATGCTTTCTGTTTGAAGTTACTAAAAATTGTCAGTTCAAGCAATATACTCCCACAAAATGCCGAAGTATATGATAATAATAAACATCATTATCTTACTTAGTATATCAGGACTACTGTAGATTCTAGTTGAATTTGCTAACATAACGGGAGTCCTGAGAAGGAACAGGGAGCTTACTAAAAGCTATGTTCGTGCGTGTGTAGAAGATACAACAGAGATAAGAAGGATTCAAAATACCCTTTATTTGCTTATTGATTTTACAGACGTTCCCGAGCTTCGGGATGCAAAGCTCAACCACTTGTGGTCTGAACGTAAAAGAATATAAGACTGCTAACTAACTAAAACTTAAACAAGAGCTAACTTTTAATATGTTACACAGATGACTAGCACTAAGACTGGCCTTTTAAATTACTACGTCTGTAGTACGCAAACTGCGGAAAACTACAATACGTCTTGGAACTTTCAAGAGGGTTAAACTCTGGCCCTTAAAGGCGGACAATAACTGATGGCAAGCTCGCGTGAAGACTCGTAGCAAGAGGGCTCTCTCTACTTTCTTCTTTCCTTGGCAAAAAGCCACAACTTAAATACTTAAGCGTTAGCAAGTACAATTTGCATAAACATATTCGCGAGTTAATTCTGGCCAGAAGTGGAAAATAAGAGATGATAGTAAAATTTTAAAATAAAATAAACGTTAGTTAAACTTAAAATCCTTACAAGTAATACTATGATAATAAACATGATTATCACACCTATTGTTTAAACTCTTCTATAATTATAGAACCATACTTATTTTGAAAAATAAAATTTAATTAAGGAATTTGCATTGTCATATAAAATAAAACATTAAACTGTTTTTAAATAGCATACGTTTGAATTCAGACCTTGAACTGGAATATTCTCATAATCATCAACTAACTCAGTAAAAGAGTTTGAGTCAAGATCCACCGCACTTTCGCGTTTATTGGCAGCTTGACAATATTACACCTTCGAGACTAAGTCTCTCTTTTCAAGTCAATATTACTCGGATATGTTAATTTTCTAGTTGTCATTGCGGGAAACAAGTATACATATATTTTAAATTCAAATTATACATATATTTTATATTCAATGGTTTTGCATTTTGATTATATGACATATGCTACTTCCATTCTGCTAATTTTAATAAACTTAGTCAAAATTAGAAATTAGATTCTCTGTAATCTTTAAGATTTAAATTTTGCTTTTCTTTGATACTTTACCTTTCACAATATGTTCATTTTGTCATCTCGGTCTTTTGAAGGCTTTAAAGATATTTTCATAAGCATTTAAGAATAGACAACTCCTAGACACAGGATATAGTGTCAGAAGCTCCTCATAAAAATCCGTTTGTTTTCCATCTCGGATAATTTTTTGTCTTATAAACTATAATTCTAGACTACGTATACGCTTATTATCACTCACAATATATATCTGAATTTCTGCTCAAGGCCTAATTTTTTTGTATTAATTTATTATCTCAAACAGCTAACCTTCGATATTAATTTAATTCCGAATTAGACGGGAAGCTCAGAGTACCTTTTTAATCACAAGCATGTGTAATGTAATTTTTTTCTCCTCTAATTTATAAATGGATCGTATTTTCAAGTTACATAAGATCAATAATCGCTTCAATCTTTGTGTCTTTGCTCTGATTGATAATAACAATGGCATCCTCCAATGAACGTAATTTTATGGATTTGGAAAAGGTGCTATTAGTTTCAGTGGTGATCACCTCTTTTAGACAAGCTCCTGCGAAAGTGACACCTACTTCTGGGAACATATATAATCATCAGCATTACATTGCCTCTAGAGATGGCCGCAATCATCTGGAACCATCGGCGATCATCTTAGAGGGCATCCAGAGAACATGAATATATTTTACATTACATAAAGACAACTATTTTAAATGATAAGTCTTATAATAATTTTTATTCGCATAAATACCTTTTTCGATGAACGATAACAGCAGATACTGCAAAACGTTGACTTAATCTGATGTTTTATTCCTTTTTTTATTTTAGTGTATTTATTTGCTTATTTAAACAGGACAGAAAAAGAATACGGGAGCCATCTTTCCAAAGGAGAAAAAGACCTTTGTAGAGAAATATCGATAGGAACGACCTCGTATTTGCGCTACACACGGAGAAAACCACGAAGACATCTATGCAGCCATTCCATTCGCCAAGATTCGAACTGTGGTTAATCTGTCTATTACGTGTCGAGTTACAATTTTTGATTAAAGACTTCGTTTAACTCTTTCATTTCTTACGGTATTAACCCTTTGATTACGAATTTGAATAAAAAATTACCCCGTTTTCTATCCAAGTGAACAAAATATGTCATAAATAAGGTAAATTTAGTGGGACATATATGTACCATTAGTAGTCAAAGGGTTAAAGAAGAAACCTTGTATTTGGTTTAGATTTAGACAAAAATTTCAATCGATTTCGAGGGCAAACAGGTTCCTCTTATTGGGACATATATGTCCCCTTTAGTAGTCAAAGGGTTAAATTCCATGCAGATAAGATGCATAAAAACTCAAAACCGATTTGCTTCAGGGTACCATTATTTTCACCCCACTGCAGTGATTTATCATTTGATGCGTTATAAAAATTTGATGCTATATATATATATTAAATATTCATATATCATGAATATTTATTAAATGCTAAGCAATAACAACGAAGTAAAAATTGTGCAAAATATGTGATATTGATTTTTCTAATTAATTATTGATTTGATTTTGTTAACTGATGAAAAACAAACCATGTAAGGGTGACCTGCCTCAGAGATGAAGCCTTAATGAATGACTCTGTGAGAGGAATTAATTCATATTTAAGTTAAAAGTGAATCAGTTTTATTTATAAAACTATAGCAAAGTACACTAGGCTAGCTAGCTATCTACCTGAAGGAAAACAATGATTTTAATTATAGTTATGCTTTCAAAATAACGTTTATTTGAATCTTCCGTTTTTAGCGATTTTCTCCGGTATTAAGAGTACTTTTTCAGATATCATCGGTATTGGCAAAAATATTGTTTCAACCTTTCATATTTGTTACCAAAAGAATTAATAGGAAGGGTTTGTTTTAAAGCTTTCGCAACAAAATTCAGAATTTAAATATCCTTTTTTATTATTTTTTAATATTATACAATTAAATTTATTGTCTCACTGTAATCATTCTAAAATTTTGAAAAGGCGAATCACAACTTGCCTTCTCTTTTTACTTTCCAGTCATCACAGAAAATAAAAATGAGGTGCTTAATCCATCTAGCAATAATAGCAGCAATTTCAGAAATAACAGTAAATGAAATCAATTGTGCAGCTCTGAGACAATACAAAAAAAGTGGAAACTTGAAGAATACGTGTGGCTCAAGAGCAAACTTCTTAACAAAGAATGAATCAAGAAACTTTTGACGAGATATATTTCATTTTCAGAAAACCTTATTTAATCTCCTGATGCAGTTCTAATAAAATCTAATACGTTAGGTCTTGCTGAAATGAACTCTAAGAAAGTGTCAAGCCATTCTCAGTTTGAGGACTTTAGAAAACATGTTAGGGCAAAATTTTCCCGGTTTCAGGTTAATGAGATTTCCAGTTTCATCTTCTATTTACTTCTAGCTTTTACTGCAGTTAAAACTGCAGTAAGAGCTAGAAGTAAATAGAAGCACCGAAATGGGCGGCATTTTCGAGGCTTCTGGTCTGAGTTTTTAAGACTATTCAATTTGTGCATTTCTTTAAAGATAAACCAGTGTCAACACGTTAGTTCCGTTAACAAATTTTAATATCAGAAAATACAGTCTATAAAACCCAGAACTTTTGAGAACAAATAAAATTATTAATTCTTCTTTGAAACTTCTACAGAGTTATTTATAAGGAAAGTTTTTCTTGATCTCTTGTCCTGAATTTATGGAAATCATGCAAGTAAAAAATAGAATAGAATAGAAATCAGCTTGCACTCAGGTGAAGAAGTAAACACGTTAATTCAGGCTTTAGAAGTTTGCTGTTTATTACGTTGACACTATGCTGTGTCAAATAAAATAAGAGGCGCTATACTGATCAGGAAGAGGAAAATGAAAAATGAGTACAGGAAGCAGGATGTTTGGCTGCGCAGCATTGACAGTGAATATAATACATTGATTTTAATTAATTGTAATACATTGATTTTCATTTACATTCATCGCAAATAGCGTTAATAAAGATTTTTACTTGAAATATGATATTTTAAAACGGTGCTACTTCATGTGCTTCAGATCGGAATAATTTAATGAAATTCTAACATTTTGTAGCTAATCTGATGCCATTTCGTTTAATTCACCCAAGGGAAGTGCCTCACTTGCCTTACTCTTGTCCAGACTCTGGTACAGTGATGCTGAGAAGTTTGAAAAGTTATTTTGATTTCTTACCTCTGTCACTTGGCAATTTCTTGTCGATGCAGCCTAAGGTGAAGAAACAAGTGATGAGTTCCTACACTAAATTTCCAAGATATTTTCAAAATTTCTTTTAATGTGCATATTTACTTTCTTACTAAACTTTCTCTAAGAAAACTACAACAATAGTCGCCAAAGGTTTTCTAACCAAATACAGAAGTTTTGTTAAGCAAAATGTCTGACTGTACATGGTATACAAATGAGCTATCATTTTGTAACTACAGTAACTATGAGAGACTTTCTTCCAGGCAAAGTGTTGCTTTGCTTTAGAGCTACTCCTTCAACTGGCAAAACTGCGAATTGCTTTACATTTTTATCTCTCTGGATATCAAGATATTTTCCATTAAATCAGTGACTTGAGTAGATTAATTCTTTAATTATTGTTCTTATTCCTTACTTTGAAATTATTTTTTATTTAATTTTACTTATTTATTTATTTTTGCAGACAAATTGAAAATTTTTAGCTTTTCCGAGATTTAACTTTGTTGAAATTAATGAACGTGAGAATTCAGAAAACTGTGGGAGGCATTGCTATTTACATTGGGAGACATGCATTTGTAAGAGGGTTTTATGCGGATCACATCATCTTATTGTTACTTGTAGGAGTAAAAAGATTAAATAGTGAAGTCTGTCAACATGTAATAACTGAAGACATGTGGCTTAAATGTCTAAGCAAAATGCTCTTAATTAAAATGATGAAAAATGTAATACGTGACATTACAATGAAAAACGTTCTGCTACTTGTTCTTTCAAAGTAAAGCATTATATATAACTGCAAACGTTTGGATATCAACTCAGATCTCATTTAATTTACGTAATTGCTCGTAGTCGTGACTGTTTCATTTTTTTCTGACCGCAACATTTTTGCTACATGCGAGTAGAAAAATCGTGCAGATTTAACTTGCAAATTTAACTGCATGAATAAATTAAATTCTACAACTGCTAGCTTTTACACCAAACGTATCGATAAAAAAACATGTAGAGAAAAGAATAAGTATCTTAAACTACTGTTACTAATTAAATAAGTGCCGATTTGCATAAATGTACACAGTGGAGGCATTCAAAGATGCAAGGTCATAAGAGAAAACCGATGATAATTTGACCTTCGCGATGAAATTGAAGGTGATTGAACACCGCCGCGTAATGATACTTATATAAAAAGTTCAAAAAGCAGAAACAGACTTCATGTTTCTAAATAGGCTGTTAATAGGTCTCATCAGCGCAAAAGCTTGGCACTGGTGATACTGGCGGCGCCTGAAGCTGAAGTAACAATTGGGGTCCACCTTGTTTACATTACCATTTAATTCTTGCTGACCGCGCCCGAAGACCAAGGCTGGTTGTATATATAACGTATCCAACATCTATTTATTGCACTGTAGATATATTTCTTTAGTACATAGATATTTCAGGCTATAATAATACGGTATAAGAATATGATGCATGCAGAATGGGATAATTTTTTACCTGTATGTCCGAAATCAAACTATACAAGCTTTACAATAATATATTGACTGTTTATTGCTTTGTATATGGAATTATTTAAGAACTATAATTTAAAATTAATTTTATTAGGAACAGCGAAATCTAAAACCTATGTTGTAAGTACAGCGAATCAATTCGTATGATAAATTAGCTAAATGATACGTAAAAGGGCAAAAAAAAACGAACCTGTTTTAAAGCCTTTATTTCTTTCAAATAGTAAATTAAGAAGTTAATACAGTTTTCATTTATTCAGTTTTGTTTTAAGATTCCCATTATCTGTTTTTAATTTGGTGGCTCACAATTTTAAGGAGCTTTCCAGATGAAGAAATAAAAACAAAAATAATAAAATAATAAAAAAAAACTGAAAGTTTTTCAGATTTTATATTATGCCCAAAGGGGCTTTTTTTTTAACTTTTTGTGAGCTACCTTTATTTATTAAACATCACGTTCTTCGCAATTTAACCATAAAATGCAATTCAACAGCAATATCACAAAATAATTTTAAAAGAGCATATTTTCAGAATTTCCAATACACAGTCTCTCGCGCTGGATATAAAAATGTTTGTTTTTTTCCCATACTTTGTTGCCAGTGGTCGCTTTGAAATGTTGAGTTTGTTAATAAAAAATTCGTTAAAGTTTTACAAAATATGAAATAGATAATAAAACAAATTCCAAATTCCGAATTTGGGCTTCCACATGCCCATATTCGTATGGCGAATTACGTTATTCAAAATTTGATGGCTTTAGGTACCGTTGTTTTACCAAAATGCGAGAAATATATTGTTGCGTTATACGGGTTCGTGGATTTGAGAGTATCTGATGAAAACACGATGCAGAACAATAAAAAGCACAATTTATTTACAAGAATCACTATTTACAGCACAGTTCCAAAATTACCTTAAAAAGCGTCGAAAATCTACAATAAATACGATGAAACAATCAGCAACACAGCTTCAGGCTGTAACTGTAAAGGTAGCTTCACGGCAACACTAAACTTATAATAAACACCGTGGAACAATCGCCAATACACTGTCAAGCTATACTGTAAAGGTAGCTTCACGGCAAAGCACTATCTCGATTGCTTTCCGTTCACAAAACTCTCGCGTAGCTTAGCACTCAACAGTAAGCAGCGATTCTCACAATTCTCACAACTGATCACACTACGCAATCTGCCTGCTTTCAGAAACGCAGGGGTTTATATAGCTTTTCTTTAAGTTCCACACGTTTCGAGAAATATCTCGACAGGAAGTTATTCTAGAAGCTTCCCGATTGGACCATGGGATATCGCCAATTTGGTCGCCAAATGGGCGATAAAGTCGCCAATCTGGCAACCATACCATACACTATTTTATGGCAACCCTAGTGCTACATACAGGCGCAACCGCCGAATTTTTCGCAACAATATATACATTTATGCAGATTCTTCATTATTTAATTTCTTTAAATCTAATACAGAGCGATAATATTTGGTGGCAACAATTTGAAAAGTGATTCAACGTATTTAAGTTTTCAACGCAAAATGCCAAAACGAAATTAATAGCCTTTCTGGAAAAATTGCCCCTTTGGGCTTAAAAAGGCACATGTTATAGAGAACTTGAGGTTTCAATTACATTTAACTTAATATGTTTAAGACAATGATAGATCCGAAAGTGGAAACTTTCCTGCAAATATAATGGTATCACGTTTTAAGACCTCCTAGACTGGAAAGCTGTCACAATCTTGATGTAAGAGGCTATGTCAGATATACAGAAGACTATTGTATGATCTAACTTGCCTAGATCTTTGCTGTTTCAGAAAATTTTTCATCATTTGAATTAATATTAAACGAATAATCATGGTTTAAACATACTAATGGAACATCAATTTTATATTTCAATCAAAAGTAGATTTAAACTAACATGAAACAAACGAACATTGAATTGTTTTTCTTCATTTAATATTAGTATAGTTCTAGTTGTGCTAATCTTTTGATCGAATTCTTTAGCATGTTTTTATATTGTGACAGCTATTCTTAAGTTTTACTAATACTTATATATGAGTTACTAATATTTATGTATGAGTTATATATGAGTTAAACCCCATTGTATCCTTCTTAGCTTTTATCACAGTATTTACTCAGACTAGAGAGTTACGCAAATTTAATAGCAAATGGAATAATTTGAGTGCGAAGTTAATGTTAACCGTAAGAATACTGGATTTTTTGCCACGTCGTTGCTATGTTTGATTGAATATTATCTCCTGCTGCGTTGGAAATGGCTAAAATTAGTAATCGCCACAGCATGGTAGATGTTTTCCGAATTTTAGATAAAGTGAAGCCGACCAGGTGTTGTAGTTTTGAATTTAAGATCTTGTTGTAAATGATTTGAGTGAGCTTCATCTTCTTATTTTTTATAATGATAAATAAATTGCTTTAATTGTGTAACCTTTTTAAACATGAAAAACCAGTTGTGGATAAATAAATATTTTATTTGTATAAACATAAAAATTATAATTTTTGATCATAAATATAAAAACTAAATTTCCATAAAACACCAGGAGGGTATAAAGACATATTTACTTGATTTTTTGATTTTAACTTGATTTGTGTTTGTGTTAAAATTAAATATAGGGTTGTTGCAAATGAAATGGCCGTCGAATGACGCTTGTTTGCAGAAGAAAGCAAGATGACAGAAAATGGAGACTTAGTTTAGCAACAAGGTTCAAGTTCCTGCCGACCGAGTAGCTAAGTCAAAAAGCAAAAATGGTGATACTTGCGACCAAAGTTGCTATACTACAAGATTTGCTACTGTATGACGTCAATGACTACCTGTCCGTTCAAAAGCGACTACTTCATCTGTGGCTTCGCTTTTCCCACTTGTATGTATATATATGTAACGCCAGCTTTCGAAGAGCCTAACCTTACTTGCTCTTGACCTTGCCAGCTACCACCGAGAATCCTCTTCTCAACATAGTAATACCCTAAACACAGAAAATTTTATAGTGAGGCGTCCATTATCTTCAAAGCAAATTCCTGCCTCGTATAATAATACGAAGGTATAATTGGTTTGAGGTATAATTGGCTGGCTCGAGATATTCCAATTTATGATTTTTTACTTTCAACTTTGATACACACCAAGATACGTTAAAAACATATTAAAAATAACATACTTTTATTAACACTATTTATAATAATTTAAAAGCATTATCCTTGTATCTCAGTTTTTATTCTCTGTACAGTATGGCCCTCTGTTTCATTGTTCGTTAATCTTCTTTCGTATCTCTGTTCTCGGTCAGTATGGAGCCTCTCAGTTTGTAAGGTTATCCTAATTTTATTAAGAGTTAATTACGCATCTTTCCTTCTATTCTAGTTTCAGCTTACAATTTCCAACCAGAATGTAATTTCAGAAACGCAGTGAATGCAGATGAGTAAAGAGTAGTATGTAAGTCGATGTTTCACCGACTTTTTGAGAGAGAGTCTGAGTTTCTGACTATCGCGCGTTTGCCTTTTGGGCTTAGGCCCTTGTTTGGCTTCGCCGAATTAATTAAGATTAAGGGGCCAGCTACTTAGAACCTTGATAGCTTTGGCTATATCTTTCAGTTAGCTTTAGTTAAGCTTAGTTTAGTTTAATTTCTTATTCATTTAAGTTCAAGCCCAAGCGGAGGCTTTGCTGTACGTTCCGAGTTAGGAACTGATTGTATTTATTCTGAGAAATAAAAGGTAGTTAAGTTTTACGTATCTCTTCACGCACATAAGCGATTATTCGCTTATTAGTATTTGTGGGGTTCCTGGAATTGAACACTGAATTAAATAAGTAAAACCCCACAAGTTTACTTTTGAAGCGTGTTTAGAAAGCACCACTTTCCCGACACTAGTAATTAACCATTACCTTCCTTTATTTTGAGCATTAACTCTTATTTCATTATTACAAGCCTTCATAAGTCTATACCCTGATTATGGACGACTACGCAATTGCCTATAGTTCCCCCCCCCGTTTGATACGGCGTCGCCCGCAGTGGTATTCGCCAAAGGGAAGGATGCCCCGTGAAGTCGCATTCAAGTTACGCATGGGGAAAATCCCGAAATCGCCCTTGCAGCCAGCCCGTTCAGCGAAATTCGAACCCCGGGCTGAAACACCAGTCTTCAGCTACTTTACCGCTCCACCGCTGGTGAAACATTTCCCATAATTTGTTACAGCAGATCAAGCGCGTAAAGGCTCATTGTAATAACACCTGGAGACTAAACAAGGATGTTTAAAAATAAAATGTATCATATTATCAATATTTTGTTTTATTTTTTGTGTAAAATTTGTCTTTGAATGAGAAGTATGGTTCGAGACATTGTCATGCTGTTTCCATGTGTAATCTGTGCTGGAACTGTAGAATTAATCATATTACCGTTATTTCCAGTGAAAATGTTTACAAAGTACCCGCACTTTATCTTATAGAAACAAAACTGTAAATTATAGTTAAATATTTTACGTTCCACAAAAGCAGAAAATAAAAATAATTGTTAATGAACAAGAATATATTTAAAAGTAATAAAAAGTATCTTTAATTTATTAAAAAAAATTAAAGTCACAAAATCTCAAAGAAGTTACATAAAAAGGCTAATAAATTTGATTATATGACACAATATATGCTTTTTACGCCAGTTCATCTTCTAGAAGGTTATAAGACCGAATTGAGTTTTCCAAAAGTTTTTGTGGAAGATTTAAGGTAAATTGTTTTGGCTAACTCTAATATAACTGATATGGATATAAAAAGGAGTTTTAAAAAGTTTAATATTATTCCATTCATTTTAGGGTAGCCGATATAAAAAACTACTATAATTAAAAACGATAAATTCCTCGCTAAAGAAATTTTAAGACATTATGGTGAATTAGATTTTCTAGAGGCATTTCACCAAACATTTTTGTAATAGTTACACTACTATTTATAACATTTCAACGCTATTTGAAATTTATGAGAAATGAATTCTTTAAAGTTTTTCATTTCGAAACTGTAAACCATTATAAGGGTCATTTCTCTGAATATATAAAGTTATGATTAAATATCACTATAAACTTTTTGGTATTATGATTTGAAATATAATAACTAATGAAATATGTATATAAAATGTAAAAATAGAGTTAACTTGTACTGTATATACAGTGTGTCGATGTAATGGAAATGCCTTACGAACTGCTAGGGAGTATGCCCGTCGATATCCGTCCCGCCGTCCTCCCGATGTCAACATCATCCTTTGGCTGGACGACAGACTAGGAAATACGGGAAGCGTCTTGCCAACAGCCAATCTTCACGATACTGGAAGACCGCGGAGCGGCCTGAAGGTAGCACAAGCGGATGCAATACTGCAGCGGGTGGAAGAGACGCTCGAGGTTAAGCACACGCGCATTAGCCCGTGAGATGACTTCGAGTAAAAGTATTGTGCACAGGCTTGTACGGTCTAAGAGGCTACACCCCAGTACACAACCGTGGAAGGTCTGAAACCAGATGACTTTCAGAAACGCGTGGCCTTCTGTGAATGGCTGTTGCAGCAACAGAACACAGATAATGGTTTCATTGAACATATCCCGTGGACCGACGAATCATGTTTCACTCGTGATGGGGTATTCAGCCATCACAACAGCCATATGTGGTCCCAGGTCAATCCGCATGCAGTCCGGCCGCAGAAACATCAGGAACGTTGGTCTCTTAACGTGTGGGCCGGCATACCTGGGGATCGCCTGCTTGGATCATATCTGTTGCCTGAACGGCTCTCGGGACAGTCGTACTTGGTGTTTCTCAATGAGGTCTTAACCGAGTTCCTCGATGACATACCATTAGCGGCAATACAGGGACTTTGGTTCCAGCATGATGGGGCTCCGGCGCATTTCTGTGCTCCTGTACGTGGTTGGCTGGATGTGGAATATCCCGGCTGCTGGATCGGACGTGGGATCCGGTTCTATGGCCGCCACGTTCGCCTGATCTTACGCCGTTGGATTTTTCCTAAGGGGTCATCTCAAGGAACTGGTGTATCGAGATGTAGTGACAACACCAATGGACTAATGCTCGTCTACATGCTGCTTGTACTTCGGTGGACCCCGCGATGCTGCAACGTGTGATGAAAGCCATTTCACGGCGTGCTCAAGCCTGCCTCGACATGCACGGCGGGCCCTTTGAACATCTCCTTTAAATTGTGCATATACTGCTGTTGATATGTTCAATAAAGTGTTTTTCTTGCACCGGCAGTGACGTCATACTTTTCGTTTTTTTCTCGTAAACTATGGATCGAACAAGAACGCTTCTTTGGGCAGTTTTTATGTACTCCCAACGAGGAATCTAGCTGTGCAGAGTTTATGGTGGTCGTTTTGAGACACTCTGTATATATATATGTAATATTTTGGCAGATAAGCACAAGAATGACAAAGCTTGGCGGTGCTATAACTATATCAGAGTCCGGGCGTTGTTGTGGTTAAGTAGAAGACTGCAGACTGATGACAAAGACGGATTTAGCTTTTTAGTTTCCACATCTTTATTCAATTCTCACCGCAAATCATTTTTCCTTCAGATGAAATTCTCCAGATTACATATTCAGTAGTGATTTAAAATAAGTAAGATTAAATTTAGCCTTTCTACGTCATAACTGTTCTAACAAAGGGAAGAAAGATAGGATCAGCAGCAGTAGGGTCTTGTCGCAGCGGTAGAAGAGAGTAGTCTGACGAAAAATCGTGCGTACTCAGTATTTACACTAGCGGTTACATAACATGACAGAATGTTTTCGAAAGTACTGGTCTAGGGGGGAAGATCTTGAAATTGTGGAAAGTTAATTATAGGTTGCCTGCTCGCGCAAAGCAAAGCCATCGTATTTTTTATAATTATATATATATATGTGTGTGTGTGTATGTGTGTATTACGCCAATCCAATTACTCGGTTATTATTAATAATAACTGATTAATTACACTGACAGTAAGACTGTAATTTTTTTTAAACAACCGGCCACATTATATTGTATATAGTGGCGAGCATTTAGCTTTTTGCTTCAGGTAAAAATATAGGGCATGACTGAAAATGCAATTCATTTCAAAATTTAAAAAAATACCATCTGCCTTTAAAAATGTTCTAACCTTTAAAGTATCTACTTCGACCGTCATTAAGCCGTAGGTTTCCTAAATTAACAATATACAATAATTCCTAAACTATACAGATAGCCACAAACTTAATTCATTGAAATAAATTTATCGCTATCTCTGTAGTTTAGGAATACAAAATTTTTCAAGACACCAGGGAATACAAATACAAAAAATCTTCCAGACACCAGGGAATACAAATGCAAAACTTTTCAAGACACCAGGGAATACAAATACAAGACTCTTCAAGACACCACGTGCAGAAGAATTATCCGCACGTGAAATAACTCAATAACCAGTTTGAATAAAATGGTAATAAATCAAATGGAAATTTTAGATACACAATTAATTCATTCCGCAACTGTGTTACCCGCATCATTAGAAGATCCACGTTTCTCTAAGGGTCACACGGCGTCTTGATCGACCACTATTAAAATAGACATAAACAAGAATTTACAATTCAAACAAATTTAATTATCTATTAACATAAGATAGTTGGCCAGACTACCCCTACATCCGCTGATTAAATAATATTCCAAATCATTTCTATTACAAGCGTCCTTTGATACTTAAATACATATTTACCTTTCTTTTGCATAAGTAAATTTCGTTTGGAATATAACAACCCTAAGTCTGTTACATATTCAGTTGTTTCTACCGCATTCGAATACTTAGTCTGCACATTACAAATTATTATCAAATTACATAAGGCACATTACAATTAACCGAATTCCTTTTTCTTTAAAATATTTAAAATCATTTAAGTACGATTCATATTTCTTTAATTAGAAAATTTAAAATTCCTTTCTGTCAATCAGTTCGAGAATAGAAAATTTTAAATTCCTTTCTGTCAATCAATTTGAAAATGAAATAATACCAACCTCACTTGGTATTACAAAAAATGGTGTAAGAAAAATTAAAAGTCAGCCTCGATGAACGTCAGCAAAGTCAGCCATCTCCCCATGATTTTTTTTCAAGGAAAAACGCCGATATCAGGCAGACCGAGAAGAAAGCGATCTTTTGCTCAATGGGACACAGGGGTCTCAGTATGACAGAATCTAATTTCTTCACATTTCTTCTTTCTATAGCAAAATTTCTTCTCCTTTTCAATAGCCGACCCAAC
The DNA here is from genome assembly GCA_000611955.2 of Stegodyphus mimosarum. NCBI lineage: Eukaryota > Metazoa > Arthropoda > Arachnida > Araneae > Eresidae > Stegodyphus > Stegodyphus mimosarum. The sequence continues at coordinate 110,998 of KK114675.1, forward strand.
GCCTTCTGTTCCAGAGACGAGGAGAACCCGGGTTGCAATTCGGCGAAGTCTCGCGCCTCGTAAGTCACGGGGAAGCTTTATTTATTTATTTCCTTCCGAATTTGAACGTGGCCTTCGGAATTTATCTAGTTGGCTGTGATGTGAATAAGGTGAAAAACCCTTCTCTGCCTCTCATGTAACAACTTTCAAAACCTCAGCTTCTCCAAAATTACGTCAGGCTCTAAATACGTCATTTGATAGATTTAATTATAAATTAATCTTTATCCATTCAAAACCTTTTTTAAACGTCCTCCAACCAACGAAAAAAGGATAATAATGTTGCGTTTTCGTAATATATTGAATGCCCCAGTCTGACGAAGAGTTAATAAAATTTATTTTTATCACAAGAAATAAAACAAAATGCTGAAATTTTTCCTCATAGATATTCCTACAATATCATAATATTACACAGTAGTTATATTTTAAACTACTAAAATGTTAAATAGAACACAATTCAAAGCGCAGAGAAAGCAAATCCGATCTCACCGCGAATTCGCTACAGTCAACAATAACAACTAAGTAAACAACTGAACTGAGATGTTATTCTCCGGCCTTTTAAAGCTTTTTAATCATGCATGAGAACATTCTGCTAATTTTTATTTTCTCCAGGTTTCTGGAAAGCAAAAGAGTACAATTACGAGATATCTATTCATTAAATGTTAAATGCACGTGCTCCTGTATTTTTCCTTTTTCGGCGTAGCTTTCTCTTAAAACTTGTCACGCGCTGCATTGCACGGGGAAATAAAGCAATTTTAATTACAATTTTACTAAAATTAACTAACTAAATACAAAATCCGTAACAATAACTTAAGCGACTTTGCAAGAAAAGAAGTCTAATCCCTCCAAAAGTGCCAAACCGAAGTTTCACGCAAAATTTCCAGGAATGTTTTTCAACAGTATTTTTGTCAAACCTGTAACATACGCAATAACACACAACATAAAAGTGTATAACGAAGCGGAAATTCCCCACGTATTCCATCGATTGAAACACGTGTTCAGAGTTGAAAGTTAGGGAGGAAAGATGAAACGAAGCCTAAATTTCCCGCATCTTCCCTCGACCAAAACACGCATTCAATCTTGAAAGTTAAGGGTTCGTAAATGGTTAAAGGAAGGGTCCGTTGCGGCCGCGTCGACCTTCGAAACCGAACGGGTGGCAGCATGGGAAAAATCACTCGCTTGTACCTACACTTTTCACTAACCTTTTAAGAAATGTAATGCATTTAGGGAAAACTATGCTAAATGATAACATATTAAATTCATTAAGAATTAGTACAAAAAAGTCGTTTGAAGAGCAAATTAATGCGGGATAATGAATAGAATCCAAAAACTGAAATTTTTTTTTAATGTCCGGGACCTTTGTTTAATATCCATTCGTCTTGCTCCACTACAAGGATTAGAAGTAGTGACCATTTCATTATGAAAGGACCTAAGACGTGGCCACCGTTGCGTCCTATGAAGAGACGGACTGTTACAATCATGCTTTCTCCGGGATTCGAACCCGGGCCCATCGCTGCGGCAGGCAGGGTCACTAACCACTATACCGGTTGAGCGTCAAAAACTGAATAGTACCGTATAACACAGTCCACTGTAGAGTATTAAAAGAGTTGTAAGGTAGAGGGCTAAATATAATTAACTGGATAACCAACGAAGGTTAACTTGCTGAACTTAGCTGTTAGTATCTATTAGCCGAGTCTGAAGAAGAAGGTGGAGAAAGAAAAGACACGTTGAAATGAAATCAGATGTTGAGAATCCGTAAGCAACAGTCAGTTGCAGTTCTTTAGTAAAAGGATTAATAGCATAAACCAAGACTGCTGCTTATAAAAGTAAATCGCGGAGCAAAGCTACTTTAATAGCTGCATATTATAATAGCGCTGAAAAATCTAATAAAAGTATTACTAATTTTTATGTAATGGTTCAAAATTCCATTAAAATTTTGGAATTTTATAAAAATTGCACAAATGGGTTTAATGAGCATTTTGCATGAAAGCGAAACACAAGACAAGAAAGGGGATGTAATAAATTAAATTTTTTAAGAGAACGCCGCATTTTATCGACAGTGCCAGTCACAGTCACAATCAGAATAGTACTGAAAATGAAACTGAAAAAAATATTCTGTTGACGGACACAACTAACATTTCCCTTAATAACAAATAATAAATAATTTTAATGTAATAAAAAGTAATCGCCTGAATGATAACGCTGGGATAAATTAATCACATGTAAATGATTCGTTTTCAGCATTATGTTTAGTGCTACTGTGAACAATATTGTCGGTGCGGTATAGCTCCATCAACGAAAAGCTGAATTAAAATTTATCTCTCTGAAAAAAACTTTCTACATTTGCACTGATTTTCGAGCAAAATGCACTCCATTACATTTGTTTAATTAATATTTATTAACTCTTGGAGTCTTTATGCAGTTTTATACATTATATTTAATTCATTAAATTAAGTATTAAAAATACATGATAAGTCTGATATTTGTGTTACAGCACACGCCACTTAATGTGATCGTGATTAATGTTATCATTCGGATACTCTCATGGAATTGGTGTAGTGCCGCCATTTTATATAAGGAAAACATATCAAATACATAGATTATTATGATCAACGATTCAATTAATGTTATCCAAATGTTATAAAGTGAAATTTTCAAACCGAAGTAAATTTCCCAAATAAGGTCAAAATAAATTTAAAAAATTGCCAAATGACTGAAAAATGTCACCATTTAAAGGATTAAGTCACTGCTTGGCTTTTATTTCAGTCAATCATTTAAAGTTAAGCAAAAAAAAAAAAAAAAAAACTTTCGATTAGTTTGGCGCAGATTTTGAAAAACTCTGATGATTTTGAGAACGATCAGACACAAGTCTCTCTTCTTCAGACAGAAGAAGATGACAGAAGATATCTGCATGGGGCTTTCTGAATCCCAACACAATGCAATATACTTTCTGAAGAACGTAAAGATGAAACCAGTGAATTCTCTAAAAATGCTGATATAAGAAGCGTTAAGATTAAGGGTACAGCTTCGGTCAAATAATTTCCAGAAACATTAAACACACTTCATACGCGAACTTTTGCTTAGCGCTTGCAGACAATCTACTAGTAACGACTTTTCGCAGTTAAAATGTTGTGAAAATAAATATTTGTGTACATCGAGTTATATTTATTAAATGAGTTAAATTCTATTCCTGATTTGAAGGATACTCTTTCTCATGTTTCACTTTATCAAAATAGCAGTGGACAAACATGATCACATTAGCGGCTGCTTTCTGTATAAAAATTAATATTAATTTTCCTATTAGAGCTGATTTTCGCAATCAATTACTATGTCAAAAAACTACCTTTTGATCTGGAATCAGTTTCACGGCAGTTTTCATCTGATCTAATGAATCATCTGATAACTTCAGCCAACTATATCGAAAATTCTTTCGAGAAATCTATTGAAACTTTACTGCCATCTGTAATATCATGGCGTGCTTTTAATGACAGTTATTTTCTCTGGAGGAGAAAAATTGTTTCGGACATACTTCTCAAGAAACTATTAAGACTCATGAATTGAACATAAAAGCCTGAAGGTCAAGAATTTCATTAGTTAATCAATAGTGGATAAAGACATTTCGAAACAGTTCCTTTGAGCGCAATAAATTTTAAATCAAGTCTCAAATGGGATGTCTGAGACATGCATGTGAGGAAATGTTACCACATCAGAAGATTAATTGCTATGATTGATATACACCAGTACCTTACTTTCTCAGTTAGCTTTAATATAATAAAAAGTAATCGTCTGAATAACAACGCTGGGATAAATTATTAGTGTATGTTCTACGATTATAATTAGGAAGTTATAAAGCTCATTTATTTCGGATAAGCGTGATTTAACTGTGGGGTTTTACTTATTTAATTCTAAAGTTTTAACTTAGAACCCCAAGAAAACTAACAAACGAATAATCGCTTAAGTGTGTGAACAAAACACGTAAGACTTGAAGAGGGTTTACAACTTTTTTTTTTCAGTATATTTACAAACAGTTCCTACTTGGAACTTTACACACAGCCTCCACTCGGGCTTAAATTTAAATAATAATGAATTTAAATTAAACTAAACTAGCTTTACTAAGCTATTTGAAAAGGTATAGCCGAGGCTATCAGGAATCTAACTAGTTGGCCCCTAAGTATTAATTAAATCCGCGAAGCCAAGCAAGGGCCTAAGGTGTGGCCGAGCGTAGGAACTATGAGAGAAATTAGCCAAAGGCAAACGCGCGCTAGTCAGGGAATCAGACTCTCTCTCTCTAGAAGTTGGTGAAGTATAGACTTAAATAGTACTCTTTCTCATTTGCATTTACTGCGTTTCTGAAATTACATTCTGGCAGGAAATTGTAAGTTGAAATTAGAATAAGATAGGAAAGATACAAAACTTAAAATAACTGTTAATAAACTTAGCATAAGCCTTACATAACATTTTAAAAGAACAATTTAGTTTACTATACAACTCTTTCAGCAGCCACAGAAATGGAATTCTTGTGAGCTTCAGATAAATGCTGCTTCAAAGCTTTGCATTTACTCTAGCAATAATCCGTTTCAGCACACGAAAATGATACTATGGAGCGAAAATTAAAGACAGAGTACATTGAAGCTTTTATGTTACAGAATTTTATAAGAAACTTTTTATCAAATTAACATCATACAAGCACTACAATAAACATGAGCTAATATTTGAATTTATCATTAATTTATTTCCGTATCTTCTTTTCCTTCTATCAGCTGTTACCAGAGTGTGAACTGAATTCAACAGCCAGAAAAATTTTAACTAAGCGAGAGAGCTGTGGAAATCAATTAGAAACGTTATTTACTCTGAAATGCCCATTGAATGGCTTTCGTATTTGCTTACGCGAAGGACTAGAAACAACGCTATCCACAGTCGAGTGGAAGTTAGCTTGTCTTCTTGTTATAAAAACATTGGAGTTATAGAAAAGATACAAACAGCTAGTATTTATTAGAACTGCTATACCGAAGACCCCGGATTCGAATCCCGGAGAAAGCATGGATAACGTGTCTGTGCGGGATGAAAGCACTCTAAATATGTGGCGAGCAAAGTCCTCTCGAGAGGTTCGTAGTAGAGTAAGGGGGTTGGAGACCCTCGGACCCGTTCCCCCCCCCCCCGAGGTGCTCTCCTTCAAAATTGGGGGCGAAATGAGCGAAGTCGTACTGTGACTTGTTTGGTGCTCAAGGCTTTCCCAACGACAGGCGCATTCTTGCTCTCCTTGCCACGATGAATTTCGTGGGCTTGTTATGACGTCACTGTCAGGCAAGTGAGATAAATCACAACACAGTATTTTTTAATGGTTAGTTACAATACAAGACAAAGTTTTTCACAAATCTTTTCGTTAACGTCTTGTCTATGATCTTTTTTTAAATGGCTTTCACTAGCCATTTTAGTCTTTGGTCACTATTAAGGCCAGAAACACTGGTCATTTTATTATGGAGGCATCTAATAGGCGGCCACCGTCATCTCTTATGAAGGGACAGACAGTTTACATTTATGCCTTCTCCAAGATTCGAACCTGGGCCCTTTGGTACGGCAGTCAGGGTCACTGAACATTCCCCGTTTGAGCGGCTTTTCTATGATCTTGAACTTCTGTTAAGTGCGAAGACGAAAATTCGTCAAAGCAAGGAACAGTTAAACAGGTGTAGTCAAATAGCTAATTGGATGTAACCTTAAAAATTAAAAGGCCGTTTATTAATTTACTTCGCCCCTGAAACAGCGAATTTATGATTCATTATTTTTCACATGTCGTTCATAAGAAAATCATCCATAAATCATGTATAAACTCAGAATGATATTCCATTTCTAACAAGATGAACAAAGAATGTATGAACAACGAATAAATACGTATATGCCTTTACGTAAGTCAAATGAAACCTCTTCAGGACGACCATCCATGGTTTCAAACAATACTGATCTTCTGTAAAGGTCAATCGCCTTAGAGGGGTAATGTTCAATACGGATGTTTATTTTTAATTTCGGAAATATTGTCACTTTCAGAGGTGGTAGTTATGAGAAGTTTTACAGTATTTTAAAACGTATCTAATGAAACTGTACATCTATATACACTCATGTCCAAAATTATGTTTACATGCATAAATTCACGGATTTCTTAGAGACTATGACTTATAATTTAATGAATTTTCGTGGAATAATACATAACATGATGACACATAAATGCAAAAGAAAAAATTGAAGATCACCTCATATGATATAAAATTGTAGCATGAAACAATAAAAATGGTAATAATGTGTGACAAAGAGAGTTAAGAAAAAAAGGAATGATTCAGAAAAAGGTTTAAGTCTTACGAATTTAATATGGAATATGATCTCCCCTGACTTGTACACACATATCACAACGTGTTTTAAGGCTGGAAATAACGTTGTTAACCACAGTTTGGAGAATTAATCTTCACTCTTCCAGCAATGCCGTCTTCAGAGTATTTACATCTCTAGGAGGAGGATGTATACGTGCAATTGCTCTTCCAAGGTAGTCCCATAAGTTCTCTATCGGGTTAAGGTCAGGAGAGTTTGGTGGCCAAGGTATTCGCTTAATGTCTTCACTTTCAAGGAATTCATCAACGAGGTTTGCTCGATGTGGACGGGCATTATCATCCATAAATAAAAAGTCAGGTCCATATGCACCCCTGAAAAGTCTTACATAAGGATCTAAGACCTCATCCCGATATATCTGGCCTGTCACAGATCCGCTGCTGAACACGTGTAGGGGCGTACGTCCATCGATCATTATTCCACCCCATACCATCACACCTCCACTACCGAAACGGTCACGTTCCACAATGTTCGAGGGATCATTTCGTGTTCCTGACTCCCTCCAGATGTAAACACGTTTAGAATCACCAGTTAAACTAAACCGCGACTCATCAGTAAAGAGAACATGGGACCATTGATGTTCAGTCCAGTTTTGATGTTCTTTACACCAATTAAAGCGATCCCTCTTTTTCTGTGAAGACAGTAAAACACATACCCTTGGCTTTCTGGCATAAAGGCCTTTTTCATTAAGCCTTCTGTATATTGTTTGCCGTGATGCAACAGTTCCAGTGGCGGCTGCAAGCTCTGAACTTAACTGGCGAGCAGTAGCCTTTCTGTTACGACGGGCAGTTAATGCCAGATACCGATCTTCAGAAGCAGTTGTCATTCGTTTCCGACCTTGTCCAGGCCTCCTTACAACACTTCCATCATTTTGAAACTGTTTCCATAGCTTAGAGACTGTCTGTCTTGAAATATTCAGACATGTGGCTGTTTCCATGATTGACTGCCCTGCTTCTAAACGGCCGATAATTCGCCACTTTACAGATTCTTCCAAATGATACTTCGAAGCCATAACAAACCGCTTTGAGTCCCTACACACTGAAATCAAACGCTATGTTGCAGAAATTCACTCAAATATTCAGTTTGCGCAAAGCGCTTGATTCACCCTTGGATGACGTAACGCCTAGATTTGCATATCATAAACCGTTTGATTACTTTTGATTGGATAATGCTAATTAGGCTTGGTTTTCACACATTCCCTGCAAATACGGATCACATTGATTCGATATTTAATTGAATATCATCATTTTTGGGTATGTAAAGATAATTTTGGACATGAGTGTATATAATAACTTAATAATGATAGCTCAAAGTAAATTCGATAAGCCACCAAAGCTCAGCACAAATAGAATGCATTGATATTTTATTTTAAATGCACAACCATACACAGATATTAAAACTGATAAACCTTTCTATTTTACCACTTAAAAAAATTGTTTAATAAAAAATTTTGAAAATTAAAAAAAAATTAACAGCAATAATATATTTCCAGCTAAAAACGTTTATACATAACTGATTTCGTACCGTATAAAAGAGTTGAATTTAAAATACACGATGCCCATAATTTAATCACCGGATAAAAATATTAAACTGAAACGTAATTTTGCGGAGAAACGAGACATAATTTATATCGATATAATCTTTAGTTCAAGGAGTTTCTTTTGTTCTAATTTTCGGAATGGCAACAGGGAACCTGTTTGTTTACAGAAAAAGTGGAGTCATGCATTAAAAAAGCAAAGTGTGTTCTCTGGTCATGGGAAATGAAATCTCCGAAAACAGTTTAGAGGCGATTCCGACGTGAATTTAATACACCTCCACCAACAATCAATTGAAAGATGGTTAAACTAGTTTCGACAATCCGGACATGTTTTGCATAAAGGAAGTGCAGGTAGGCCAAGCGTCAGTGATGAAAATGTTTCCGCCATTCGAGCTGTGTCTATGTGCAGTCTCAGTAAATTCATTCGCCTTGCAGCCTGCAAACAGGAATTATCAGTTCTACTATTTTTGAAGTGGTTCACTTACGGCTGAAACTGACTGCTTATAAATTGCAGATTTGTCAACAAATAAATCTGATGACTGAATCATTCGTAAGGAATTTTTTGTGGACATTCTTTGTCCTACATATCAGTAATGATAATCACTTTCTTCAGAAATTCGTATTCAGTGATGAAGCAACATTTCATGTTTGAGGAGAGGTTAATATATACAAAGGCAGGATTTGTATGTTAGAAAGCACGAATTTTGTAAGAGAAACTGAGCGAGGTGTCCCTTACGTTAAAGTTTGATGCGCACTAAATCATAACAAAGTGATTGGCCCCTTCTTTTTTCGGAGTCATCGATTAATTCGGATGATTACTTAGATACGCTGAGACTGTATACGGTACCACAATTAAAAGAAATGCAGCCACACTTTTTTACAACGGAATGGCACCTGCGTCATTGGGATACACATATATATGTATTCTTTGATGAAACATTCCCAGATCATTGGACTGGTTGCGGTGGACTAAATTCATGGTCACCTCGTTCTCCGAACTTCACATCACTCGATTCCTTTTTCTGGGGATACCTGAAGAACCGAGTTTATGCTGCAGATATTCGCAACATCGAAAAATTAAAAAGTGGAATCACCCACAGAAACAGCTACTGTGACTCCGCAAATGCTTAATAACGTCTGCAGGGAAATGGAGAACAGACTTTATTTCTCCGAGTAACCAATGGTACTCATGTTGAAGTGATTAATATAAAATTTTTGAAGCACTAAAAAAAATTCAGTCAGTCTTTTTTCCCTACCTCTTATTCTATGTTGTTTAAAACATATCTTTAACCAATAAATAAATTATTTATATCCTATATATCTCTTATAAAACATATTAGAATTAAACATGCTAGCATTTAATTTATATCGTTAAATTTTTACTTGCTCCGACTGCATTATGAGTTTAATGCTTTTATATTTTATAGCTCTTAAAGGACTGACTGTCGAGCTTCACAGTGAACTGAATTTACTGCATCAGACAATATGTTTTCTTCATCTGTGCGAAAAATTTAGAATTTTTTTTTTAAATTTTAAGCTTAATTTTAATTTAATAAATATGTATTCTTATCCATATAATAATTAAGAATCTATAAAATTATCTTCATGGATAGATATAATTTAGCTTCAAAAGTCAATGATATCTGTAGAATTCAACTCTCATTAATATCTGAATAATTCTATTACTTCCTTACACATGCATCTTTGGATACATACTATATACTTTTCGATAAAGAATCGAGCAGCAACTTCCACATTCATATGAAAGTATATTTTATTCATAATGGATACTACACACATTTTCAGTGTGAATCCTGATACATGATTAGTAACAAATATCACAACAAACAACATATTTAGTAACAAAAATATATGGTTGAAACCATTATTTAAACAATAATGCAGTGATTTTAAACCTAGTTGATTCTGACATACTAACATAACTTACACATTTATACTACAATCTTAAGATCCTGTGAGCATGTTTGTATATTTATATTATTATCGTTAACGTTGTACGTGACTTTTTTTAACATTTTAAAAAATAAAACATTTAATAATCAGAATATACGGAAAATTTCTTTTACTTTAAAAGAAACAACAGGCCATCAAGCATAGTAAAATTATGTATTGCAATATTAGAACATAATTTATGCATTTTAGTAACCAAACTTCAAAGCAACTCCCACATCACTATAATTTAGGCCCTTTTCTAAATCTTAACAAGGCATGAGTTTCTTTTTTTTAATTATTTCTTTAGTTCTTTTTTTAAATATAATTAAAATAATTATTACAATAGTTCCTTTTTTAATATTTTAGCAATTATGTCTTACAGAATAATAAAAATTTACATTGCAGTGACCGAAATCAATATTATCTAGACATAAGCTTTAATCATAACCTTCAAATTATGCTAGAGACTTTTTCATCATTAATTTCCGAGAGAAATATTTATTTTCAAGAGAATCTTGCAGTATAATTTAACTTAGTATAAAATCTTTTATGTCTATTTCACTTAGAGCGGAATTTAAATTTTAATTAAATTCGTCTTCTGCGTATCATAATGATGACTATATTTTCTTAGAGGCCTTGAAAAGGTAGAACTGGCCTTGAAAAAAGAAATATTCATTGTATATTAAAACCCTCTAACCGGCAAGGCCGTATATATACGACCTAGAATATTTTTTGTGATATGTGTAAGAACGTATATACACGTGCATATTAAATATGTCAAAGAAATTAAGGCAATACATTAAAAAAGTACACAAATCCAGGTATAAAATATCAGAAGAATTTTTACATTAAAATCAAGAAAATATTTTTTCTCATAGTAGTTTTGGGAAATTTGTGCTTTCTTGACGAAAACCCTGGCCTATCAGAGGGTTAAAACACTCTATTTTAAATTTTGCAGTGATTTTATCGCGGTTAAAAAGATGAAATGAACAAAGCGATCGAGGGATTTTACATTAAATTCAAGAAAATATTTTTTCTCATAGTAGTTTTGGGAAATTTGTGCTTTCTTGACGAAAACCCTGGCCTATCAGAGGGTTAAAACACTCTATTTTAAATTTTGCAGTGATTTTATCGCGGTTAAAAAGATGAAATGAACAAAGCGATCGAGGGGTAAGTATCAAAAATTCGCGAAGCGTTCAGATGGGATTTACACCAACAATTTTGTAAAAACTTCGAGGATTTAAATTAATATTTTGGGGGAGTAATGAATACCAAAAACAAGCCAATAATAGATAGAATTGATATGTAACTAAATGAAAATTATATTATGCAAATTAATTGATGTTTACATATATAAGCTAACCAAACTCTCGAAATGTATTCAATATCTTTATTTTAGATAAAAATTACCATTTATCTAGACGATGATTTTATATATAAACTGTACTTTCTTCATTAAGTAAGATCTGCCTAGAAAAGATTGATATAATTTCTCGGCACTGACAGGCATTGGAAGCAATTTAACGTAATTTTTAAGAAATGACTTTTCTTCGCAATCCAGGAATCCAGAAAAATTGAGAATAAAGTTTAATTTTTTAGTTTCAATTTCGGAATAGGATTTGCCTGCAGCGTATTTTTGCAAAACTCCTAATGGGAAGTACCGCAAAAATTATTTACACATAAAAATTTCAGTATAAATTAATAATAGATTTTTTTAATTTCTATTATAATTAAGGACTTATAATTTTTTAAAATTTATTCAGCATTTAGGGCCAAATATGAAAATTGCGAAATCTTAGAAAATTTCCTAAAATTCGCGAAAACTCGCGCTACGATAAAATTACTGCCCTAATTATATATAAAAAGTTTTTCATTTTTGAAACATCGAACAGTTTTAAAGTTAAACTAAAACAGAACAGTTTTAAAGTATTCAGTTTTGTGACACAAACTTCTGTTTCAATTCAAAAATAATTTAGATTCACAATTTCTCAACTCATATTCACAATTCAACTTTCACAATTTAGATTCCCGATTTAGTTGATTAGTAATTTAATAAAAAAAGAGATTAATGTGAGAGAGTATATGCAGTAAATCTCACTTGAAACCTAGTATAGGTAACAGTAATATTTGAACTAAACTGAATATATATAAAAACGAAAACAATAGTCCTTCAGGGACAAAGCCCCTTTGGACTAAAAATGGGATAGTTCTGTATCTCCCGTTCTACTGGGGCGATTGACGAAATCCAAATTGCGTTTTTCATCTCTCGAAAGCGTGACTTAGGATATATATTAGATTTATATACAGCATCATTCTAACATAGGTATTTTGAAGCAAAATCGGACTTTTTCTGAAATAACATAGCAATTTTTTTCTGTATTTCGATTCTACGACTCAAATTATGCCTAAATGTTAAAATTTGGTGCGAAATTTAGGGAGAAATTCCTAAATTTAATTTGGCGAATTTTTTTCGGTTGAGTCAAGAATAATTCACTTGGCGAACTTCTTAATATGTGGCAATCTACTTTACTTTCTTTCCATTGTGCAGCGGAGGAAAAAAAGTCACATCGTTCTACTTTCAAATAATTTTAACAAAGTGCGTAAACCACATTTTCGTTATTATCGCTTTCGCCAAATATCAAAACGCGCCAATATATAAATACATGTATATCTTAGGAAATTTTGAATAAAAGTTCTAATTTTTTTGCAGGCATGCTTAGAAATAAATCTACTTTAAGATGATTGTAAAAATTTTGTAGGTTATAATTCAAAAGTTTTTTCGAAAAATTTATAAAAATTATTTTAAAATGCAAATTTAAAACATAAATCATAAAAAATGGGCGAATTTTGTTTTGAATGAACCTAAATTTCAAACTGTGTAACAAGAAATCAAATAAGTTTCATAAAAAATGAGATAATAAATATATATCAAATTGAATTAACATTGAGGAGCTGAAATTTTGAGAGCTAATTTTTGAAAAACTATTCGTGCGATTTTTACAAAACTTGGCAGTTTGGCATAATTTGAGTCGTAGAATCGAAACATGGAAAACAATTGGTATGCCATTTCAGAAAAAGTCTGATTTTGCGTCAAAATACCTATATTTGAACAATACTATATATAAATCTAATACATATCCTAAGTCGCGCTTTCGAGAAATGAAAAACGCAATTTGAATTTCGTCAATCCGCCCAGCAGAACGGGAGATATAGAACTGTCCACCTTTTTTTTTTTCCGCAGTGTACATGTATAGTGATAGAGAAATTTTTTACATCCAAAATACCTCAATATCATTTTCGCGCAAAATGCTGCTGAAATATTAATTACTTATAGGCAAAAAAGTAATAAATTTCAAACTAACTCCACAAAGACATGAAAGAAATGAAATTTAAAGCCATTACAATCCCTAAATCTCCCAATAAAAAACGTAAAAAAAAAACCCTCATCAACTCAGTGCTTTTAAAGCAGAAGAAAACAATAGAAATACATAAAATGAATAAAAAGAAAAGTAATACAGTTAAAATTTGAATCTATGTTATCAAAAGGAGGTATATTAGATCTCAATTTAGCTCCACTTCCTAGAAAAACCACTCTGTTTCTGTTCATCCAAAATTAGCTGATGAAATATTTTTTTTATTTAATTATAATAGTTAATCCAAAAATTCCGAATGCCTCCTCTGCAGAAAATACACAAAAACAAATTTGCACGAAATAAAATTCAAATTCATTTTTCCTAATAAAGCAAAAGGAATGTATATAATTAACTAATACTAAAATTGAAATTAAAACGTAATAATATTTACAAAATCTAGACAAATAACTTAAGTCATATTTACAAAATGAATGATTAACTAAACATTTTCATCACGGCAAAAAAAGTTATCTGCTGGAAGAACAATTATTCTCTTACTGAAAAAGAGCTCCATAACTCAACAACCTATTTATTGTATTTCCAAAAATAAAGAAAGGTCAAAAATCAACAAAATTAATGCTTTTCACAAAAAAAAAAATGGGAAAATTCCTCTTAACACTGCAAGCAATAGATTTGACGTTTATATCCAATTCCCAAATTTCATAAAAATCCTATCAAATTTAGATACATTACAAACAGTACTAGAAACTAGAAGAAGAATTTTGGTAATAAATTTACAAATCTGCTTAAATCAATATGTAATATAATTTTTGATAAAGCAAATACTGAAAAGTTCTCCTTTTGGATTATTAACAGCAATTTGCAAATAACTAAGCCATAGCAGCTGATATTGTAAAAGTCTTATAATATCAACTGCTATGACTTACGAAAATCTCTAGACATCTCTTTCACTAAACGAAATCTATGAAAATCTTCTAGAACTTCCAAATTTTTTTCCTGAAATGTTTACTATACTTGATTTAAAAAAATGGAAAGATTATCTCTTTCTCGATTTTTAAAAAGTTTACCAAGCATGCAAACAAAGGTATTTCAGTGAGAAGTTCTTATTCTACACACTTATGTAACGTCTATTTATTTTCTAAAGCGTACAAGTCTCTTAAAAACCTTTCAGAAAAATAACTTTTCTCCGATTTTGAATTACTTTCCTTAGTTCTTCCTAAAGGTAAGTTCCAGCTCTTCTTAATTTGATAAAAAATATTTTTCTCAGTTAATATTTCATTTTGTAAATATAACATCAGTTCTTTCTCAAGATTTTGTAAATTATTACATTTTAATTTGAATTTCAGTATTAGTTAATTGTATATATTCCTTTTGCTTTATTAAGCAAACTGAATTTATTTCATTTAAATTTGCTTTTGCATATTATTTTTTGATATCAAAGGAGAGCGGGTGTATACAAAAGGCATTCAGAAATTTTGGATGAACTATTATGATTTAATAATTTAAAATGGTTTTGGATGAGCAGAATGGATGACTTTTGGATGAACAGAAACGGTGTTCTTCCTAGGAAGTGGAGATCAGTTGAGATTTGATCTACCTTCTCTTGATGACGTTGAATCAGATTTTAATTGTATTCCTTTTCCTCTTTTTCATGTATTTCTATTGTTTTCTTCTGGTTCAAAAACACTGACTTGATGGGTTTTTTGCACTTTTAATTGGGAGATTTAGGGACTATAATGGTTTTTATTTTCATTTCTTTCAGGTCTTTGTAATATTAGTTCGAAATTTAATGCTTTTTTGTATATATGTTACTGTGAAAGACCGAAATTGGAGAATGTCGACTTTCACCGGAGAATGTCAACATTCACCAAATACGTCGGTGAAAGATCGAATATAACATTGCATTCTTGTACATTCGGACCCTCACCGGTGTATGTCGACAATCACAGATATGCTGTGGTGTAGGTCGAAAAGAGAGGCGACTGGCTGTTTCCCATAAATGCAGTTGTAAAAGCAAGGGCCTCTTGTGCAATTCAAAGTCTCATAATAGTTTAAGTTGTTGCAATTAATCAGATTTGAATCACATAATTTAGTTAAGTTTTTTATTACTATTATTTTATTTTCTCATTTACTACGTACTGTATAATTAAATAAGTTTTTTAACTTCTATTATTTTCCTTTCTCATTTTGAATGTATTGTGTGTTTTTTCGCGCCTGAATTATGGAGAAGAAAATATAATATTCTCATATATTCACCTTTCACCATTAGTACATGGTGAATGTCGACATTCACCGGTGTAAGTCAGAAATAAGAGTATTTGGAAAATATTTCGGACATACACCAAGCGACTATGTGAATGTTGACATTCACCGGTGAAAGTCGACATTCTCAAAGAAAAAGATGAAAGTCGACTGAGATCCATAATAAAGAGAAAAATTCTCAGCCCAAGCAGATTAAATATTCCTTTTTATTTCATTGACATTTGCGGCCAGAATTCACTTGGCATTCTAATCGTTCCTAATTTAAACATCTTACATTTTTGATAACTTTGCCGTAAGAAGAGAAGTAGGAAGCAGCAGTGCATCTAGGGCCGAGATGTGGAAAGCAAGGGTTTGCGTATGGAGGATTATAAGTTAGCTATGTTATCATCGTTTAAGTGATATGATAGGATTAATTTATAAATTATGCAGTCCAGAAAACGTTATTATTGTTTTTAGAATAAAGAGGAGAAATAATTAAATTAAAATGGAGAATTAAAGGGCTGTTATTCTCTCTATATATATAATTACAACTAATAATGTAAAACGAACTTACGTAAGATATCAAAATATGAAGAAAAATTTATTACCAAATTAAACTTAACGGTCCTTTAAATTCTTATTTCTAATTGAACACATACCCTCTTTAAGTCCCCATACTGCACCATGTTACAATACGCTTTCCTCGCAGTAACCATAATACAAAATCTGTATTGCCCAATCGCCGCTCGGGATTAAAACAAAAGATTTTCCTAATTTATAAATACTGCTGCAGTTTTTACGCATCATTCTTTTACCTGTTTGCTCTGCCTGAGAAACTCATGTCTGTTTGCTAAGCTTTTTTTACCTATTATCTGAAATGTAAACTGCATATATAGAAATTGTGGGGCGCGTTTAGCATTCCTAATATTGTAACAATTTAAGCTAAAATGTATTTCGGAGTAGCTGTTCCTGTTCAAAATATAAATGATGTTTTAAACATGAAACCAGTTGTGATTTTTATTCTACGCAGTAGTCTACGCAATAGTTTTTCTTAGTTCCATGACTAAAGAGTGAACTGGTTTTATCTTCTCTCTGCTAAACTTTATCAACGTATCACGACTGCGAACCTATAAAATATCATATATATGTGTGTGTATATGTGTGATGTAATATGTACTGTAAAATGTACAACAAATTACTGTTATTATATAAATTGAATGCTAAATTTGGAAATCAGAGGGAAAAAGTTCAGTATTTTGAATTTACTGAAATTTATTAAAAAATTCGGTTTATCGAGTAAAACAAAAAAATTATTTTTATTGTTAATTTTAATACTTTTACGATTATCTAACCTAAATACAGTAACATACAGTATATAAGTACTATAATTAAAATTATATAAAGGTGATTATGACTAGTTATAACTACAAGCAAAAATAATAACTTGAAAAATTATTCTATATGCATATTTAAGTATTGCATAAAATAATGAACAATATTGTAATGCGAGGTATATTTAAAATTTTCTTTAACCCGATATTTTAAAGCATGAAATATTTTGGTTGCCATCTTTAGATCACTTTCAGTACAATTCTGAATAAAATATAAGAACCGTTCCTTTAAATAACACTCTCTCCTTCTCGCTTTACAGTAAAAATTACATGGTAATTTTAAAGCTATACACAATCTTCAAGTAGATGCAGGCTCTCATTTTGTTGACCATTAAAGTCAGGTTATTTGCAAACACTTGATATTATTGCAGCTATGCTTTTGTTCCACTAGAAATATCATTGTCTCTAATACAACCAGTTTTTCTTTAGTAATTAAAACTAAGCCTTTTTACAGACAGGTTTACGAGCAAAGTGAGATTCTAGTTTATTTTATCTCTATGACATTTTTATCAAATAATTAAATACATGTGTTTAGATAACTGAAAGAGCAATTGATATAAAATGTATAATATTTTAAGGTTATTTTGATTATTTTAATTCACATCAAGGGTAAAGGTGTAGCTGATTTATCTTGCCGATGAAAAAGTCGTTTATTATTATTCATATTGAGAACAAGACAGTACGTTCATGTATGTTCAAATAATTCAGAATTACAGATAATGAATATTTACTTCATTATAGTAAAATACTTTAAAACCCATAGATGCGCGAAGATTTAAGAAACGAGATTTGGAAACATATATCTTTTAAAGCAAAACCTGCCTAAAATTCGTTCTTAACACACATAAATACTGTATGCATATACTAAGCTGTCCCTTAAATTCAATTTATAATCGCAGAGCTCGTGAATATATGCTAGAATATCATATTAGAATCACATATAAAATTTATGAACATCTGTAGAAAATAATCTGAAATTTGCATATAACGGAATAGTTTCCATTTCACGTCTAATATATTTATAATGATTTAAAAAAACTTATAATTTTCTAATTGTATTACTCAGAATTATCTCACGTTAACTATCCCGTTCCTTTTACTTACGGGTTGTCCTTACCATTCATTTAAATTCATGTTATATCTTGATACACCTTTATTCAAAAAATTTGAAACAGCTAATTAGAAAATAAAATTCAACTGATAATAATTTTAAGGTAATTAAGTTTCTTTTGCTAAATTTTAAAGTAAATTATTTAAGAAGTAATTATCTGTAAACAAAAAAACATGGTAAAAAATAAAAATGGATACATTTGGTATATAGTCTCAATGACGGATATATTTATGAAATATATATTGCTTTATCTGTATGTTGTAAGTATTTATCTGTAAATATTTTCGTTTTACTACAGTACAGCAATATTTTTTCAACTTTGTGGCTACATATATTTTTTATTTTCATATACGTGTTGTTCGTTATATGGGATTGTTGATTTTGTTTATCTGACAATGGCAATAATCAGGATGTAAAATTAGTACATGATCAGGATATAAAATTGGCACAAGTAAAACGCGAGATCCAGCAGGTTTTTGTTGACGCTGTTTTGATTGTTATTCAGTTGCGAGATTTAACTGAATTTACTGTGCAAGTGATTTTGACAATTGCCGACGTTTCTCGCAGATTAAGAAGGCTTCGCTTATATCTGTGTTCTACTTAAGCTGTTTCAAATCATTTATTGTATTGTTTGTAATTAATTTTTATAATAAGTTGCTAATTTCTTCCTGTTATTCGAAGCGATCATTAAGAGATATCATCGAACCGGTAGCCTGCAAAACTTGGTGTGAGAAGTGGGATCTTTATGAATGTCTTTAACCAAGAGGAGCGAAGATCACTTAAACGTCATCATGAAGATGATTGAAGCAAGTTCCGTCGAAGTGAAGACCACAATCGCAGTGAATGCCGCTGAGAAGAGGCAGTCGCAAATTCCACTGATATGAAGGACAGCATTACTGTGGTTGGGGGAGGATATGAAATTTGGATATGCAGATTTCATTGGTGTAAATTCCTGCCTGGAAACAAACACAGTTCCACAATACATGGTTCCACCCTCATGCATATGAAGCATCGAACAACATGCTGTATATTAACCCAGCTGTCAGCACAATGTAATAAGAGTATACATCGGCAACAATAATCTATCACATCCAAGACGAAGTTTGCTAACTACGCAGGTGGATTAGTCCAAAATGATGGAACTGGGTGCGTCTTTGTTCAGTACACCAATAAAGAAAAATTCTCGACATAGGAAGCACAACTTTTAACCAACAATATCAACTTTCAGGCAGAAGGGCCCTCAATTAGCAATGGCTATCAATGGCAATAACTCATGCTGTAAACAACAGATAGCACTACGGCTTTTTCTAGAGCAACAGCATCTCAGCGCTACGTGCCATCCTAAATCCAGCTCGAAGTTCTCATATCATCAATAATATTCAAAGTAACGTATCGTGCTTCAGGTGCCTTAATTCTCACCTCCACCGGATAAAGGTATATATGGGAAATCAAGGAAATGAGCGAGTAGAGGCAATGGCAAAAGAGGCAATTCGCAACATCGAAGCGAATTCTATGCTCTCACCATACTCTTATCTCATCTCAAACGAGTCGTCAACAATTTGTCTAGAGCTAACTGGCAAGAGGAATAGGACCATGCATTACAAGTTCATATCTTATATATTCTTTCCCAAAATCAGCAACAAAAGATGTACTTCCACCTCTCAGCTAATACGCTATATTAGAGGTTATAGCCTATTCCCAATCTATTTTCATAATTGTTGCCTAAGTGATATGGGCCAGTCAAGTTTAAGTAGTACGGCAACTGCATTTGTAGCCACATAATTTTTTATTTTTATAAGTGCTGTTTCTTATATGGATTTGTTGATTTCGTTGTTCTGAGAATGGCAACATTCAGAATGTAAAAACAGATTACGTAAAGCGGGAGATACGCGCTACAAATCTATCGTGAATTTTCTGGAAGCTCGTGTCTTATATAAAGAGTTCGAACGGGCTGCGCTGTTGTTGCTGTTTGGGCTATTATTCAATTGCGACATTTAGCGAAATTGTGAGTTTACTCCGCAACTGGTTTTGTAAACTGCGGATATTTCTTGCGCATTAACTAGGAATTGTTTATATCTGTTTAAGCTGTTTTAAGTCATTTACTGTGCTGTTTATAATTAATGTTAACAGTAAATTGTTAATTTCTTCCTTTATTCTAAGTGATCATTCAGAGAGACATCATAGCACCGGCAGCCCGCAAGAACACGAAACAAACAAAATGCTGTGACATCAGTAATTTATGAGCTCGTATTAGTAATTCTGAAGTTATATGAAAATAATAACTAATATTGAATAAGCGCCTCATGACTAGCATTTATACCAGTAGATGAATAAGCATAATTTAAACATTTTTCTAAAGCCAAACTAACATAATTTTTCATGGTCAGTACCGAAACCTCTTTTCTGTCTGTCTAATGATAAATATTAATTAGAAAACTAAAATGAGATCTTAGTTGTTGTTTTTTTCTTTTTTTTGGAAGTGCCAAGCTTATACAGCGTTAAGAATTAAATGATAAAATATATTCTTTTTTTTTCAAAAAAAAAAAAAGTACGATGGTACGAAACGGGATATAAATCTCCACAAATAAAAAAATAAAAATTATAACAAAAATTATTTCTATAAATTATTACATACGCCACCGAAAAATTACAAGCTCTACTCTTTTAAACACATACAAAAGAAAGAGGGAAAATTAAAAACTGGTATTTTTTTCACCAAAAACATTCTAAGTACAAAAGACCATTTTCATTAAAGTTCCGAGATCCAAGACGAATAATCACTGTTTTCCAATAATGAATCATTGGTTATACTTCCTGTGATATCTCCTGGCACTCGGAGAATGTTCTTGATATGATTCATTCTCATAAGTAAGAGTTCTAGAGTTATTTTCTTTCTTCTTTGAATGAAAAGCGGTTTTTTCTACCTTATTCCCACTTTTCTTCGCAGAACCATGGCTTTTATGGGGCGAATCATTCGCGGCAATATTTGGGTTATACGGATAACCGCTGGATTCCGTATAAGATATAACACCGTTACTGGAATGTCTGCGTCTTGTAGGTTCTGGTGAATCTGCATCAAAAGTTGGATTTCCATACGTTTCAGCTCTCTTGCCTTCTGGATCTATGTGCTGCTGAATATGTTGCTGCCAAAACCTGAAGTTTTCAATTACACATACCATAGTGACGAGTATATCGGCTCCAATTACGGATATCTATAAATAAAGAAAAAGTAGAAGACAGCCTCAGAAAGATAAAAATTAAGAAGGTGCAGTTAAATTAATAAAATAACAGCAAAAAGCATTAAATGACATAAATCTTTGACACAAATACATGAAAATAAGTGAAATAGGAGTTAGTTTTGTTTAGAAAATCTTCCCCCCCCCAAAAAAAAAAAACAGTGACATGCCGCAGTGTTCAGCGAAGAGGATTAAGTATGAAAAAAAAATTATGATTCTTTCTAAGGTGACCGCATATGAACGGTGATAATCGTTGTTTCAGAGAGGTAAAATTTAGTAGTAGTGCTTATTTATGCTTTTACAAGTATGGTCATTTTAGAGAGGTAGTGGTAAAGACAAAATTTGTTGTATTTTTTAATATGCAGACTAATGAGTACAATAACGGTTAATATGCTCTGATAAAATTAAAATAATCGAATAAAGAGGGGAAGTGATCATACTATAATAAATAAATCATAATTTTAGTCTGATGGATGTCATAATGAATAATTAGTTAAAATCATTTTATCTCAAAAAGAGCACAAGGTCAGTAAAACAGATTATTTCTTAGCTTTGTTATTAATCATTTCAAAATTATATAATATTTCACTTTGGAATGATGGGCATAATGTATCATGCTTGCACAAATGAAAACATCCAGAGTAGATCTATCTTTTAGCACTACTTTTTTGTCTTTTGAAAATATATTATCCCAAAGAATATAACAGACAAGCGAGAGAGGCCATAGGGTTGGGACACCGGCAGCTGATGAGCGTGTTGTCATAAAACGAGACCTGCACATGCGCCGTCATCCTGAAGACTAGCTTTTCGTATCGCTTCCATCTCCATAATTTAAACTTCGGATCCCTGAATCAATATATTTTACTTCGAATTCTTTTAAATACCATAAGAATGCTTTCACGAAGGCGAATTAAAATATAGCACTAAAATTGAAATTAATTTCGCTTATTAAAATCACGAAAAAATCAAAATTTCTCATGACCTACTACTGCCAGTAGTTAACAATATGTCTACGGCAGCCATGGGAACATGTGAAAGTGAGCTAGTCCCTCCTGGCACAGAGACCCTGCAGTTCAAGACTCCCTTTCGCACGAAAACATGACTATGTTCGAATGGCGCGCCGTTTCAAAAAGAGGTAAAATTATGCGCTTCGAGTAAGCGGCATGCGGCCGCAGAATTAATGGACAAATAAACCAGATTTAATTTTTTCTTGTTGCTCAGCAACGAACAAGGTATGAGGTTTCTGCGGAGTGCTGAATGTATACCACAGAAATAATTTCCGAACATACACATGAAACAGCAGTAAACAGCCAAAGCCTTCGCCGAGCGCGCAATTCAATCCACGGTCTACACCAATAGCTTGCGCAGGACGCACATACTATGCACCCGATATAGGCTTCACCGATGGTTTTTGCTAGACGCATATATGCGCCAATAGCAGTCATAGAGTTAAAGATTTTGAATGTTAGGTACAAGTACACGTGAAAATGTTAATGCAGAAAATGTTAAGGGACTAGTATAGCCTCTCTAGTCCATTGACGGCGCCCCACTGTAAGATGGATTCTTCATAGACAGATGCTCTCGCATTTTTTGCCGCAACTGAATAATCAAAGCAATTTTTCAAATCATCTTTTCCATTTCCTTCATTTGCATAAACAGTGTAGAAATCCTACTGTATGATACAATCAAAGATATTAAGTATTTTATATTGCAAGTCATTCCCTATTTTATTTGTTGTTGCTTGGAGTAAAAACTATCATTTAATGACAGCAATATCTGTCCTTACAAATATCTGTTAAAAGTCACGTCTTATCTTAAAATTTTATAATTTTAAATACTGAACTCGGTTTACGAACCTCCCAAAAATAAAACTTCTTGAAATAGTTCAGATTGTGCCAAAATTTACAACAGGAATATAATGCCTCTTTCATATTAACTGTTCAAAGATATTAATGACACACCGCAACTCACACCGTAACATCTTTTTTTGTCATGGGATAAAATTTGCCGAATTATGACGGTCGGTAAATATTATTCATTTAGCTTAGAATTTCTTTCCCCACCGTAATGAAGTTTCAATAAGAGATATTAAAAAGGGTATTGAAACTTATATTTTCACAAAGTGCATAATCATAGCCACTACTAATTCTAATGGGAGAAAGAAGATCCGTATCCTTTCTGTCTTGGATACTATAGTCTTTGCATATCTGAAAAGAGTTTTGCGATAAAGATCTTCTTATCTTAAATTCCTTATGACCATTAAGACTAACTATAAAAATTGCGATAACAAACCGCACATTAGTCGCATTCACTGCTATAATAATGAATCCAAATTTAAGAAGATCAATGGCACAATTCGCGGGGTGTAGCCACGATTTCTAAGAAAAAAGTAGTCATAAAAAGAAAGGAAACTTAACATGCTATTGAAATGAAATTCTGTGCCGCCCAGTTAAAGTCAGAAAAACACGAGATGAATAGTATTCATCGGAAACTGAAAGATAAAAAAAATATGGAGTTCTAGTGGAAACAGCCCATTAGAATGAAAGCCACAGACATATAAACTTCCATTTTTAATACAGAAATCTGAGTAGTACAAATGTTTTGAACAAATCAACTCTTCAAGGTTTCGTACATTGAAAAACTGCTTCTTTCTAGATCGATACGATCGATACCAGTTTCACGTTATTAATACATAAAAATGCTTTTATTAATCCCTATTAACTTAATGGAATTTAAAATGAGTTCCTTTACTGAATTTTTTAAACAGACTGATCCTTAAAATTTTCTCTTTAATGAAACACTAAATTTAATATAACAAATCCTAAAACACTGCATATTTGTAATTTCGTAATAAAAAAAACTACAGGTAAAGCACAAGCCCACAACACTCATAGCGGCACGGAGCAAATGCGCCAGTTCTTGGCAAGAGCCTTGAGCCCCATACATGTGACAACCCGACTTTACCTCAGTTCCGCCCCTAATTTTGAGAGATAGCACCCCGGGGGGGGACGGGTCTGAGGGTCTCTCATCCCGCTTCCCCATACCATCAACCTCTCGAGAGTACTTTTGGTTCCCCGCATATTTAGCATGCGCCCATGACGCTCAGACACTTTCTTTGTTTCCGCTGACGGCGGGGCTACCGATCTATTGGAGAAGTTAGCATATCGGCCAGTTGGCCTCGCTGACGGAATCTGCTACAAAATTCCTGGATTGCAGGCTCACCAGATCTATGTTTCGTGGAGGGGCAAGTAAAATGTTGTGTTCAATCCTTTTCAAAAATCCACAAAACACTTTGGCGTGTTTCTTGCAAGATAAATGCTGAAAGATGCAAAAAATAGTGCTGGACGAGTCGGTGGTTCAGGGTTGGAAGAAGGACTCAATGCGCATAAGGAGCACAATTTCAGTATTCACACGTACGAAGTTAGAGACGGATAGATACAACTTAAAGACTATTGATGGGCTTCCACAACGAGACCAGGTAATGAGTTCTGTAAATAATTACAATACAAGTAAAGGTATGACATGGATATACTTAGTACAATCAGCTATGTAATACACTGAGTGTGACTAGGAACAGTTAACGGAATTAGTGCTACAATTAACGAAGGCAATATATTAATAGTTATTAAATATTAATTTATTATTATTATTATAATAAATAATATTAATAAATGATAAATTATTTATTAAATATTCAAGGTTAAATTAGAGTACATGACATTAATTAAAAGTTTATATACACTCACTTCCAAAAGTTAAGCACGGAGAGGAAAATGCTAATTTCCGGAAGCCAATCAGAGTTGAAGAGGATGCAATTCGCTGCAGAAGTAGATGGAAGTATGCAAATATGTTAGGTAACAGCCAATCGCGCCTTCATGTCAAGAAATATGCAAAAAAGGCAGTCTTATAAGAAGCCAGCTTTATGAAGGGTTACAGAAGTTGATTGCAAGTGCTGATAGAAGGTGTTTAAAACTTTCGTACAATTTATTTTCAAGACATACGTGTTTCTATGACTTCCAGAAGACGAATGGAAGATTCTGAGCGCTGGCGTGCTGTGGGGCGCATTGAAGCAGGGCAGTTGATCACAGATGTTGCTCTTTTCTTCGGCGTTCATTATTCTGTAATTTTACGTTTATGGAAACAATTCCAAACCACACAGACAGTTGTCCGAAGACTCGCTTCCGGTCGCCCAAGGGTTACAACACCCGCGGAAGATCGTTATATTGCTATTGTACCCAAGCGGAATCGCAGAGCGACCTCCACACGTGTGACATCTATGGTTACAGTATGGTTACACCATCCATTGGTAAGGCGATATCTACAACTACTGTACGCCGAAGATTACATATGAGTGGACTGTACGCCCGGGTACCTCGATTTTGTGTTGCTCTATCCATCCAATCAAGAGGGGCGCGATTACAGTGGTGCCGGGAACATGTCAATTGGAATGTGTCTGACTGGGCAATGCCATGTTTACTGATGAGTCAAGATTTACTCTGGAGCCAGATGACAAGCGTATAAGGATATGGCGTGAACAACGAACACGCAATCAGTCCCAAAACATCACCGAACATCACGCATTCCGAGGCGGAAGCATTATGGTGTGGGCAGGGATTTCAATAGGATACTTCACCGACCTGCACATTTTTAAACGGGATTCTTTGACGGCTGTTCGGTATCGAGATGAAGTCCTAGAACCCATTGTGAGATTGTACGCAGCAGCAGTTGGCCCTACTTTTGTTTTAATGGGCGATAACGCACGTCCCCATAGAGCTGATATCGTCGATGACTACCTGGAGAGTGAAGGGATTGCGCGTATGGCGTGGCCAGCATATTCGCCCGACCTTAATCCCATTGAAAATCTTTGGGATGCTCTCGGCCGTACTGTATCTTCACGTTTCCCACCTCCAGCCACTCTTATTGAGCTGGAAACTGTTCTACAAGAAGAATGGCGATTGCTTAATTCTGCGGTGGTTGACCACCTAATTGAAAGCATGGTCACAAGGTGTAAAATTTGTATACAGATGAGGGGGAAATCACATACCATATTAATGCCATTTTAGGTATTAGGAGATATTAGCTACGATTCGATAAGACCTATTTTATGTCTTTATCACGCTCTGATCATTCGGATTCGGACTAAAATTCCTTTTTTACTTTTACGTTAAGTTTTAGGATGTATTAGTTATGATTCGACAAGATCTTTCACAAACCCCAGAACAAAAAGAAGTTTTCTGATGCCTATTAATGTAATTACTTCTCTGATTAAAATTTTCACACAAACGATGTGCTTTCGTAAAACGGGAAAAACTTAATTTTAAGATATAAATTCCTATTTAATAGTTTTTCAATGTTAAGAAATATATGATATTATTCTCGTCAGCTTAACATTTTAAAACGTTTGGCACCTCTGAATAAATTTTGATACAAAAATCGATAAAAAATATAAGAATCGATAAATCTTAGCACTAATCATTCCAGTTTATGGAGCAAGTCATCTTACCTGTATCCAGAAAGACCATCCTTTAGTAACAGAATATTCAGATTGAAGATTTTCTCCTACAGTGGCAAATATAGCGACTAATATGGCAATAATCACTGAAAAGAAAGATAGCTACAATCTTTTAACAGTTTACAATGCGTATAAATAACAAAGATCGACAAAGATATAAAACGGTCATAAAACTGCAAGAAATTTTCATATCTGATACTTCGTCCCGGTTCAGTACGCCTTCTTTACAGCCCAGCATGTATAATTATTTTACCGTTATGCCATTCCAGCTACAGGATTTATGAGCACGATTTACTCTGCTTGACAAATTAAAAACTTTTATTTCAGGTATATCGTAACATAGCTGCTACAAGTAATTATTTCGTCAGCTTTATTCTATCGACTCATATATCAAACTGATGCAGGAGGTTTACTTCATAGAACAGAAATTATTGGCTAGACACTAGCTAAATGTATGAGACTTAAATATCTTCCTCACTCAATCAACGCCGCTGTAATTGAATTTCTTACTGAATTACTGTAGTAATAGTATTATTTAATTAACACCCTTAAAAATGTTAGCTATTCATAATATGAGGATAAACTTTTATTCAAATTAAAAAAAATATTATTGCTGTTAATGATAGCACTGCAAACAGAAGTACAGGAATTGAATTCAAGTTAAAGTATTGGACTGAGGAAGACTGCGTTTTGGAATACTGTAGCCATGGCAAATGAAGCTTTAGTAACATTAGAATACGGCAGAAAAGCAGGGGGATTTCATAAAGTGACGTTAAACTAAATTTTTAAACGTTTAAGAAGACCATTGATTATTTTTTAAAGATTTTAAATGTATTATTTTAGATTAAGTATTGGATCTGTTGGTTTTTAGTCTACTTTTTGCATGCCCAATATAAAATTCTTAGCAAAAAATTACAAATTGCAATTACATTTCAACTCGAAAATATTCTCTATAGATTTAATAAAATTCCAAAATCTTCTTCAGATAAATAGAAGTACACGGAAGAAATAAGTATAAGAATCCTATGAGACTGAAGAAATAGCTGCAAAAGTCTCAGAAGCAGTATTTATACAAAGAAAGCGAACACAAATTTCGGACAAGAAGAGGTAAAGAAAGCGATGAAAGCCGAAAAAAGAGAAACACCAATAATGCAACGACTAAGATTATTAACTATTATAATGACTAAGACTATATAAAAACAATGAAAATGAGATAACTCACCTGATAGAAAAGCTACCGACACTTTAACAATACATAATGTTCTAGGCTTTACACCCAAACTTGGCTCATTCCTAACTATCTGAATGGCTCGGAGTGATATTAATGGCAGGAGGGTGAGCAGCATGAGAAGATGTATAATTCCCAGGATGCCAGAAACTTGCATATAGGACGGAACTTGAAAAAAAGTGTCCAAAGGATCACAATCCTCGGTCCAATGAGGACCTTTTGTTGAACATATTGTCCATAACCCATAGTGCCCGTCTTCTTTAGGCTTTCCTAAGGAATGGAAAACATACAGTATTCAGGCTGTGCTTTTTATTTTGTAGCGCTTTAAATTAAGACTAGTAAGTAAATTACTTCTTTTGTTTCATGGATTAAAGTTTCGTTTCTGCCAATGTTAACTTCTCATTCTGATATAGTGGGCATGAAATAAATTGGCATTGAGATTCGAGAAGAATTAAAATATTTCGCTTCGATTCCCTGTGGTCTGAAATACTTCATACAATAAAAGTATATTTGTACAATCGAGTGTTCTAAATGTTATCCTATAAGATAAATTGAAAATTTCAGATTCCATGTCACACAAGAAATAAATCGTGTACTGAAAAGTTTAAATTCAAATAATATGTTATTTTCCACTCTTCATTAAAGTAACTTACAGCGACTGTATTTTAATATGGCATGCAGTTTTAAAATAAACATACATAAATATCTATGCATTCAGAATGAAACTGTTTTGATCTTCGCTAATTTTGTTTAATCAGCAGTAACTAAATTAATGAAAATTAAATTGTGAAATTATTGGAGAAAATTAAAATTGTGATATTATTTCATAGAACAATCAATAATTTAAAACTCATATAGGTTCTAACACCTCAGACAGAAAGTTTATGTGTCATATCAGAAAAAAAAGTAGAGAACTAAAACTTCCAGTTTAAAAAAATACAGCTAATTACACTGGTTTTTAATATGGCATGTAATTTTAAACATAAAAATCTGAACATTCATCTTTGTTTAGATATTCCTGAATTTTGTTTGAAGTTTTAGATATTCTTGAATTTAGTTTAATCGACGAATATAACATACTGTTATACGCGAAATAATATAGACTGTATAAAACTTATATTAGCCTGTATTAATGTAAATACCGTTACTACTGCCAAAAAATACCTTATTGTTATTATTAAAAATACACTGTATAAATACATACATTTCGCTCCAATAGAATTTACAGGGGCGATCGTTCAGATAGGTAGAGAAGGCACTACCTATTCTAGTGAATGGATTGAATGTTACCTGTAATTCTTTTATGATTTGTCCCCACCATTCATCCCAATCATTTCAATGAAACTTAAGTTTATGTTTAGGCTTACACCTGAAACAAAATTTTCCCGTGTTTTATGAACTAACTGAAACTCCAGTTAATTTTTCACATTTCTCTCTCTTCATTAGTAAAGTGGCTTAATTTTACGAATTTAGAAACATTATTTTTTCATTTACACAAAACTAATATATATACACGCAGTATTTAAGCCAAATATGTATGCCTGTTTAAAGGATAAATTCCCTATCGTTTCCTTTTCGTTTTTAAATCTTTCATTAAATGCTCACCAATGTAAATAAGAATCTGTATGAATTTCTTCCATAAACAAAGAGATGACACAATAAAGAGAAAATACTTGATAAGTACTTTATTTCAACTTCCGTTATATTTTTACAAATGACCGAAAGGACATATAACGTCACTGCCTGATTCGCAATTCTTATTACAAAACAGTTTTGCTAATTTCTATTTTATTCACTGTTCACTTATAGCTGCAATTATTTTTCTAATAATTTAACATATGTAATTTACACGTAAGTAAACATGCAACATTTGATCAGTAAACTACAACAGTTTTACTTGGAGATTTTATTATTTTATTCACTAATAAAAACACGCTCCTTTAGATTAATATATCAATATGCAATATACTAAATATTTAAGAAAGTACAGCAATGAAGACTGATATGACAACTAAAAAGTACTAAATACGATAATTTGCCTCATTTTATTTCACACAATGGAAATTAATTAGGTTGTTTAAAGACATACTAAGAAATTATTCAGATTATATCATTATCCTTACCGCATTTAATTATAAACTGAGTCACATTTCTTCTTAAAAAATTAGCTTTTTCCGAAAAAAAAGGTTAAAAAATTGTAACTACAATTTCCAGACCATGACAACCACCAACAGCCATACCATGCTTCAGATTAAAATATAGGAAACCATTATATTATTTTGCTTTGTGTCTAAAGTAAATTTCACCTTAGTGAAAAATCGTTTAACACATCGTTCAAATTTAAATTTCCCACGGTTAACACTGCCCAAAGGGCACTAAACTCAGTAGGATAGTTTAACTTCCATGCCACTATCTATAAAGCAAAAGATGCATTGGCTTATCAGCATTTGCGATGAATTCGAAATAAATATTATTTTACTCCAACAGTCTATTTACCTTAAACTCGCCCTGCACAATGGCTTTACAATATATACCAGATATTAAGAAGAAGAATGACTATAGGTGATTTTCTTGAAAGCATCTAGGGCGTTCTCGTTTTTAAAAGCGATCAGATTTACGATAAGGTAACTAAGGTAAGTGAAGTGACGATATAAATACACAAATATTGCTCTTTAAACGGACAACTGGATTGTCTTCGTTCATGGTGTGAAAAGACGGCAGCAAAGAACAATAGGCACAATAATGGCGACAATAATTTAAGAAACACGAATGCGTCGGTCGTTTGCTAACAACGGCATGTCATGAATCGTCGATGATTTCAGTTCACCATCATATCGGCCGCAAAGGGTCACAGCGTAGTCATACCTAAAAAGCCACTTTCCGGTTCACAGCAAGATTTGTTTGAAGAATCATCCAAACAAACATTAATGTGTTTCACCCCTTCATACTGTATGGGAACCCAAAATCAAAATAGGTTGGGTACAGATTCTGAAGGTTAGATTACGTTACTGAACATGGCAAACTATGAGAGGGCTATTTGTCTTGAGTGAAACATTCGTAGTTGATATTTGTGCATTTACCTGAAACATTTTATTAGTGGAAACGGCGCAAAACAAATACACGATTAGCATTAATTTAAATGCTAATCGTGTATTTGACCGTTCAAGAATCTCTCTCAACCGCTCCAAAAACATCTCTACTAAATAATACGGGACAATAGTAAAAGAAAGAATGACATAATACACATACTGTCTATAATAAATAAAAATTACGATGCTCACGGTAGTTTACTTTCCAAAATTAGGAAAACTGAAAGCATACTGGAAAGTTTGGAGACGGTAACAATGACTATAGTGTTTTAAGCTGAGTCATCAGATGTTCGCTAAGATGAGTTACAAGAATTAGGAAATAGGAATGAGAAGATTAAGAGAAGATCACATATTAGTATCTTTCGCCGTTTATATCCACAGAGACATTACGTCCATTTCCTATGCCTTTTGCTCAAGCGTCGCACAGCGAAGATTCTAATGTGCTCTGGCTAATGTGAAAGGCTTGAAATACGACAGTATGTTTGTTTAAGCAGACAAATTTTTTTTCTACAGAATATTTATGAGGTGATGAAGGCACCATTGCAGGGCATCCGTAATGATAGTCGTGATTGCATATTTGACCATCTACTAAGAATGCTACTTCATGTTTTATCAATGAGATGAGAGAGTGTGGTGTAATGTTTATATACTAGTCTTATATTGTAGGCGTTGTACTAAAAGATCGATTTAAACTATGTACATATTTATAGTCTATTATATAGAATTAAAGTAGAAAATACCAATATTTGAAAAAAAAGGATATATTAATGATTGCCAGATTGTTTTTGCTAGTTTTATAAATATATAATTAAAAACAAACAAAAAAATATTAGAATTAAAAATTTCTTTAATGTACATTTCACTTTTCTGTATAAAATAATTCCAGAAAACTCATTTTCAGTAATAAAAATCTAACAATTTGTACAATGACAAAGCTATACAATTAACATTAAATTAGCAACAAAATGTGCAAAATACTTGCTGCCAAATGAGGTGTAAAAAAAGGACTAATTATGACGCATATCGTATTTACTTAATTTACGCCCAGTATTTAGGGACAATTACAACTTAGGTATAGATTTTTTTTACAGTTTCAAAAATGTAAGCATTTATTTATTCATTTATTTTCGAATTGCGGACAGTTCTAAAAAGATGAAAATAAAATTCACAAAATTTGGAAATTTGAATTCATATACTAACGCAGAAATGAGAACAGATTTAGAAATGAAAATTCCCATTTATACAGCAAATATTAAACCTGAATTAATGAAAATTAAAATTTCATTTTCAATAGTATGAATAAATTAAAAAGTTTGTAATTAATATGTTACTGAATGGTATAGCTCAAAGTTTAGGTTTCACGATTCAATGAAATTTTTCATTGTATTCTTACACGTATGAGCAGAAGAAAATAAAAGAATCGAGTTTAATAAAACAGGGGGTTTAGAAGAGGCCAGTAGTTTAAGCCGCAAAATGCTGTGTTTGCATGGATTCTACTCGCAGCTGTTGAATTGACCGACTACCATTTTCAAAAGAAAAAAAACGTTCCGAAAGTATCCTTACCCATACGGATACCCAAAGGGTACCCATCCTTATCCATACGGTACCTTAGGGTGCTTTGCCATAATCCACATCTTAAAGCAGATATAAATTGCATATTTGAAATCAATAACTAAAAGATTAAAGAAGTATAAGGTAGAAAAATTAAATATAAGTTCAGAATTCCTCTTATGGTTTCAAAGTCAAATTCTAAAAAAAATTAACGATGTCCAGAATAGATTGAAAACCATTTAGAGGCAAAATCACACATTAAAGACCAAGGAAAAACGAGTGCCAAGAAAGCTGAAATTGTAAAAGCATAACACATATCATTTATATAAAATTATTTCGCAGATTTACATAAACTATTTTTAAAACACTAAGAATATAAATTTCAGCTTTCATTATTTTATTATTATTATTTTATTACAGTTTTCATTATTTTAAAGCTGAAATTTTAGAGTTCGCTATGGTGTTGAGAAAATGAAACTCTCTATTATAAATGCAGTTAAACTGTTAGGCATAATCATTGTTAAAGAGAATATTATTAAAGGTACTGCAAAAAAAGATTGAACACAAAAGATAAAATGTACACGACATTTTTAAGCTATCTTATCCAACTACCACATAAAAACTATACAACGGTTTAGAAATTAGAGAAAGAAACACGAAAAATTGTTTTCGAAATTTTTGCTTTATGCCTTTCATTATACTTTTTAAACCATTAAAGCTTTGATACAGTTTAAGCCTGCAGTTTGCTTTTCATCATCGGAAGATTAAATATTGGGATAATTGCTTGACTCTTAAAACACTCCTTGCATATTTTCTAGCAAGAGTAAGTCTTTTTTGCCTTTATACGAAAAGATTCCAAAGATTTCAGCAATAGTGGTGGCATAAATAAATGAGGAAGTAAAATTAAATCTATTATATGGTAATAAGTCTTTCATTCCATCACAGAATAAAAATTTGATTGCGAAATATTAAAGCGTTATAGGATATGAAATAAGTCCAGTTATAATAAAGTTTCTATTTAGAAATTTGACGAAAGCGTTAAATCACTTTACTTAGTTAAGAAACATTCATGACAAGAAAAGTAAGTTAAAGTATGAAAGTCTACCCTAAATATAAAGGAATAAAACTAAAAGCTTAACCCGTTTAGAAAATATTTGGTAGCCTTACCTAGATCTACTCGAGCAGAGAATGTAGCCCACCATTTTGTTGTTAGAGCCACCAACTGGAGAAGGAATGTCAGCAACACCAGAAATAGACCACAGACAGGACAGAGGCTAGGACAGCTCATGGACATAGTAAGTGGTCATTACAATAGCTTAGCTTTTAAGATAGTACTTCATCCCGCCATCTGTGCCATAAAGAAATAAAAGAAATTTAATTTAGCTGACATTTAAAAGCAGAAAACATTATTCTAGTCTTACAATAGCTAGAATAAAATATAGCGAAGGAACTGTCTAGGTATTTCCATTCAGAAATTTACATTTTATTATCGGTTTACGTGTACTAACCAAACTTTTTCACGTTTTATAATTTACACTGCTCGACATTGAAAATGCAACACCAAGAAGGAGTGGTCAGAAAGTGATGAAATTTGGAAAAAAGACAGAGACAGCCAGCAGCAATAAATGACCTTTATTTCAAAATGATAGTCAGAATACAGAGCGAGAACGGAGTCGGCTCAGTAGGATGTAGGACCACCGCGGACAGCGATGCACGAAGAAACACGTCTAGGCATAGAGTCAATTAGAATGCGGCTGGTGTCCTGAGGGATGGCTCACTATTGCCTTTCAACCATTTGCCACAGCTCGTCTTCTGAACGAGGTAGGGGCAAAGGCTGCAAACGGCGTCCAATCACATCCCACACACGTTCGATTGGTGACAGGTCAGGAGAGTTTTGTGGCGAGGGAAGCATCTGTATACCTTGCAGAGCAAGTTGGCAGATGCGAGCACTGTGTGGTCGAACGTTATCCTGCTAAAAATTTGCATTAGGCAGCACCTGAAGGTAGGGGATTGCCACCAGCCGCAGTACATTATCCAAGTACCGTTGGGCCGTCATAGTGCCCTGAATACGAACTAGAGGTGACCTGGAATCTTAGGCAATAGCGCCCCAAACCATTATGCCACGTTGTCGCGCGGTATTGCGTTCCACGGTTACTGACGGATTAGATTTGTCTTCACGTCGACGCTACACACGTATGCGGCGACTGTCACTGGATAAACAGAAGCGTGACTCATCTGAGAGTACGACGTTTCGCCATTCTGTCATCCACATCGCTCCAGTCCAGCACCATTCTAAACGTTGGCTTCTATGCTGTGGGGTCAATGGCAGTCTTCTCAACGGACGCCGTGAGTGCAGGCTACGTTCAACCAATCGACGGGAAATGGTTCTCGTCGACACGGGAACATCCAAGATATCTTGCAGATGCTGCAGAATCACAGTACAAGTGACTTGCGGGACGGCGACAGCTTGTCGGCGGATGCGTCGATCCACGCGTGCTGACGTCACTCTGGCTGCACATGCACCCCTCCTTCTTCCCATATTCCCTTGTTCCAACCATGTTCGCCATAGCCGATGCACCGTGCTCGCATCCATGTGGGTATCAGCTGCGATTTGACGTAAGGACCAACCCGCCCTTCTCAGTCCGATCACCATAACTTCTCAGTCCGATCTCCATACCCCTTGTAAAATCGTCTATCTGTTGGAAGTGCCTTCGCTGACGGCGGCCTGGCATTCTCTCCTATTACACGTATCCTCCGGGACAAAAACCAACTTTCTTCGATAATTCGTCTGGCAGAAATAACGACACGAATATTGCCCATTCTGTACGTTCATTCCCTTATATCTTACTTCATGTGCGTCGGAGAGCTGCGCATTTCACATCATTCGCACAACTCAGTGACGTGCGTCTACTCTAAAATTTGCATAAATTTCTGACCACTCCTTCTTGGTGTTGCATTTTGAATGTCTAGCAGTGGATATATATATTTATTCATTTGCATCGTTTTTCTCTCACTCAGGCGCTGAAGATTAATATACTTTTATCAGTTTACAGAAGAAAAGTCTACGGTAAAAATGTGATCGAGAAACATCATTCTAAGAAAAACCTATAGAAACACGATTATAGAGACATATTTCGTCCGCGGTTTTTGAGATGACGCTTTAATACACTCTTAGACAAAAAAAAGACGCCCCACGACGCACCGAGAATATATAAAGCAAATTGGAGACAAATTGATATGCATACAGGTTTCCACGGAAAATGCGAAATTTTACATTTTGGCTGCCAATGAATGAACGGTTGTCGCTACAACGCACCTGATCTGCGCAACTGGCAGGATATTTAAGAGGATAAATTACGATTTCAGGTCATAAATTCTTCACGAATTTCATTCCGTGTACTCTGGTAGACAGTAACTATACCTCGCATACAGGTGTGCGAACGATATGCACAGATGTCAGAATTTGAAAGAGGTCGTATATTTGGGCTCAGAAGCCGGTTGGCCTTATCGGCGAGTAGCTCGACATTTAAGCAGGAGAGATGCCACTATTAGACGATGTTGGCAGGAATGGGTGAACCACGGCCGCACACAGCGTCAAGAAGGAAGCGGTAGGCCTAGAGAAACGACAGAACGTGAAGACCGAGCAATCGTCAGAGCTGCACTCACAGTCCCAGATGCATCATTATCATCGATTGTACGTGCAACTAGTGCTTCAGTGACCGCAAGGACCATTCATAGACGGCTCACAGAATGGGGGCTGAGGTCATGGCGCCCCTTGCGCCGACTACCATTGACCTCTGTACAACGTCAAGCCCGTTTGCAGTGGTATCGGGCTCATTCCCACTGGAATGTCACTGACTGGAGTAAAATAGTCTTCAGTGATGAGTCCCACTTTGAACTCAGCCCCGATGACCAGCGAAGGCGAGTCTAGAGACACCCCGGACAGCGGTGTGATACCAACCTGACTGTCTTTCGGCAGACAGGCCGACAACCAGGAGCGATGCTCTGGGGTGCCATTTCATTTCATAGTGGGATCCCTTTGGTTGCCATCCGTCGCAACCTTACAGCACAGAGGTACGTCGACGAAGTTCTAAGGCTCGTTGTGTTGCCCTTCATGTCACGCCACGATGGGCTTACATTTCAGCAAGATAATGCCCGCCCTCCACACTGCACATGTTTCTACTGCTTGCCTTAGTGCTCGCCGAACATTACCTTGTCCAGCAAGGTCGCTGGATCTCTCTCCTATTGAGTACGTTTGGAGCATTATGGGCAGGGCCTTCGAACCAGCTCGGGATGTTGACGATCTAACGCGCGAGTTGGACAGAATTTGGCAAGATATCCCTCAGGAGGACATCCGCAACCTCTATCAATCGATGCCAAGCCGAATAACTGCTTGCATAAGGGTCAGAGGTGGACAAACGCGTTACTGACTTTTTCACTTTGTGAAGCTCTATCACTTTAATAAATCATCCAATTTTTCTCAAACTGTAATAATTTGTTTTTCTGTACATGTACATCTCTTCTAACGATTTTCGTCCCATTCGGATAACTTCTTCTTGGTGCGTCGTTTTTTGTCTAAGAGTGTATATTTTACCTTAATTTTTATTTCGTTTTGGTGGTAAAAATATAAGCTTTGAAAAAAAACTTTCAGTACAGCACATGCATTTGAATTAAAATTTTTAGACTAATTTTTAGACTTTCAGCTGCTTTGATTTTTATACTTTAATGATTTTGTAAAATTCAAATGTTACCGAATTTAAGATAGTAGCTGAGAACTATATGGTCAATATGTAGGGTTTTATATATTAAGTTACCTTATTATTTTGCCTGAACTTTCACTTCTGCTTTCATCGACTCCCAGGAAGATGCAAACTAGTTAATGTATATAAGGCCAGAGTTCTGGAGTTCGAAAGATGGCCTTTGGCCATCATCTCTAGCCGGGTACTCTGCGACAACTTCTTCCTGTTACTGATGTGAATTGCTTAATCGGTTTTAGCTTTATTAGTCGCATTTGCTTCGTGAGAATATTGAGGCCGAAGCCACAGTTTATTTAGGAGTGAGGTACGTTTAATTAACATTTTAATTTGATTTGAACATTTCTTCTGAATTTTCAGCGAATTGCGGAGATTTGATTTTTTTCTGCTATTGTTTTCAGTTTGTGCAACCGTCAGACTGGCGTGTAAATAAAAAGCTTTAATTTAAACTTTCATTTGAATAAGTGTTACTGTACTTGATGGTACTTCGTCGGTTTCTCTGTTCTTACGATCTTAGAAATTGTTACTGGAAGACTGCAAGTTGGGGGTATGCTGGCGAAACCGACGGAAGAACATCTCATTTCAGGTATCTCGTAGATGTCATGCGAGCTTCAATAAAGCTAGCCAAAGCTTTGATAGAAAATCTCGGTATTAAGTTTTACGGAAGGGTTCGAAAATCACTCTGTATCCAGTAGAGGAGCAGCAGA
Organism: Stegodyphus mimosarum; assembly: GCA_000611955.2. Classification (NCBI taxonomy): domain Eukaryota; kingdom Metazoa; phylum Arthropoda; class Arachnida; order Araneae; family Eresidae; genus Stegodyphus; species Stegodyphus mimosarum. The sequence goes on from KK114675.1 coordinate 149,093, forward strand.
AGGTAACGATAGCAAAGTCTGTGTTGAAAAGGAAGGCCTTGATCTAGTTCAAAGGCATTTAGTCTGTCTGTGAAAGTCTGTTAGGTGAACCCTGTAGTCAGACATATAATTTTGATAATTTTAAGGCCTCACTAATAAAGCATTTCCCTCAGGGCTCGTTGGAATCAGAATTATTCTGAACATATCAGACGGTAGTGGAAGAGTGTTACAGTTGATCATCCTAAGATTGTTACCGCTGGTACAGAACTTCGCCCTATTGTTTTTTCTAAGACATTACGCGGAACTTACAACTAGCAATTCGGCAAAAAGACCTAAAGCAACTCTGCTTAGAACCAGAAAGAAAGTCTAAAGTCCCATTTCAGAATACGTTTCATAACACGTAGTTGTTTCATAATATTCCAAGGAAAATAAAGTGTGGAAAAGTCTGGGCGAAGTCTCGAATCATACATTCGTTCAACGGCCAATTTTGTGGTAACATAGTGCAAGAATTTGATTAGATGGTCCGTTGCATTCCAGACGTCACTGTGTGAACTCATTAGGTTTATCGATGCAGAAGATGTGAAAAATATGCAATGCTCTCGTCGAACTCCAGATCTTCCGAATGTTAGCTGGACGTGCTTTCCAGTTACACTATGAAGGTATGCAGTAAGGAGGAACAAAATTCCTTACGTAACCTTTTAGTTTGGGCGCCACTTGTAGAGTTAACAGGTTTAGTCACGCAGAAGATGTGAAAATGTGCATTGCCCTCACCAGGGCTCGAATTTAGGATCTTTCGATTGCTAGCCAGAGGTGCTTTCCAGTTACACTACGCAGTAAGAAGAAAGAAAATACTTCATAGATGTTCAATCTCTCAGTGCTGCTTCAAAGGATGTTTGTACACTTGACACAATGATAAGAACTCCAAAGCCTTCCTGCTTCAATCTCTCAGTGCTGCTTCAAAGGGTGTTTGTATATTTGACATAGTGATAACAACTGCAAGTCTTTCCTGCTTTTGATATTTGTAGAACCGTCTTTGGGAAACTTTGGTTTTAAGCTGAAAGAATCTGAAATTCATAATGCCTTCTTGCAGTGGACACGGAGGTAAAGAACTACAGTTCATGTTACAGCGAGACAAGTAAAGAATTATTCGTACTAGTAGGGATTTCTAGGCAAGTCTCGCCACATTCCTGAGAATGAACTGTTGTTAATAACTAGACTATTTGCAGTTAGTTTGGGCTTAATTAGCACACGAAATTCTAATGGTTTATTATGTTGGCACTAAATGGATTAGATGGAAACGGAGGAGCGCTAGGCTAACCGAGAAGTAAATGATTAGCGAAAATGAAAGAATTGTCCACGCAAAACAGAGAAGGAAACGCAGTGTCAAAAATGTAACACATTTAAATTGTTGTAGATGGAATTAATAAATAGTAGTGTGTAAATAATAGTATTTTTATTTTAAATATCTTAAGCTGTACTTTTTAGTGTGTTTCAAAGTTAAAGATTTGAAATATTAATTTCTATTTCTAAATAAATTTCTAATTTTTAAGCTAATTTGTCGCTTTTTCTTGCTATTACCCTGAGGAAAGTGCCTCATCTGCTTCACCATGTTTGGGCTCCGGAGTTTAGAAATATCAATTCGTTTTATTTCATTTTCTACTCTTACCCCTTTTCTCCGAGAGGAAAACACAATTTAAAATGCTAACTACACTCATGTCTATAAATTAAGGATAATTCAGAATCACACAGAAATAGAACCACTATAGTAAATATTTCTCCTGTAGAGTTATCGCACACGTCTTCAAGAATAATATACAAATTACCATCGAATAATATACAAAAGCCATCAGATGACGCCGATAGTACGTCACAATGACGAGAGTGTAAGAGAAGTGTATATACGGAATGTTAGCAAAGAAGTAAAATTGTTCACAAGATTTTGTAAGCCGCTCAAGTGCCACAACCGAATAGTTATGACACATAGGACGCATGTGGATGATTTTTTATGTGGTAGAACTATTGGCCGTCTGGAATGTGGACGTACTCAGATGGAAATATCAAAGAAACTTGGAATAGCCCAAAATACCATCTCTAGACTTTGGAAATGTCAGTAGATGTTACAGTACAGGTCGCTCCCGAGTTACAACGCCGAATGATGACCGATATTTGGCAGTAACTGCCAAAAGAAGCAGACGGAGCACAGCATCAGACCTATCTCGTCAGGTATCTTCAGGTACGGGTACGACAGTTTCAAGACAAACACTGTACAGACTTTTGGGACAGATTGGTCTATATGCTCGAAGGCCTGTCAGATGTATTCCGCTCACAGCAACTCACTGTCGCCAGCGGTTAGCCTGGAGTAGAGAACATGCAATATGGACATCGACACAGTGGGCTTGTGTGATGTTTTCGGACGAGTCCAGGTTTATTTTGCAGTCTGTTTCAAGTTGGACTTTCATATGGAGAACTCCAGGTACCCGCTACCACCAGGACAACTTCACTGAGTGACCCCCGTTACGGTGGTGCAGGATTGTTCATTTGGGGTGGAATTATACCGGGCACCAGAACAGATCTGCATGTTCAGATCAGAACCATGACAGGCCAAATTTATTAGGACATTACTCTGGAACAACATATACGTTTGTTTAGGGGTGCCACGGGCGCAAGTTAACGCCAGTCCTCACCGTGCAAACATTGTAAAGGAATGCCTTCGATCGGAGGATACGACCCGTATGGACTGGCCAGCATTCTCACCGGACTTGAATC
>KK114675.1:155756-170378 GCA_000611955.2 Stegodyphus mimosarum
AGAATTATATTATTTTATTATTATTTATTTATAGAATTTATTTATTTATTTTTTTTATTTATTATTATGGTTAGCATTTAAAGTAATTTGTAAAATGTAGTTAGATGCACAAAACACATGCTTTCATGAAGTGTTGCTGAGCTTTTACCCAAAGCTGTCTTTTGTGTTGTATAATTCCGTCAGAGAAATTAACTCAAAATGTTGCACGATTTTTGAATTCCTGTATTTTAATTAAAGTTAAACATCTAAAGTCTTAATTGAACTTTAAAAAACCCATGAAACTCAATACGAAAACGAATACACTGTAAGCTAGAACCTGGACTAACTCCAGATATAAGCTCACTACTCGAATCTTGGAAGCTTGGAGTGACAGAATTTTAAACAATTAAAAATTATTTTAAATTCATTTTAGATACAATTTAGTATAATTTATTTTTCGTCAAAATTTAAAACATGGATGTCTTATATTTGATCATAATTCTAATTAATATTAAAATTTCTGGTTTATTCTTCACAAATACTACATTATGCACTTTTTCTTTTCATCACTGACAACAGATGCGTTCCATATAAATTATACAGTTCCATATAAATATGCAGTTTATACATTTAAAAAAAGCTCTAAAAACTTTCATACAAGTAGAGGGGATTTATTGAAAGTGATGTACGCTTTTAGTAATACAATTTAAAATTAGATGCACGAAAATGTTAGGAATCCTAACAGATTGTAATACTGTCTCAAATATCCAGTTAAGCTACAAGCTAACTGAAGACAAATATACTGCATTACTTTTCAAAAGAGAAGGGGAGTAACTAAAAAAAAAATAGAAAACGAAATCGATGCTTTATCGATTAAATTTATATTTCTCAGTTAACGTTTTTCCTAAACGAAACACATTTGTTTAGGTGTTTATTTTATAAAACATCTGAAATTAAACTGCTTCAAGAAGTTCAAGTTTGAAAATTACCATAAAAGAATTAAGAATTTTAAAAATGCCCGTTGCAGAGGAACCGTGTTTTAACAGCTAGTTAAGCAAAATTTGCTCCCTGGTGCAATAACCATTTGTTTTCAGAGGAACTGGGCAATTCACTTTTTATAAGAAATAACAAAATACTGCCGACTGGGAACTATACCACCAAAAAGGTTCAATCTGTTCCACAGAAACTGCTTCATCGTCGTACCAGGCAATGATGTAATTATCTCATTAATGAACCACGTCAAATATTCCCTCATTTTAGAAATCTACTGTTTGCTGCATAAAACAATTGATTCCTCTTCCTGATATCATTGTAAAATTGGAAACTTTTTTCAGGAATGTTTAACAGTTCTAATGTTGAAAAAAAAAATCTCACAGTGGGAGATCGGAATGTAGTCTCCTAATTGAAGGCATTCAAGTTTTGCTTTAAGACAACAGCATTTTGGTTTAAGTGCGTGTTGCGACAGAAAAACCAGAACTGCATAATTTTAACTTCATAAGCAGTGGAAAAAAGAATAGTTGCATATTAGTCTGCTTTGTAAGCATTGGCTGGCAACGACACTACCATTTAGGAGCATCACATATCACACGCACAAACCTGACAGCAACGAATACTTGAAAAAACATGTAGTTCCATTATTATTTTGAAATCAACTCATCCAGTAGGCATATTATAAATGCGATCATAGCGTTATCCATAGGCAACTTTTTAGCCACTCTTTGTATTATGTTCTGCAGTCACAACGCTATCCATAAGCAACTTTTTACCCTTTCCTTGCATTATGTTCCAAAGTCTATTTCCCTTGAAAAAAAGTGTTTGTGGGAAATTGTTCCGATGCCATAGGTTGAATACAGGAAAACTACGAAAATGCATATATATCACTTGTTTACCAGAAAGTAATCTTAGACTGCAAAATTTGAAAATGTGTGGATTGTTGATAAGCACACGAAGGCTATTCGCCCAAGCCGATGGATACCTTCGTGGAGGACATTTTAAGGAAACCCACACGTATTCACATTACATACGAGGAAACCATCACGAAAAATCTTGTTCAGAGAGCCCGTTTACCAGGATTTTCATCCTGGTGTTCAGCATTTTTACCATTCGCCTGCTGGTGGGCTGAAAGCAAATAAATGAAAGAAGAAAGGAAGACTTAATGTTAACACAATTAATACTATTTACATGACGTAATATGAACTACGGAAAGAAGTAATCGATACCTCAAAGTATTGAGGTCTCGATTCCAGTTCTCCAAGCGTGTATCGAAATAAAATTATTCACGAGAATTTTTTAGTCTCTAGAAGCATACTAAGGTTGCATTTACATTAGATACCGTCCGCGAAGCAATTTCGCAATTTCATCATCTGCGTATTCGTCAGAAGAGCAATTATGAATTTTTTTAAGAAACATTTTCCCTGCGTTTACAGTACAAATATTTGATTCAAAATGCTTAATTTTCAAGCCCATCTCAGCGTTTTGAGTGCTCTTTTGGTGTATGATTAATCATTTCTAGCTTTCGATTTAAAACGATTAAATGATTTTAAGTGCGATTCTTATTTTCATTTGAGAAAACTCCACGATTTTTCATACTATTAATTCGTATGCCAAAAATGTTTCAGAAATGTTTTTAAGTATTACGAGAATCAACACTGTACAGTGCACGAAATTTTTAGAAATTGCATAATATTCTGATGAAAGAGAAAGTCATGAGAGAATCAGTACTAACAACAGATTAATTCTAATGACAGTTGAAAGTTTATTAAATGCAATATCACATACAGTACTCCGTTCATCGCGCAGTTACTGTTTGTACAACATTCAATTGATGGCAACATAATACTAATGAAACAAACTTGAGATATTATGACAATTACCAAAGTGTGATGCATAGATACGAAGAAAGCAAATGCAGTTGCTAAAATGTCGTCGATAGCCTCGACTGATAAAGGTAGTAGATACATAGGCGTTTGCATTTCGCTTGGACACCGATTGGAAAGCCACACGCTTAGATAAACGTAGTCACTAAAATCTTTTCGATTACTTACTCCAATAAATATTAAAAATAGGTACTCCTTCAAAAAAATAACACTTACCTTTAACATTTCCCATATTCACGAGAATCTCATGCAAAACACAAACTGGAACATAAAAGGGATAAACAGACCAAAGAACATTCTCAGTATGAACAATGTAATTAATTCTTTTAAGCATATTGGTTAGACAACTGATCACGAAGCTATCCAAAAAACACAGCGTAGTTTCAAATTCAGTTAACATCGATAGAAATGCATCATTGTTTTAACGCATGCTCCAGATGAAATAGGTATCTCCCACAAATAACGGCTAAAATTATTTGATTTGCCAACACATACTTGTTACCAAACCCATCACCTGTCACAGAAATACTTTTGTCGACATACAGAGATTCTCCACGTTAGTGAGTTGTTTGAGAGCAGAGATAAAGGGGATTGCAGTTTAATTTTTGAAAGGCGACTGATAATTGCTATAACCTTTAAAACAAATTCTATATACGCACAATTAAATTATTAATACGTAATAGTTAAAAATTTATATGCTTAGTAAGCCTTGATTAATGAGCAATTCTATTCCAAAACACATCGTTATCACAAATTACACCTCAAAATATTTTCAGAACTGTATTATAACAAATTATAATAAAATTATAAGTACCGGTATTTGAATAAAATCATAAGCTTTTGGTAAGATCTGATTTTTAACCTAAGTTTCAATTTATTGTTCTTCAAAATATTATTATCTTTCTCTGGCATCTCTGTCTGACAAACTTTTCCCCACATTTCGGTGTACAAAATACTCAGTTTTGATTAAAAAGAAATAATCTACTCTGTGACAGAAAAATACTAATAGAGTTATAATTTTCTTTTTATAATAACCAAAGTTCAGTAATCCTAATCCACTCCGTCATACCATCTGGTATTCTTCATCAAATGGCTTCAGAATTTAACGTCAGATATAATTTACTGGTAAAATACTTACCCGTCTAATACAAGTACAAATGACCAGCATTTTCATTTCATAAAATGTGAAAACTTAGAAGTACACCTGATGTTACGCGTTAAATTCGGACTGGTTGAAATTTATATAACAATAGGAAATGCCGGTTATAGACATTAGTCTGAATATCGAACTATAAAAAAAATAATCTGCAGTCAATTATAATATCACTTTAAACTCAGGAAAAACTTTTAAATTCTTTTATTCTTAGAGCTTCAACTTTTACCTCACAGAAAATAAATTCCTTAAGAAACAAATTCAGCACCTAAATAAATTTAAATACGATACAGTTATTTTTACTCTTTACTATTTTTAGTTCATCTCGTTTGACAATACAGTATTTGTACATGACCGGTTTATAAAATTACAGTAATTAGTTGAAAAAATATACAGCTGGGCACGAAAAAGGTATTTTGTGACGGCCACCTCTAAAAGTAACCAGAAACTCGATGTTGATGATTGTGATATTATACTAAGGCAAACATGATCTAACATGACCGAGATTATCAAATGTATGTTAAGGAGCTACCCACCTAACTCTGACTTTTAAAAGCAAAATTACTCTTGCGGCAAACATTATTTAACATTTCTGAATTATTAATTTTATCTTTTCTTAGCCTGGTAAAAATTATCACATATGCTAGATTCAGCGATTAAGATACAGCACGCTTTATATTATTCATATGATCCTTAAGTACAATATTTTATAATTTTCTTCCTGTGCAGCTGGTAATATATAACAAGCCAATGTTCGAAAGCCACCATTTCAATTTTCGACGTTGTGGCAACAGGTTGGTTTTATTTCAAAGTTAACAATCCAGTCGCTTTTATTTCGAAGTTGACAATTCAGTTATAGAGTCATAAGGATTTCTGAAGTAGGAAACACGAAAAATGAGCAATGTCCTCGCCGGAACTCGAAACTGGACTTCTTGAATATGCGCAGAGTGTGCTACTGTTACAACACGAAGGCGAGGAGGGAGATAATATATTATACAATGTACAAATGTAGCCATTCTTTAGAAATTTTGTAAAACCAATCTGATTATTCCTACATTAAAATACTTTAAAAACCTTAATTTAAGCAAAAAGTTACAATTAAGCAAAATTAAGCAAAAGTCTGAAAAGCAAAAAGTTACATCATTAACTTGAAACGCAATTAAAAGTTACTGAAAATGCTGTTAGCGATTTGTTTGTTGCAAAGGAAAATGGTGGAAAAGTATCTGTAGCAATGAATATTTTGGAATTAGTGAACCAAATTTATAAATTAAGAAGTTATATCTTTTTTTTGGATAATTTTTTATAGGTTCTAAATCCTGTAAGCAAGTTAAAAAAAAAGCCTTTAATTTAGGAAATAATAAAATGGATGATTTATGGTACGAAGCTTAAATTGTTTTAGAGAAAGAAAAGGTAAACCAAAAGAGAAAATCATGTAGACAGACTCACATATATTTTCGATAACAATCATTATCAGATTTATTGGTAGTTTAAATTTTTAGTAACCGAAAAACCTCAGCATGCAACTGATTGCAAAAATAAACGAAAAACAAATAATCCACAAAACTTCCCTTATTTCCAATTAAACTGGCAATTAATATTTTTACATTTACGTAAATTAGCATAGACGAAAAAATTATCTTTGAAAATTTTAATTAGATACTTTAGATAAGTAATTCAAGAATTATAATTTCACTTCGTACTTCACTAAAACATCTGGTACTCTTCTGTTTATCGGGCTGGAATCAGAAATATATGTATGTATGTATGCATGCATGCGTATATGTGTTCATGCATGAATGTATGTATGCGTTTATGTATGCATATATACATGTACGCATGCATGTATTTGTATGTATAAACACACATGTATGCGCACATACATATATACATACATTTTTGAATCCGTTCCCGATAACAGATGTATCAAACATCTGCTATTTCAGCACTATTCATTACTATTACCATTTCAAAAATTTCAAGCTATTTCAAGCTTCATTACATCAGTTCAAAATTATCATTTTTTATTTTTTAAGAAATTCAAGTGCGTTAACAGTTGCAGCTAAATTAGAAGCAACGCTGGAATGAGATCAAGGATGTTTTGTTAGGTGTGGTAACGAAAACGTCACTTAAAAAAAAATTTCAGTTATTTTTCATATAAAACACACTGTTTTAAATCTGTTACGCTGTTAGTTACACATTTCTAATGCAATGATTTGTTGAGAATTTTTTTTTTTTTCTGTTCCATATATTCTTAAATTTTGTAACAACATTTAAATTGAAACTTCTAAAAATACAAGTGAACATTAATTTTATTTCCTGCAATCATTTCGAGCTTTTATGATGAGATAATTACTGAGCTAAAAACTAGGCTACATCATTTAAACTTCGAATCAAAATTTCAATTATTTCGTACAAAAGGCATGGTTAAATAGCACGATCGAACACCTGCTGTCAAGCAAATCATAAATAGCAACCACCTGTACATCAAGTAGCGTTACACGATATAATGGCGCCATCTATCGACTAAAATGAGTACTAAAAATTCCGAAATCATTTACTGAATTCCTTATTCTGCGGAATTACAGCACAAAAGGCAAACGATCAGCATGGTTGAAAAATAATAAGTTGCAAAACTTACCCTAGTTTCTGAATAAAAGAATGCTAAAAGTAGTTTCAGTTCCACTCAAGTTTGAGCTTTGATTCACGGAACGGAAGAGTCAAAGAATTTTCCATGAAGTTTACAGGAAGCTGAAAAGTTGGTTACGGTATCTTGATTATGAATAAAAGTTTTCTGAGCGCAATACTTCACGGTAACATAATTTTAGTCCAAGGCTCCTGTATCCCAGATTTGGAAGCTTGGCGGGAACTACGGAATGGACAATGTTTTGTGGGGGCGCTGCTGTTCCAGTTTATTTTCAGAGTGTGCAGGGTGCTGCTACATAAAATGATTTAGCGACAAATTTTTGATCGCCAAGTATCCGTTTTAGCGCGAAATTTGAGTTTTACCGTTTTCGAGTTTCAGAGAGATGAAAAACAGCAATAAAATAGAGCAGAGGTAATAAAAATTATTACAATGTTACAAGAAGAAAGACATACACATTTGAAATTGAGAAGTTTCGAAAAAAAAACAGTCACCATTGCCAGATTAAACCTATAGCGTGATCTAGATAAAATTGAGGGCCCGTTTATGTAAGTTGCTTCTGATAAAATCTTAAATGATGCCACTTATTGTTTTACTAATAATAAAGAATACAAATACAGATAGTGCAATAGCTGTATAGCTAAAAAGAAGTTTCTGGCGCACCGAAAAATATAGTCATTAATCAGCCTTCATAAAATCAAAACTTTTCATTTAAAAAAATTATGAATAAAATCTTTGCTGTCTAGCAGTTTGAAATTAATTTGCTCTATTGCAAGTTTGGCGAAAGACCTTAGTCTTTCCTCTCCTACTGAATTTTTTAAATAGTTTTTAACTCGCTGCAAAATAGAGATCTCTCTCTTTTTGCATTCCTTACAGACATAATTAAATTATTCATAACAAATTATTGGTGCAATGTTTAGGTTTTTGTGGATTGCTACATATCGTTCGTGTTTGGCAAATTTTATTTTTTCACTATTAAAATAAATTGTCTCAGTTCACCGTCTACTTCTTCAACATGAATATCATGTACTTTTTGTTTTTCAGTTTCATAATTCAAAGCATTTTTAGATTTTAAAGTTCCCCCAAAAAGTATTCGAAATGTATTAAGTTCATGACTTAAACCCCTTTGTATTAGTTTATTCTAAATTTTGTCCTAAATAACATAGTATGCATTTTTAAAAATCTGCTTAACCATTTAAGTTGATATCTTTATCTGTTTGGTTTCCACCAAAAAATGTTTCGGTTTTCTAGGTCTTCCTTGAATATTACCGTAAAATTTGATGTCGGATATTAATACCTTATTTTTCGAGAAAAACACTTGCACAGACACAAACAGAACACAAGCAGAACAGACACGGGCAAGGGAATCTAAACGTGATTAACCCTAGATTAACCAATGTAAAGCTGAAATCTACATTAGCGCCTAATGTTGAGTTAAAAGCTTCATGTCATGAATTTGGGAATAGTTTAAAAACATTGATAATGTATGCAAACAACCAAGACAAGGTCAAAAGCTTACTATAACAAACTCTAACAAACTCTCAGGATCGTTATTTGGCAGCGGTATCTGAAAGAAACAGATAGCTACATCAGCCGAGATAGCAAGGAAGTTCTCTGCAGCTACCAAGAACTCGACTATCGAAATACAATAGGCACCGCTTAATAGGATCACGTTTGTTCATGACTATTTTTATAAAATTAACCGAATGATAACATTAAGCGGTGAGAAAAATATTTTCCGAAATATCAATGGAATTTAACTAATGTAGTATAAATAAGTTACTTTCACAGCACTTTAATTAGGAAAAATCTTTAACAATTGACACTCTTGATGCAAAAGTTTATTTTTTGAGCTTTTCAGAATGCGTCAGAAAATTATTTGACCGATGCTGTAGCCCTAGTCTTAACACTCATAAGCAACGCTCATCTCAGCATTTGCAGAAAATCCTCCAATTTCGTCATCATCTTCTTCAGAAAGTTTATCACACGATGTGCTTGGATTTTTTTTTTTTTTTTTCAGAAAGCTACAGGCAGATAAATCTTTTAAGACCTAAGCACTTAAAAGGCTTTTGTGCTCTCCCTTACATTTACGCTAGTAATGTAATTAAAGCAAAGAGGTATCTCGTCGTTTTAATTTAATTATCTAGCAGTAGTCACACAATTCCTTAGAAGCATTTTGCAATAAAATAATAAGAAAAATTAAAGAATATTCAAACAGCCTAAGGGCTCGAACAGAGAGTTTTGCAAATGCGAAACTGCTGTTCTGATGATTCTTTATACCTTTTTGAAAAGGGGGAGAGAAAGGCAATTTACTTTGCATCAAAAATTAAAGAAATGCGTCTGTGATTGCCTACAGATTAGAGATGGTATTTGAAGTAAAAACTTCTTTACGGATGAATAGTAATTGAGATTCAACAGGGTACCTCCAAATTGTTCGCGACTTGATATAATAGTTTCTTAGCCTTATAGCGGAGTTCTCCAAAAATACTGAATTTTATATCTGAGGTGCTTAATTTAATTTTAAATTGATATAAACTTTTTTACAGTTAAAAGTAAAGAAAAGTGCTAAATTCGACAAATAGGATGCTGAATTTATATACAAACTGGAGTAAATTTTTTCTTTTGTGATGCGTTAATCTGGGATTCTTAAAAAGTGCGCTTCTCAAAAATTATGTTCCTTTATTCTTGACATGGAACTTAACAATGTTTAAAAAGACAGGCATTTTTATCAATTATTGTTATTGTTGTTGTTGAAGAAGAAGAGTAAAAGGATTGCTGAATTGCAAGAAACAAATATATTTTCTCCATAAAATAAGTCTTTTATTCAAACATTCTAATAAGCTTTAAATACTCTGAATTTAGAGTATACAGCCTTGTAAAATTAGTTAAACATAGAGCGTAGCTGCTAACGAATGACAGAAACCAAATGTTTTGTTAAAACTTTTCGAGGAACCAGTTTATTTGACAAATAGGAAAAATGCAGTATGCCTTTCGAGATGTCGGAGATAGGAAACTCGTAAGTAATGATGTCGAATTTTAAGAAATCTTAAATGGTTTCATAATTGATTATGACTAGGCAAAGGATACGGAACACCAGATTTCGATCTTTTAATTTTTAAAAACGTGTTTCTTCAAATTTTAACAAACATTTCAGTCGCAAATAAAATACGCACTCAATTTCTTTGAACATTATTAATTCATTCAAGTATGAATATTTTAAAGGAAATTTTATTGATATTAATGTTGAAAATCACGATATAATCGAAAAAGTTCCAAAAACGTTATACTCCAGAAAAATAATTTTACAATCCTAAAGAGCATTTTAATTTCTGATACAAATATTTGAAAGAAACTTACGATTTTCTGAAAGAAAAAGAATTTTTGGCTTTTTTTAAATGGGTTTAAAAAGAGAGTTATGAGTTAGAAGAAATTGTCTCACTCTATCTTTCTGTTTGGACGACATTCTTGTTAAGTATGATTTATCAAAGAAGTATAAGAAATTTTATTTAAAAAAAATCTTTAACTTTTCGCATGTTATTTAAAAATAATCTCGAATAAATTGTCCAGCTGCAATGATCCAAGGCAAACCAAATTTTCAATTCTTTCGCTAACAGACATTCGAGGTAAGTGGAATAGGAAAATAAGAGTTAGATATATTAGGTATAATTCAGATGTGCAATTGTGCATATGTTAGGTACATAATTGGGATGTAAATGCTAATTAGATAATCGGGTTTAAAGCTCCCCGCTAGATTGGTATAGAAATCTTAATTAAGCCAAAGAAATAGCTTCCTTTTGGTAATAGTATTATATACTATGGCCTCAATTTACGCAAAATATGAATCCTATTTCTTACATTGTGCTCTATACTTGCTGTGTTAGTACAGAGTGCTGAAAAGTAAAATTATCGTTGATACAAAGTAGTTTAAGATGTTCCCCCTTAAGTTAAACAAAATAGATCAGAATAATGTAATTAGTAAAATCAAATAAAAATTTGAGGTTAATTTATAAGCAATGAATTCGATAAATTACACGCAAATATTGTTTTCTGGTAACGTAAATGTTTAGTTACTTAATCGAACATGGAAAAACACGCAAGGGCTATTTAGTATTCGCATTCACGCTACACATAGAGAAAACCACAAAAAACACCCGAGCAGTCAAGTCGCCAAATTTTCAATTTGTCAAACTATTGGGACTTATCCGATTTGTCATCTGTGACATCTGAAGTCATCGAATAAATTTGTGTAAATGTACTCGGGATCACGCATAACAGAATCTCTAAACCGAAAATAACACATACTATGTAAAACCTATCTTCTGACTATAAAAAAATATAATAAAGTATTTTAAAGTTTAAAGAGTATCGCGTAAATCAAGGGACCAGTATAATTTATCTGAGAACTAAAGATGAGATATGGGAGATGCTCTTTTGAAACTTCTTGCTCTGCTAAACTACTTCGTGACTCATTCAGTGACATGGAACGGATAGTCCAAATGTTAAAAGCGCTGCAGTCAGGAATGCACTGCGTGAGTGTGCAGGGAATGAGCGTTTTGATGGAGTCAGTTCCCTACGATTCCACTCCCTGTCCGATTCTTTCTGCTTTTCTTCCCATTTTTGTACACCGCTCTTGATCCACGCCTGCTCCGAGCACATTCATCAAAGATAACATTGTTAGTGAGCGGTGCATCGTCAAAAATAACTGATTCACTTCAGTGAGCGAACGGTTCCGATGTGATCCCTCAAGGAAGCGGTTTTGCCCATCTCTAGTCTGCATTCCAGATGGCCTCCCATGCAGACTAATAATGGATTAAAGGAGAAATATACGGTTAGCTTTCCGGATAGTTAGGCAGAAGGCATCAAATGTACCCGCAATTCATTTATTTAAATAAAATTTTTCCATGGTACCAAGCCGAAATTAAAAGGCACTAGAGATGCAATTTAACTGAGATCCGAAAATATCTTCGTCCGGCACTAGTACTGACAACTACGTAATTCGGTGATATATTTAGTAAATTTCTTTATGGGGCCCTTATTCATAAAATAAAACTATTACACGGTTTGCCCAGTCTGAATAATAAGGCGGTAAAAATAAACAGTAAATCTGGCAACCGATTAGCCGCTTTGTTCTAATATATCGTTCCACGAGCGACGTGTAATGGGAAGTTTAAACAAGTCCCTACATCTATATCTAAATGTCTATACTTGAATTTTTATTGACAAGCATGGAAGAAGCACTAGACAAACCGCTTATTTAAATTAATATTATGTCTACACAAATAAGGATTAGGACTAGCATATTTAAAAGGTTTGAGATCCTCTGATCCGTGTAGTGTTTGTGCTGTTCTATCGTTCGTTGGGCTCGAGTACGAATCCTGAAGAAGGCATGAATGTTTGCAAGTGTATAGTATCCGTGCGGCATGGAGACATTCAGTATACGCGGTGAACCGGAAGTCCTCTCGAGTGGTTTGGTACATGGAGGTAAGAAAGGAAGGAGGGGCAAACTCCGCACTACAAGTGAAGCACTGCTCCGAAGCTTTGGTCTCCAGATGGGGTGTTTTCTGTTTACATTCAGAAGCTCCCTTGACAATGCTTCAATAGTATTTCGACACAAGACAATTCCATACAAATCAAAAAACGGGACATTTTCGCATAAAATAAACATTAATTATGTGATGGATAATAGCAGTTTGTATAGTTTAGTGACATTTGTGCAAAAATCACGTCTTGGTTATTTTTCGATGACTAACAACAGCGATTTTGATTATGCATTTGTTTTATAAAATTCTAAGCTGTTGAACAACAAAAATATAGATTTAAGCAAAAATGTTATGTTTAAAGAATGAAAAATATCTTACGGTGCCTTTAAAATTGCATACGTTTTTCGATACCCTTTATAAAGTATTCGCTACTTTTATTTTACGATTCAAACGCCAAAATGTTTTAAATAAAAAAAATTTTTTTTGTCATTCACATGTTATTATAACATGTACTTTTTAAAAATTGTTAGAGGAGAGGCTTTATAGTTGCTCATTTTAAACTCATCATTTTATTTTTATATAACTGAAAAATAATCACTTTGGGTTTACACTTTTTACTTATTTGGGTTAATTAAAAAAATGAAATGACCACCAAATGCTGCAATACTTGTCAAAATTAATAAATATGCAACAGATATGCCAGTAAGTTAACTTTTTCTTGATTTGTAATCACACATTTGTGTGAAATTATGTACAGTTCTACACAAATGTGTGGAACAGAAGACGGATACATTTGCGAATTCGGCGGAAGTACCATGTGCGGTCAAGATGATGCGACCATGTGAACGTGCCATGTCATCAAGACAGCTTATTAAGAATTTAAAAATAGGGTAATCCACGGAGGTCAAAACATTTGTGTAACATGCCAAAGAAGATCCGATCACGAATTTACTAGACGATTTTAATTTGATAATGAATGTATTCTTAAACGCGTTTTAAGTCAAAAGTTTGAAACTTGATGCCCAAATGTAAATATAAATTATGCATATTAAAATATTTGTAATTAGGCACATACGTCAGATTAAGTTTTTATTAAATAGAGTAAGGCATGCAAGGGCTATCTGCCTAAAGGGAGAGATGCCATCTTTGAGGAATTTCGAAGGAAAAGTCACCTTTGAGTGGGTATTAAAAATAACGCATGTAATTTCATTCAAATTATACATATTTCTTATGTAAAAATTTCGGGTATATGCTAAATTATTGTGAATTGCTTTACTCGAAAAATATAGTGAATGCACAGAAGTTAAAGATTTCCACATGCCGAAGATGAAAAATATGAAATACGTGTGGGTATTTATGCATATGCTTGCGAAAAGCATGTATCTCCCTTTAACAAAGTACTTAAATATTCATTAAATTATTTATAAATGTATATGAAATGAAGGATTTATTCATTCATAAACTCCAGTGAAAGTTACTGCGAAGAAATCTAATTATTAAATGTATCTAAATTTATAATGATTATAAATATTATACAAATATATAATAATCTTAACATTGAATTGTAAACATAAATTGAAATACTGCTGACAAATACCTTTATAAAACTATTTCAACAAGAACTGTTCGTACTGGAAAACAATCTGGTAAAAGGTATTGTAAAGCATGAGATGCGTATTTAAGGAAGTAATAAAAAAGTGTTGTGGAATATGTATTGTTGAAAATAAGGGTAAAAAAATCTGATAAGTGTTATTAAAAGAATTATTCCCTAACATTTTATAATAACCCAGTTACAAGTTTTAAATAATACTTAAAAAAAATCTTTTTTGTATTCGCTTTCAGAAATATTGAGAGAAAGTTAAGTACCATTTGACGTATTTCACTACTAAAAAAAAGGTGATGTAATTTGAAATGGACCGAATAGAGCATTAATTATAAATTGCTTTCGATTTTTCGATTTAAAAGATGCCTCAGAAGCTAAAAAATCATGTCATATTTGAAAAAGTATTTTAGGAAGAAGCTCTATAAATAGAAACGAAATAATGCATAATTTTAATACTAATACTACAGTAAACTTTGATCTTAATTTTTGTGATCCTTAACCGAATAAAATAGAATTACCTTAAAATTTTTTTCTAATGTAATTAACGAAAACTTGCGAAAATATTTCATTCAGATCAAACCTTTCAGAGCAAACTGTTCTGTGAAAAATATAACATTTTATTCCGTTAAGAATGGAATGTTGTTTGAAAATGTATTCTTTTCACATATTTAGGACTCAGAAATATTGTAGAAAAAGAATATATATTTCTTTATATGTATATTTACGGCGTAATTACAAAACATTTACATCCGATCTTGTCAAAACCCATTGATCTTAAGGGTAAGTAACCGAATATTTTGGTCACCACGCAGGGATCGCCAGTGCTTCAAAGCAGTGTATGGGGAAAACCGGTTAGGGGCCTCTCCTCACTTCCTACTTCCATGGTTTGG
>KK114675.1:170394-195679 GCA_000611955.2 Stegodyphus mimosarum
GGGGGGGAGAGGCTTATGGATCCATCGTCCGGGGATTCTTGTTCAAAACTGTGATGGATCTAGACAAAGTCACCTATGTGGTGCTCAAGGCACATTCCAGTGATAGATGCAATCTTGCGCTCTTTCTATGATAAAATTGGCGTTTTTTTACCGCAAGTCTCTGAACTGGTTAGCCCACCAGCGGCCGAGCGGTAAAGACGCTGAACACTGGTAGTTCGGTCCGAGGTTCGAATCCCGCGAACGGGCTGGCTGCATGGGCGTTTTCGTGGTTTTCCCCATGTGTAACGTGTATACGAGCCAGTTTCCCTTAGAAAGTCCTCCACGAAGGCATCCCTCCCTTTAGGCAGATAGCCCTCGTGTGCTTTGCCATAATTGAATAACCTAACCTAACCTCTGAACTGGTTAGTTCAGAGACGTGCGGTAAGCCACTATAACAAAAGGGTTTGAGAAGAAAATCTGAAATGCCATTCAGCGATAAATGTTCAACTGCTTTAATGCATTACAGGGAACTCAGAATAATTTACGTAATATTTAATGTGTCAAGTGATAATGCATACAGACCTTCTGTAAAGAATCTACTCAATGATGATAACAGCAATTTTTTTAAGTTAGAGGAAACTTTTAATAAATTTCATTCCGTAGTTAGCAGAGTGTTTGTATTTTATACAAAGATCATAAAAATGAGTTTTTCTCTTTACTTAGGTGAGAGAATACAGCATGAAATAATTCATATTATTTTTGAAAATAGAGTAAAACAAAAATATACGCGTAATTGAAGAGTCGAAATGCTATTAATTAAAAAAAAAGTTGAAATTCAATCTCTCTAAGATGATCACCAACGGTTCCAGACTAATTTGGTCTTCTATAGAGATGGGTGTCTTAGAGAGGTGAAGTTCAATAACGATGTTTGTTTGTGTTCTCAATAAATACTTGTCACTTTCGGAAAAGCCTGCTTAAGAGAGGTTTTTGTCATAATAAAATCACGCTATGTGGCTTACGTTATAAGATATTTCTCCCGACTTCTTCGCATGCGTGGTGTAATGGTCAGCACGCTCGACGCATGTTCGAGAGATCCGTGGTTCGAGTCCCGGCGAGGGTATTGCTCGTTTTTCCCATTTTCTGCTTCCAAATAACCTAATGTCTCTCCAAGTGGCGCCCGAACTAAAAAAGGTGGTGAATGATGATTCTCCACCACCAGGATTGGGCAATTGGGTCCCCTAATCCCCAGTCGCCCATTAAAAGGGGGAGCATATAAGGTATTTCTTCCTCCTTCTTCGCATGCGTTCGTGTTGTAGTGGTCAGCACGCTCGGCGCGTATTCGACAAGTCCGTGATTCAAGTCCCAGCCAGGGCATTGTTCATGTTTCATCTGTCCTGCTTTTAAAAAAATACCTACTGTCTCTATAACGTAAGCCTATGGAAAAATTAGAAGATTTGAGGTCATCTGTAAAGTAGGATAGCAGTAGCATGAATTTCATCCGTGACATGCTGACAGCCTAAATACTAGAATACAGCTGTTATGCGTAAAGAACATTTTATTCATTAAGTAGAATTAAATACTTATGAGGACTGAAAATCACACGCATGCAAGTTAGAAAGTTAGATCGAACTGAAATGGTTACATAATTAAGCTATTAAAAAACATTGTAAATATTATAATCGCTTTCATCGTTAAGCTATCAACCCCAGGGTGGCTTAATAAGAATGTTAAATTATGATACAGTCTGTCGATATATTACGGTATTTAATTGGTTTTGTGTGTGGGGGGCATAATTAGTCTAACCCAGTCATAAAGTTCTAAGCAAGTATTTGATAGTATCTTACAGTAGTTATTATTAAAACACTATAAAGATACAAAATTCTCAGAAATTCTTGAACATTTCTTAAGATTTCTATCTGCACACGGTACTAGTTTTCGTGGGCTATTCGAGTTTATTATAAGTCATTTAAAATTAATGAATATTGATGCTTTAGAATTAACAAGCGTATGGCTTTGGCGCTAATATATGATGTAAAGGCAATAATGGACAATAATAAAATTTACACAAAAATTCTTTGAGATAATCCCAAAAGTTTTTTTTTATTCCAGATACTTCTGTTTCATTAAATTTGGTAGTTAATAATGTAACTAAGACTTAATTTACAAGAACTGCACACATATTTTTCATGTGATGCGTCTGGGCTGTGTTAAAAGAACATATCAAGTAAGAAACGGTTTTCTGCTAATATTAAATTAGAAAGTAGAAATGAAATATTAAGATCGTTAAAAAATGACACCCGGTAAATTCATTTAACTCTTTTATCTTTTAGGTATTAAAAAAATCTGAGAGCTTTCATATTTCATATTACCGCAAAGGTGCGTTTTCTTTCCCCATTTACACATATGTACACTTTCGAGAGCATTTGGGCTAACGCCGCTTTGGTCAAAAAATATTTAAAAACAGCATATTTTTAGAATTTCCGATAGACAATCTGTCGCGATGGAGATAAAAATATTTTATTTCGTACACTGAGTTGCCACTGCTCGCTTTGAAATCATTGAGTTTCTTAATCAAAAATTCGTAATTCAAAAATTCATTGAGTTTCTTAATCAAAAATCAAAAATTTTCCGCCAAAACTGCAGCGTTCTATTCGGTTTGCGTCGAATCATGACACGTTGTTCTAAAGTTCTTCCGCTCTATCAAATGAAGGATTAGAAGACTAAGGGCAGTCTCCTACAAAATAGAGATTATTCTTTACCGGACAGCTGAGAATTAAAGGATACTCTTTTACGTCTATACAGAGCAAAGGAGTCTTCTTCCTTGCCCTCCAATGAACACATGATCTTAGATAAAAGAACCTCATACTTAGTGGTAGCTAGTTACTTTTGCTGATCTTTTCGACTCAATAATTTCAGTAAAACACAACAAAGATTAAGATTTCTAAAATTTTAAGAGTCTATTTATCGAAACTGATGATATATTTTTTCGATGGGTCATCTGCGATGCAAATATTATGATCCATTTGAAGCATCAAAGAGAAAAAATAAATCAGCACTGTCAATACAGCAAGCATCTTTCAAGGTAAGCTCCAGTGATTTCTCTTGATTGTGAACGAAGTTGCTTTAAGCGCCAAGTGCCAACATTCTAAAATATTGAACTGTTGAGCGTTATCCTCAGCAATAGGTTTCTTAAACTCCGGTAAATGCCATGTTTACTTCCTAAAGAAAGTCGTTTTGTAAGAGTTGTCTTATGACATAAAGTGACATATGTTTGTCATAAAGACAGACAGGCAACTTATCACCACGTCTTAGTTCTGAAGTACAATGCATACAAATAACATGAAGGTTTAAAATATTTTTTTAATTCGTCACCCCGACGGTTACACGAGCTATTCAGTAGCATAAAATCAAAAGCTGTTATTTGCTGAATAACTTTGAAAAATGTTGCGGTAAAACTAACATATTAAATAGGAAGTTAAACGTGCCTACTAAGCTTTAGCTCAGCCCTCAGTCTTTTACAAAGCAATTTGGCTGGCAAAGCTACAGAAAATTTCAGCAAATCAAATGTGTAATAGGGAGAAGTAAGAGATTGGCTAATCAGCGACCACTGCCGAAGAGTCTCTCTCGAACTCAAGAAATCTAAGCTTAAGTACATTAACTAATTTGCGTCCTAATGGGAAAGTAGAAGGGAGAATATAAGCAATATGATAACTGGCTAATTAACACAAAATCTTATAATTTGTGCAATTAATTATAAGGTAAAATTATTCATTTTTCAAGAAGTCATGAAGAACGTTAATAAAAATGTTTAGAATTGTATATAGGTATTTTGTGAACATGTTTTCCTTATTTCTATACACATACTTTCTGAAATATTTTCCCCTTTTTAGACAATATTTTTTTACCTTAAAATCCTTTCCTTAACGATTTCTGTGCAACTCAATGTTATTTGTTTTTAAAATGCCTGTTAAAAGATAGCTTTGTATTTAATTAAAATCAACGACCTAAAATTAATACTAAGTCTTTCCGCTGTGAGTAGAATGCATTGGAGAAGGCGTAAAAACAAATAAACTCTTCTAAGTGCTAAAATTAAAAATTAGCAACATAAAATTCTCGTCAAGTCAGAGTGCAATACTAGGGTTTCAAAGCACAAAGCGAGCTTCCCCTTCAGATGAGATGAAAGAAAACGTACTTATAGGCGTTTGAAGAACTTTTTTTCCCAATGACAGGCACAAGCTATTTTAGACTTTGGCCACTGCTAAGGCCGGAAGCGGTGGTCACTTTATTAGGGAGAAATTTAACAGGTGGACCGTTATTGCCTCCTATGAAGGGACAAACAATTTACAACAATGCCTTCTCTGGGAATCGAACCCGAGCTCTTCGATACGGCAATCAGACTCACTAATCCCTTTCCCATCTGGTCGGCCTGGAAGAAACTAAAGAATAGAAAAATACTTTTTGAATTAAAAAAATCCCGCTTTTATACTTAAAAGAAACAGTTAATCTTACCCCCTAAAGTAGCATAATCATATTCTGTACATCTTACACACATATTCGATACATATTACATATTTTAGAATAAAAATATAACTTAAGTTTCAAGGATACGCATACGATTCAATAATAATAGGACTGGGAGGAACGAAACTAACTGATAACAACTTTGAGATGATGTTGCCACACTGCAAATATTAATAATTACACAAAATTATTGAATTATGTTACCATTACATTACTCATCCCCCCATTAACTATGTTACGATTTAGATTCTGGTAGGGGAACAGTATAGCTTAAACTAACTAACGTAGAGTTAGAATATATTAAATCTAATAAATCATAGGTTCCCAACGTGGGCGATAACGCCCCCTTGTGGGCGTTTCAGGCTTTCAGGGGGGCGGTAAAAAACCCAGAGAAAATTAGGGGGCGTTGATATGGCACAGAGTGGCGTTGGAAGATTAGCCAAATATAGTCTAAAAAAGACTTTAAAATCACGCTGATAATTCATTTCTATCACGTGTGCGAAAATTCACATATTTCGATATGAGACTTCACTGTTCAGAGAAAGACATACCTCTCTAGTATGTACGATTCTGGGGCTGCATGTGCTAAAACTAGCAACCTGTCTTGCCAATTTGGCGAGATGCACTCCAAAAAGTCGCAGAAAACTGTTGACTTTTGTTGAAAGGGTCACCATTTTAGTGAAAGGAGCAGTAGAACCGGAGTTCATAATATCAGAAGGAAAAGCCTTCAGTGCAAAAATATATCTTTATTGTCTTTATGTACATATTTATGTTACGTCCAAAGCCCGAAGTTCGGCCAGTTCGCGTTTTGGCCAGGAGGTTTGGCCAAAGTCCGAAATACTTGCAATTAATATTGTATTTTATACTTTGGCCGGCCATTTCGCGAAGTGGCTGGGAATTCTTGGCCAAAGCCTGATGTGATAATGGTAGATTGAGTCTATGGAGCAGAAAAAGACTAAGGATCACCCTTAAAGGTAGTTGACAAATTGAGTACTCAATTTGCCTCTGTATTCATACTCGATACGCAACGCATTTGCTTAAGATATAATTCGTCATTTTGAAGGGCGCAAATCTAATCTTCACACTATCACATTGTTACAGCATATGCGTTCACTGAATAGTTTCTACTCGTTGAACTCACAGAAGTACTCATTTTTAAATACTTCATTTTTAACAGTGTGTAAAACCATCTGCCCTTGATTTCTTTTTTCCCAAATTGGCCGGTCAAAGCCAGAAATCAACAAAAAGATTGGACATTCGCCGGTAAGTTTACAGCAACGTTGGCCAAAATGCGAATTGGCCGATTTCGGGCTTTGGCCGTAACATTTACAAAAAATGTCACTGGGACTAAAAAATGCCACTTACAAGCGGCAACGATAGCGAGATCTCCAACTAAACTGTATTCTAAGAGAGTCTGTAAAAGTGCGTAGGCGACGTTGGACGCGGGAAAAAATTAGAGCGCCGAAATAAGCGGCGGCGGAGTAGACAAATCGTCACCAGTGGTTTATCCGATCAAAAATTGTAGGTAGCTAAAAATAGAACAGCCCCGCAGAATGCTACAGACTCAGGCTCACACTATCTATCGTTCATCGCAGCATGTACTGCGTACGATGAAAACGGCGTTGCCTTAATATTTTGCTACTTCAACTTATATTATTTAAACCGGCAGTATCCCTTGCAGCTCCCTTAACTTGGATCAAGTATAAGTAAAGAAAAACCCATGTCGGAAGCAAAAAAGAAGAGGCGGCAGTACAGTGCGGATTATATAAAATACGGATTTATCGAAAATCCCTCAAATCCATCATCTCCATTGTGCCTTATTTGTCAAAAAACATTTTCGAATGAAGCGATGAAACCTTCTAGGCTTCAAGATCATCTTAATAAAATGCATCCGGATAAGAAAGACAGAGATATGACCTATTTTCTAGAGATAAAAAAGAAGATTGAAAATCAGCCAACTATATCAAAATTATTTTCATCAGCTTCTAAACAAGACGATGACGGACTTCGAGCTTCGTACAATATCTCATTGTTGATTGCTAAAACAGGCAAGCCACATACTATTGGGGAAGATTTAATTTTACCAGCAGTTAAAGAAGTAATAACCACCGTGCTCCATAAACCAGCTACAGATATTATCCGAAAAATTCCTTTGAGCAATAATTCTGTGCAAAGACGAATTGATGAGATGGCTGAAAACATTGAAGAATCGTTGTGCAATTATCTGCAGACTTGTCAATTTTCAATTCAGCTGGATGAGTCCACTTTACCAACCAATGAAGCATTGTTATTGTCGTACGTGAGGTTTATCAAAGATGAAAAAATATGTCAAGAAATGTTGTTTGCTACCAATTTGGAAACAGATACAAAAGGAGAAACCATATTTGATACACTGCAAAAGTTTTTTGACGAAAAGGAAATTCCTTTTAATAATATTTTGTCGGTTGCTACGGATGGCGCACCGGCTATGACAGGGCGTCACAAAGGCTTCATAGCATGCTTAAAAAATAAAGTTCCGGACGTGCTTGCTGTGCATTGCGTAATTCATCGACAGCATTTGGTTGCGAAAAATTTGAGCGAACGTCTCCATACATCACTGCAATATGTTATAAGAGCAGTTAATAAAATCAGAAGTAACTCGTTGAATGACAGATTATTTAGTCAGCTTTGCATTGCAAATGATGAAGATTTCAACCGATTGCTGCTTCACACAGAGGTGCGCTGGCTTTCAAAAGGTACTTGTTTGACTCGATTTTACAATCTGTTTGAATCTGTGATAGAGTTCCTAGGAAACAAAGACACGGAATTGCGCGACAACCTCATCGCATCAAAAAACGATATTGCGTACTTAGCAGACCTCTATAAATTGTTTAATGATGTCAATCTCCAACTTCAAGGAGAAGACTTAAACTTGATTAAGACTAAAAATAGCATTGCTGCTTTCGTGTCTAAACTGCTATTATATAAAAGAAATATAGGCAGACGTGAATTCCATACCTTCCCATGTTTATCAGCAGTATCATTCAAGCACGACGACTTGCTTGTTTACTGTCAGCACTTGGAAAACCTCTACAATGACTTCAAGGAACGATTCGAGGACATTTTAAACATGGACATACCAGACTGGGTTTTGGATCCTTTTTCCAATGTCAACACAGCAGGACCATCTCAGTTAGAAGAAGAACTGATAGAACTGACGACAAATGAGGAATTAAAAATTAAATTCAAGAATGGCTACCAAGAATTTTGGCTGCAGAAGTCGATTTCGCAATTGTATCCAAGATTATGGTCGATTGTGCAACGATTTCTGCTAGCATTCCCATCTTCATATTTAGCAGAACGTGGATTTAGTGCTGTAGCAACATTGGTAACGAAAAAGAGAAATCGGCTCCATGTTACTGAACGCGGCGATTTACGATTGTTTTTAAGTAAAATCGAGCCTGATATTAACAAGCTTCTTAAAATGCATCAAATTCAGCCTTCTCATTAGTTAAGTTAGAAATTCGATGCCTTTAAATTTTAATAAAAATACTTTTTAATAATAATTAAGTATGCCTTTTGAGTGTTCTCTGAAACTGTCAATTTATTTATTTAGAAAGCAATAGTTTATTATGGATTATTTCGTATCATCAAAACCCCTGCCTGTCCTTATAACAGGTAAGCTAAAACTTTTATTTTTCTTTTTAAATAACGAAGAAATTCAGTAGCGTTTCAATTCCAACAACATTCTGTCTATCAGTAATTTTTTTTATTTAATTCTTGTTTTCACCATGCATTACGTAGGCTCTTATTTCTCTAGGGGGGCGGTATTGAAATATTCACTAGAAAAGGGGGCACCAGTTCGAAAAAGGTTGGGAACCTATGTAATAAATAAATACATACAGTTGGAGTTAAACATATTCAACATCAGTGATTAGAAAAAATGTTCAACTTCGTTACTAAAAGGGAAGGATGTTTTATTGGCTATCCAGTTCGTGTTACTCGAGATCGTTCGTTATTTGTCTTAACTGTAATAAAGTCTGCGTTTTGATTTTAGAGCTGAATGTCAGAAGTCTCTGGTTCCAGTCTTGGATCGCATATATTTAACAATAAGCTAGTTTCAGCCTGTCAGTCGAAATATTTACTTTCTTACATTTGATTTGTATTAGGACCTAGGACGTACTATTCGTTTTGTTTAATTGCTTTGGAGGAGGATCCTTTACAAATAGGCTATACGTGTTTCTTTTGTGGTGTTGTGCAAATCATCGGCTTATCGAAAAATTTTGCAAGGAGTTTGATTCCATTCTCGTAAACCTTAATAATTACATAAAAATATTAAATTATGCTGCCATTTTATGCTTATATTCGAACGCAGAAGAGGGGAAGAGAGTTTCTGGGCAAGTGATAGGAAACAAAGCCTTTGATGGGAACTAATGATCGAAAAGTGAACGAGGATCAGTTAAAAATCATATTCCTTAAATGCGAATGACATATTCTGCTTAGAAACTACTAAAAGGATCATTAACAGCAACAGAAAATAACTCCAAGAAGTCTATTTTGAGAAATAAAGTCATTTCTTGAATACTTCTGGCTGTGAAGCGGGGGTGGGGATAATTTTGAAAAAAAATATTGTAAGTCGCTGCTTATTGGCCTGAAATGGCTAGAAAAAAACTATAAAATGTTTGAATCAGAGTAAAAATTAAATATTAGTTTAATAAAATGTTTAGAGTAATAACTACAATAACAATAATAAGGATTTTATATTAACGGAACATGAGAAATAAAGGACTTTTTCCAAACTTTATCATGATTTTCAGGGCATATATTTAATAACCCATTGTTGCACACAGAAACAACAACAATTAATGAAAATAATCTTTATACTGCTGATCAAAAAAGATGATTATATACACAAAATTCCGAAGGCTAACTTTGACTCCAAACTAAAATGAGTTAAAATCAGACACATACACTTTGTGTGACTGGTTAGGCTAAATAGGCATTACGGAAATTACATTGAAAGGCACTCTGAAGGACATTTTAAAGGGAAGCTACCCAAAGACACGGAAGTCTCATGCCAGACAGTTCATTTATGGGCAACCAAAGCCGAAAAAAGCTGCAGTGGAGTACCGTTTATAAGTCTTTTAAGGTACCATTTACAATGTCTATATAAATGAGGTGTATAAATGAGAAAGACGTAAGCCACATACGTAATCCACTATGGGACAGAGGAACTGAGGAAAATAAAAAAAATATCTATTATAAATTTTTTATCATGCTTAGAAAGAAAAATGCATCTCTCATATTGCCGAGAATAATATCAGTGACTTTCATGAGCTTAAAAACCTAAAAAAAATTTCGATTTTGGGACTCTACGAGACTCGATGGAAAGTGAATGACGTTCTTGTCATAAGCGGCGGATGATAAATATGTAATCTATAAAAACGAAATCCTGTAAATAGTAATTTTTGCAACCTGTTATCAATGTGACGTTTTAATATATATATTTAGTGTCTACCAAATTTTGTGGCCTCTTTATCATGCGGATTACTTATTTTGCTTCCAGTTCAACGTACGCGGAGAACAGTTGTTCCCGGAAGAAAATGTACGTCGAATTTATGATATTCCTATTAAACTGAAGTAAAGAGGATCTATCTTTGAAGAAAAAGAAAAATTAAGAAATTAATTCTTGATACATATAAACTATAACACAAGTTTATTATACAACACCGATAAGAAAAGAAATAAGGGCAATTATTTTACTTTTTTTAAGCTTCAACCGAGAGAAAGTCAAGGAATTATGAGAGAAATAGGAGATCTTGAAGAATCGTATAAAAAACTTTTTTTATGTTAGATTTATTTAATCCAAAACTGAGATATCGCAGAAATTTCCATCCTATATCAGTAAGACAGCGAATGGAAGAATATTTAGAAAAAAGATTATGTATTTGTCGGAAAAGTTTTAATTTAAATAAAAAATAAGCATTTCCTTATCAAAAAGCAAGGCTATTATGAACCGAACAGTTTGAGCAATTATATATCTTCCGCTTGGTTTTTTGAGTTTATGCACTAAAATATTAGGAGCTATTGGGTTTGCTCTAAAAATAGCAGAAAGAAAAGAAGAATACGAATATTGCTTATATTTTTTATAAAGAACTCCTTAATTCATTTAAAATCAAAGAAATTTCTGAAGAAGACTTGTATAAAAGTAAAAACGATTTCATAAAAAATTTAAAATTTAATGCTGTTGAAAAATACATAAAACAAATGTAAATGAATGGTTATAAATATCATACTTAATAAATGATTTGCAATCATAAAACTGCTATTATTGAGTCATAATCTAAAAATGTTATCGGAAATTTGAATGTAAAAGATCTGATAAAAGTGGATCAGCTTTAATTAAAGGATCAAGTTTTTCTTAATTTTATAATTATTCATATACCTTTTGAAGCACCTATACCTGGTTATCAAGGCTGTGGTCCTGGAATTAATGTTTAAAAGCTTTTACAAAGAGAAGATCCTGGTATAAATGGAGCTGATAAACTTTATAAAGAACATGATTTAGATTATTATAAAAATAAAGATTTTATTGTAAGACACAGAGCAGATCAAAAACTATTAGACGGTTTAGATAAAATTGAAAATCCCACAAGGGGTTTTTATCCTTTAGGTGAAAAACAAACAAGCAAAAGCTTTAATAAAAAATTAATTAATTAAAAACTAAAACGGAGAATGGGTTTTTGTCTTAATATAAATAAGAAAATGTTGATTCCTTGTCTCTGGTGTAAAAAGAAAATAGAAACTAAAGATTATTATGAAAGTGACTATTAAAAATAGAAAAAGAATGAGTAGAAGTAAAAAAAGTACTTTTTTAAGGTTAAAGGAACCGAAAGGCTGCTGAAAGAAACTTATTATAATCCAGAAACATGGTATTGTGGAATTAATGAATTAAAAAGGAAAACAGGATTATCCAAGAAAGATGTTGAAGAATTTTTACATACAAAAGATGAATATACCCCAAATAAACCCGTTATTTGTAAGTTTGAAAGAAGAAGAGTTTACGTACCTAATAGCAATAATCAGTTTTAGGATGATTTATCATTTATTAAGAATTACAGTAAATATAATGATGGAACAAATTATTTGTTACAGTTATAGGTGCATTTAATAAATATGCATGGGTTTTTCCTACAAATAGAAAAGTATCTGAAGAAGTAAAACAAGGTTTTAAACAGTTTCTAAAAGAAAGAATTCCCAAATTTATATTAACGGATGGATGTACTGAATTTACAGGAAAAGCTACACAAAAATTATTTAAAGATTATTATATTAAATGGTTTACCACTAAAAATAAATTAAGCCTGCAATAACAAAGCGTTTTCATGAAACAATCAGAATAAAAATTATGAAACATTTTTGCGAGAAACACAAGAAGATATATTGATTACCTAAGTTAGTTAAGTAAGATA
Organism: Stegodyphus mimosarum; assembly: GCA_000611955.2. Lineage (NCBI taxonomy): Eukaryota > Metazoa > Arthropoda > Arachnida > Araneae > Eresidae > Stegodyphus > Stegodyphus mimosarum. Next base: position 182,346 of record KK114675.1, read on the forward strand.
TAGTACCTAAGTTAGTTACAAATTATAATAATAACTCGTATCACAGTTCTATAAAAGTAACACCTCTTGAAGCTAGTAAACCCGAAAACGAAATAAAAGTTTATTGTAATCTATATGTTGATCCTCTAGCCGAAAAACCTTTAAAAAACCTAAATATAAAATAGGAGATCGCGTTATAATATCTAAATTTAAAACTTTTTCTTTACAAAAGAGATTTTTATTGTTTCAAATATGATAGAAACAAAAATATCCCTCTATGATTATACTGATAAAATAAAAGATTTAAAAAATGAAGAAATTGAAGGCATATTTTATGAAAATGAAATAATAAAATATAATAAAAAAAGGTTATGTATACATGATTGAAACAGTATTAAAAAAGAAAGGAAACATTTAGTAAAACGGCTGGGTTACACGTAAAGTTTTAATACATGGATTAATAAGGAGGATTTTCATTCATTATAAATGGCTTTACTTATTTTGAATTCTAAAAATTATGAAAAATTTTACTGCTTATTATATACCCCCATTAAAATTTAAAAAAAAATGTTTTAAAATCAATTTCAGTATGGGTTTCTTTGTATAATATAAGTAAAACTTATGATAATAAGAAATTTACCATAGAATCTGCATTAGGTGCTAGAGAAATAACTATAGCTGATGGAAATTATGCAATTACGGATTTAAATAAATATTTGATAAAATTATTATGAAATGATCCTCCAGTCAAATTTGGTATTCAAAAAGCAAGATAAAGAATATCTGTAAAATTGTCTAAAGGTTAGGAAATTAAATTAGAAAAGGGTGGATTTTATAAAATTACAGGATTTAAGAAAGAAATACTATATAAGGCTCCAGAACACAAACAAACTGAGGATGTCAGCCTGTCGTCTGAGTTAGAAGGGGAATATATTGCTGATATATATCTATATTCGCTGCTATGTTGCTGATACATGTATATCTAAATGATAATTTTTATATTCATTGGGATATAGTAAAAGGAGCTTATGTAAATGGAAAATCCACTAAAATTATTTATTCATTTAATAACCAAAATGCACTAGGTAGTATGGTTTCAAAAACATTTGATAAATTCATATTTTTTCCCGTTAAATTAGACGAAATTAGTAGTATTCCTACGTGGGTAACTAATCAAAATAATGACGTCATTGATTTAAATAATCAAGAAGTTGAATGTAGTTTTGTTAATAAATAAGACGAAAATTATTCGAAAAACATTCATGTCTCTTGATTTTTAACAGATATAGATGAATAATCATAGCTCATATAGAAAAAGTAAAAAAAAGGAAGCAAGAAGATTGTTTACAGATTTTTTTTTGTATCTAATGGGAATTATACAATTGCGGATACCCACTCTCATACTATTATGGATACTCTCTCTCATACGATTACGGTACTCATAGTTTCACTCTCTGAAGCGTCAGATTCACATTCTGAATCGTTAACAAATAAGATACCTCCACTTGAAAAAGAAGCCATACGTCATAAACGTCATAAATTAAATGAAATACTGTCAATGAAAAACGTTTAAAAATTATACATAAATAAATGGAGAAGATTTATGACTTATTTACGAAGTATTATCATAATGAAGAATTTTTAGAGACGACAATACAACAGATTAGAGTCAAAATGCTATTTATAATTTTACTATAAAAGAAAAAATAATATTTTATGTTCAAGAAGTCTTCCTCTATTAGAATTAAAAATTGTAAAAAATAAATATGATAATATTGGAGAGGAAAGCGTAACTTTAAATAGTTTGGGAGGATTTATTTATACAGGAAAACTAACTGTGGCAGGTAAACGCATTGAATATCAGAATGTAGATGCTTCATTATTGAGTTATATTATTTTGATGATTTATTGTGCCCCTGATTATTCGACGTTCGATGGGATACTTAGGATAAACTTGTTAAGCTGTTTATTATTCTAAAAGGAGCTGATATTGATGCCCCTAAATTATCGGATGTAATAAATGATATGAAACTGAAGATTTTAATGAAGGATTTTTTAAGAGATAGTATACTATGAAAAATAGCAATGTTGTAAAATTTCTTTAAAATACATATTTAAATTTTTTAGAAATATAAAAAAGCACTTACATATTTTGAAACTAAACTTGAATTCCAGAGAAATATAAGTGAAAATATGATATATATTGATGAAACAAATAATTGTAAAGTAATTAAGAAAGATGTAAAACTAATATTAAGTCATTATAAATTTAAAAATGATGCAAAGATTGTTTGAAAACTTTAAAATGAAAAACGAAATAGAAGGTGAATGGAATCAGTTCAGAATGCTAAAATCTTCTACCCTCTGTTCAAAATGCTAAAATCTCCTCTCTGTACCTCTACCGAGAGGTATAAGATGGCATCTACTTCAGATGATGTTTTAAGTTCATGTGTTCTCTTTATATATTCTCACTCAATAAGCTGAAAGAGAAAAGAATGCAACATAATATAAAATTTGATAATTTAAATATGACTGATTGTTATTTAACGGATAATGAAAAAGAATTTTGTAATACAAATTATAAAGTAAATTTTTTAAAACTGTAGAATAAAAATGACGACTTCCATCTACAGGACAAACATTTATTTAAGCTTTGAAGACGTAGAAACATAAGTAAGATACATGAATTACACAGTACTTCGCTTATCGCGTGCATCCGATACTCACCACAGACTTTGCTTAATTCACTCTGGAAAAAATATTACGCAGCAGAGAGCTTGCTTATTATGCGCATGCGCCAGGGGAATCAACGGCGGGTGCCAACATACCCCCTTTCGACGTTGATTCTCCTGTTCCTGAAAGTAAAACAAAATACATATTAGACAGTATTCAGTCCTATAATTGTACAGCAGTTCTGATGTTTAACAGGTGTCAGGGGTTTGGTTAACATATCAGCTCCCATTTCACTGGTAGGTATGTACTGCACATCCAGTTCGCCGCGTTCATATACTTCACGCACAAAATGATGGCGAATGTCTATGTGCTTTGTACGTGAGTGAAACACTGAATTCTTTGTAATTTTCTGAGCTCCTTGATTGTCGCAGTATATTGTTGTTGGACTTTCTATGCTGTAACCCAGCTCTTTCAGGAAACGGCGCAGATAGACGGTTTCTTTGGCGGCTTCAGACAGAGCCATATATTCCGCCTCCGTTGAAGATAGAGCTACACTATGTTGTTTTCGTGATTCCCAGGTTATGGCAGAACCACTTAGTATACATACAAAACCTGTGTGAGATTTTCGATCATTGACATCTGATGCCCAATCTGCATCCACAAAGGCGATGAGTGGTTTTCCTGTTTTTGTATAAATTAGTCCTTGATCTTGGGTCCCCTTTAGGTATCGAAGTATTCTTTTCGCAGCATGCCAATGTTCTTTTCCTGGGTTGTTGTTAAATTGACTTAAGAAATTCACGGCGTATGTGATATCTGGCCTAGTAGCTACTGAAAGGTACATAAGTGATCCTATCAGATTTCTGAATGGAACATTTTTCATGTCAGCGATTTCGTTTTCGTTTTTTGGACTCATCTCCTTTGATAATTTTTTGCAGTGATCTATAGGTGAAGCTACGGATTTAGCATTTTGCATATTGTACCGATTTAAAATATCGTCAATGTATTTCTTTTGAGAAATTTTAATTGAATTCTCATTTTGGAAAAATTCTATGCCTAAACAATAATGTAATTTTCCTAAGTCTTTCACTTTAAAAGCAGAAGCTAAACTATCGCGAATTCTTTCATACGTTTGCTTAGAATCGGTAAAAACGATAAGATCGTCTACATATACAATTATAATTGTTTCACTGCTAGACGACTTTTTAATATAAACACAATTATCTGAATTAAGAGATTTAAATTTCATGGATTTTAATTTTTCATCTAACTTTTTGTACCACTGACGTCCCGACTGTTTAAGACCGTATAACGATCGCTTTAAAAGACACACTTTATCTGAATTAGTTTCATCGCGAAAACCTTCGGGGATTTCCATATAGATTTCTTCATCTAAATTTCCATTTACATAGGCCATTACAAAATCTAATTGGTAACCTTTCAGACTGTGTTCTACAGCGTAGGCTAAAACTGTTCTTATAGAACTTAATCTAGCAACAGGGGAAAAGTTTTCAGTGAAATCAAAACCAGGGGTTTGGGCACACCCTTTAGCAACTAGCCTAGCTTTGTATTTTTCGATAGTGCCGTCGTGATTGTATTTTAATTTAAGAACCCATCTACTACCAATAACTTTCTTATTTTCAGGTCGATTTACCAATTTCCAAGCGTTTTCTTGAACAAGGGAATTATATTCTGATAGCATAGCATTACGCCAATTTTCAGCATATGGTCCATTTAATGCCTCTTGCACCGTAGGATTAATGCTTTCCTCAACAACATTTTGAATTTGTTCATTTTTATTTACAACTGTATACTGATATTCCTTTTTAGGCCTTCCGGGCAAACCTGTTTTTATTTTCTTGGGTCGACCAGGCCCCCTTTTAATCAGGATAGGAGACACTGATTCGCTTTCTAAATCACTTTCGCTTTCATTTTCAGATTCAGAGTCAGTTGGCGACACCTTGCCGTTCAGAGGTGATGATTTATCACGACATAGTTTGTTTATAATTTTCTCTTCCGGAGCGAAAGGCAGAGATATTTCTTGTTCTGAGTCATAACTAGAGCAGTTTTCAAACTCATTAACAAATTTTACGTCTCTGCTTATTATCACTTTACGTGCCTCAGGATCCCAGAGTCTATACGCTTTTGATTCATCAGAATAGCCAATAAAAATACATTCTTTAGACCGAATATCAAATTTGCCTATTCCTGGCCTTTTATTTAATGGAAATGCTTTTTGGCCAAAGGTTCTGAAGTGAGAGACAGCTGGCACTCTGCCAAACATCACTTCATAAGGTGTTTTTGTTTGACCTTTCAAACCTCGCGTAGGACAGCGATTTCGAATGTAAGCAGCCGTATTGACGGCTTCGGCCCAGAATTTATGAGGCAGATTGGACTGTAATAATAAACATCGCGCCATTGAAACTAAAGTGCGATTTAATCTTTCGGCGACTCCATTTTGGGCTGGTGTGTAAGGAGTGCTCTTTTCGTGTTTTATTCCCGCGTCATTAAGAAATTTATTAAAGTCTTTCCCTAAGTATTCTAGCCCGTTATCCGTTCGGAGAATTTTGATTTTGGAGTTAAGTTTATTTTCAAAAGATGCTTTGAAATTTATAAAAGCTTCTTTAACTTGTTCCTTAGATTTCAGAAAATAAACATGAACGTATCGAGATTTGTCATCGATAAATGTTGCGAAATAAAATGATCCGCCTATTGATTCGACTCTCATGGGACCACACAAATCAGAATGAATTAGATTTAACAACTCAGTACTTCTATATTCAGATTCTTTGGGAAGGGGGGTTGCGGTTTGTTTACCCTGAATGCATACCTTACAGGTAGAAAGAGAATCATTTTGAGAAAAAGAAAGACCTCTAACCATGTTATTTAATAGAAGTTTTTTAAGATCGTTTTCATTTAAATGGCCAAATCTTGTATGCCATTGATCTATTTCTTTAGCAATTGATAGAGATTCGAATATTGGCATGACATAATAAAGATCATTTTCGCGTTTAGCTAAAATTACTGTTTCATTATTAGAATTAATTATTCTAGCACATTTTTCTTTGAAAATTACTGAATAATTATTTGCAGTTACTTTAGATACAGAGATTAAATTATTTTTCAAATCAGGCACACACAATACATTTTCGAGTTTGATACTTTCGGTTTTAGAACCTATGCGAACTTTAAATTTAACAGTTCCTTTCCCGATAGCTTTAACTATTTTATTAGCAGCTAATTTAACATAAATATCACCTACCTCGTGAATTTCTTGGAAAAGTTCTTTGCTGTTACACATATGTGATGTTGCACCACTATCTAGACAAAAAATGTCTTTAGAATCACTATCTGTGCATGATGCGGCCCTTTCTTGTTTCACCGAATTCTGATTTTCTGCAGACATCGCAATTTCTCCAAGGCGTTTGCTTTTATTTTCCTTGTTTTTCTTCCTACATTCCGATGCTCTATGCCCGTATATATTGCAGAAGTTGCATCTGTAGTTAACTGGATACTTTCGGTTTGCAGACGTCTCTAGTTTCGGTTTAGGAACCGGTCGTTGATTATACTTCCGATCTTTTGAATAGAATGCTTGTTGTGATTCACAATACGATGAATTTTTATTTTTGCGGGCGTTAGCTTCTTCCAGCAGTTTAATTTTCAACATGTCTGGAGCAGGCAGTTCATCACGAGATTCAATGGCAATTCGAAAGCTTTCATAAGAGTCCGGTATGCTATATAAAAGCAATATTGTTAGCAAATCATCCGCAATGTCGATTTCCATCTCTTTTAGCTTGTCCACGAGAATGAAAAAATCATTTAGGTGATCAGTCATTTCTTTAGTATCGGTCATTTTTGTAAAAAGCATTTTTTTTAGAATTGTGGCCTTTCTGGCTGGCCCTTTCGATTCGTAAATAGAATGCAATTTACTCCATAGTTCATGGGATGTTACACAGTTTTTTACTTGTGTAAGTTCACTGGGTGAAATTGATAGGATTATATCCGCTCTTGCTTTTTGGTCAGTAGATTTCCATTTAGCATAACCTTCATCACCAGTTTCTGGTTTCGTAATTTTCCCAGTTACATAGTCCCAATGATCATTTTTAATCAGTATTGCTTCCACTTGCATTTTCCACGTATCAAAATTGTCCTTTTTCAGCTTTTCAATTGAAACTGTATTTGTGGTCGTCATTTTCGATTTCAGTCGACTCAGCTTAGCTTGCCGAAAGAATTTTACACAGACGGTTGTATTGCGCAGTTATGTAATGCCTGGGCCCATAACCAATGTAGAATAAAAATGACGACTTCCATCTACAGGACAAACATTTATTTAAGCTTTGAAGACGTAGAAACATAAGTAAGATACATGAATTACACAGTACTTCGCTCATCGCGTGCATTCGATACTCACCACAGACTTTGGTTAACTCACTCTGGAAAAAATATTACGCAGCAGAGAGCTTGCTTATTATGCGCATGCGCCAGGGGAATCAACGGCGGGTGCCAACAAAAACGTATAATAATAATTAATATATTATATGCATCTGTTTTAAAAGAAGAATTAAGTGATATTAATTCTGAGACAAGATGCATGATAGATCTTTTAAAATTTGAGGAACTTTATCATATTTTTTGTTATGATCTCTGTAATCACGAAAGTTATATTTCGATCAGTGATATTGAAATAAATTTTAATTGGACATTAAGTAATAAACTTCAAAAAGAATATAGATTTTACTTTATTTTATTAGAGAGAAAGAAATGTATTTTAAATACAAAACAGTGGAAATTACTACTGCAAAATACTGACAGAAACTGCAAAATTATCATTATAATCTGAAACAATTAGAATTATGAAGACAGAAAATTTTATAAACGGATAAAGAGATAAATGATATCATTAAAATATACGAAAACATTCCAGATTTAAATGATGACATTAAAAATAATTGTAGAATTTAAACACTCTGTTTCAGGGGTTTGGCTACTATCTCGTGATTAAAATTAAAATTAGAAACATGTCGGGCTGTTATGATTTTAATCTTTTTGTTTTTTAGAATGTACTTAAAATTATACCATTTAAGTTTTTTAGTATTAATTTTTAATATTTTTAATCTTTTTCAGCACTGTAATTTCATATTTTTAAGAGTACCTTAAAATGTTATGTAAAAAAGAGTTTGAATTTAAGCTGCATTTTGTAAATACTTAATATTTTTTCCTGCTTTTCTACTGTCGTCGAGAGACCTCTCGAGCAGTCAAAGTCCGTAATTAGTGGCTTTTTAAAACATCTAGCAAAATGTTTGCTTTTTGAAAGGTAACAATAGGGAGCTGGTCCAAGTCTCGATCTTCTTTTGCCAGAATTTCTGTATGTAGTGACGAAAAAAAAATTACCTTTATTTCAGTTTATATCTTGAATAAACAGCACTTTTTTCCAAGAAAATTTTAATTTACTTTAAAATATTAAAGAGAAAGTCTTTAATAGTCATCTAACGTGTCTTTTGATCCTCAATCCTCAACAAAACGCTATGAATCGAATTCAGTTCTTGAAACTTTTCTCTTGTACTGTTACACTCAATAAAATTTCTAAGGGTTTCAATGCAGTAAGTAGGATTTTGAAGAGAAGGTGAGATTATGTCTTCATTTTCTTTTTCATCCCTGCTACTTCACTGTTTATCTGGTAAAATGTTTTCAGCCAGGTCTTTAACTGTAAGTCTGACGTCATTACATTGGTTTCACAGTGTACGGACTCCTTAACTGTAATGTCTAATCCCAGTACTTTTCAATATTCTTCCTACTTATTCACAGTTGCATAATCATGTTCATTGTGAACACTTTCGCATGACTTTGGGTTCCAAAATCCTCTTTTAATGATGCAATTTTTAACTGTTTGTTGTTTTACTTGAGTACAGACAAGTAAAATCATATTCACAGCTTCAAGAATATTTAAATATTTCTGTGTATTTCTTGTAGTTAAATTTTGAAAGGCTATTTGAATCAGCCTTTGCCTGTAGAACGTTTTTAAATTCTTAATGAGACAGAAATTTAAAGGTAGCACTATGCTAGTTCAAATTGCTGGGTAGAAAACAATATTAAGGTTTTACAAGAAATCTATCATTTGAGGATGAGTGATACACTGATCCATAAAAAGTAAAATTTTGCGGCTTTGTCGCTTCATTGTTTTGTCTATTTTCTTGATCCAATTCTGTAAAAATGTCTGTAGTTATCTTTATGCTTTCTTATTTGCTTTAGATTCCAATAGCAGAGTTTTAACGTGTACCTTGCTTTTTGTGACTTTTTCACAATTAAAGGAGTCTTTTTCCCCGTACCAACAGTATTTGCACAAAGTAAAACAATGAGACGTTCTTTACTTTGCTAAGCTCCATGACACTGGTCACTTTTGAAAGCTAGGATTCTTTTAGGCATAAAGAAAAGGACAGTTTCATCAGCATTAAAAATGTCTTTTGATTCGTATCCATCAACTTTGGCGAATAAATTCTTGAATCACTATTAAACTTACTCAACAGGAAGGTTTTTTGATTCTCTATTATATGACATTAGATTCCATGCCGCAGTTTAAATTTATGCAGCCATCCAGTTGAAAAATAAGCTTCCTTCACATTCAGCTGATGTGCTATTTCTTTTGATTTCGCTATTAACATGGGGCCATTCACTAGACTACTGGATGCATGACGCTGAATGAAAAGTTTTAGCAAAACCACAGAAAACTATCCATCTTAAACCACAGGAAACTACCCATCTTGAACAAGGAATTTATTTGAAGCGAAATGTCCACAAATTTCTGCTCTTTCCTCAACCGTTTTCTGTCATAAACAATTGTTTTTAGAGTTGTCACAGGAATATTCTGTTTCGTTGCCAACGCAGCTTTCGTCAAATCAATATTCTCATCAAATTCTTTTAAGATTTGAATTTTATATTTTAACGAGAGTGCCTTTTGCTTTCGTGACATTCTGTATAAGTTAATTCTGTTCCACATAGTGTATTAACACAGCTTCAGTGTATTAACGCAGCTTCATATTCAGGAAAAGCAACCGTATCTATTATTTCCTTCCAAACTCCATGAACTGATTTTCAACTCTTATACAAGACTCTGATGCCTCATGCTTTGTTTCTTTCTCCTGTTCCCATTCCTGTGAAAAATACTTGAACGCTGAGACTATGAAATGTATAACCAATGTAGTAAGTCAAGCAAAAGCGACGTATAATCTCAGTTACGTGGCGTATAAAAGAAATTACTTTACTCTTAAGGTAAATAGGATTGAATCGGGACCAAGATGAAACGACGTATAAATGTAAAAGACTCATAAACGAAAAACGGATAAACAGTGCTCCATTATATCAGTGTTTAATTATCTTACCGACTCGGCGACTAGTGAACCAAGCTTGTTTACAATTGGGTTCTTAAAAGATTAGAATGTTTTGTATACAGCAAAGCACAGGAGGGCTATCTGGCTGAAAGAAGGGGTGTCTTCGGGGAAAGTTTCTTGAAGGAAACTGTCTCGTACTCACGTTATACGAGGAGAAAAACCCCAAAATCCAAGCATGCAGCCAATCCTTTCGCTTAGGATGTAAGTCGATCTCCGAGCATTCAGTGGTCTTAATACCTCGACTAGTGGTGGGGTGCTTGAAATATTCATAGTTTAATGATGAGTAGCAATGATTTATTAATTGCGTCTTTAATTAGGCAATTGTGTATATGGTAATTAATATACTATGTAATTAATATATACGAATACAAAGTGTAAACATGCTTAAACTTGTTCAGTGTTCCTTTAGCTTCTCTAAATGAAGGTTAAGTTTAACAGTGCTGCCAAGCTATGTTCATCTAAAGTAAAAAAAAAAAAAAATCAAAATTATTTTCTTTTAGTTTGATAAAAGAGAACATTTAGTCTTATGATTCGCAGTTTTAACTCTTGGTTGATTTAATTAAGGAAATGCAAGCAAGGGCAGTCAAAAGGAGTTGCCTTCGTGGAAGACGTTTTAATCCTCTGGTGATGACGTAAGCGAAATAACAGTCAAATGACATTTTTTTCATGGGGAACATGTGAACAAGTTCATATAATTTGCTTACTCCAATTTTAGCTGCAGAATATACATAAATAAGCAGTTATCGTATACTTAAATGAGTTTTTTGTGGCTTGATATTTGTTATACCATTTCGCATCATCATGTGCGAAATAAACTACCGGTGTGGGTTTAAATTTCAGGGACATAATTGCCCCTGTACACCAAAGGGTTAAGGATAACCGGTCCGATACACAAGGGAAAAACTATGGAAACACAATACAAGGAGCACATTCACCCAGTGTTATAGAAACAAGGATAAATTACCAGTGTTTAGCGACTTCGTGCACAAATCACTTGGTCCATTTTGTAAGTCGATGCATTGAGAAAATGTATTTATTAACTGACGCAAAGGAAAGTTTAATAACTGACTCGTTTAAAATTAAAGAAGAATTATTTCCCAGACACTTTAGAAAGTCGTTTTAAAGGCTGATAAAATACGGACTGTTTTATAAGCCTTACCGTTTTACTCTTTTATGAACTAATTAAACTGGAAACGATACTGTTATGGTCTGAACTTGGCGAATTTGATGACACTGTTGGCGAACTTAGACGTAGTCTGTAACCCTTCTTGCGCCTGCTGTTTACAAATGAACAGGTTTAGTGTCCGCGTGACTGAAAGAAGCGAATGCTGCACGAAATCACGTGACTAGGAAGCCAATGCCCAGCGAATGGCACAGGAACCGAGATGGCAAAAACATAAGAAATAGCACACCTACAATTAGATGAAAATCGAACTTTCTGCCGCAAATGAGGCTTAGATTTTGTTGTTTGATGGCGAAATTTCAAGGGTTTTTCTCTTGAGCGCAGTTAAAAGCAACATTAAAAGACAGCAAAAATGTGCATCTTGGGTTATTTAATATTTCTGTTTTCAGGAAATCTAAATTAACCTAAATTTTCCGAACGGAAGTACATTTATAATCACAATATGCTTACGATCTACGTTGTTTAAACTTCTTTTTTTCCCCTAATTTCTGTTTAGTCATTACCACATAAAATCCACTAGATCTTAATTTGTTAGATCAATTTAGTTTTCTTAAAAATAAATAAATAAAATTAAATTTAAAAAAAACAGGCGAGTTTTCTTAACCGTAATCATTTTAATTGCCGTGTTAAACTTAGTATTATTTTAGTCTGTGTAATCGATCTAACGCTTTAAAAGTTAAATTTTATTTAATTATTTATGCTGCACAAAACAAGTGGTTAATAATTCCCCATGTACAAGGTGAATACGAACTAGTTTTGCTCAGAAAGTCCTTCACAAAAGCATCTCTTCTTTTAGATAGCCTCGAGTGCTTTGCCATAATCAAACAAGCAAATCAAATCGAGCCAGTTTTGCTTTGAAAGTTCTCTATGTAAGTTTGCTTTTGTTTATTTAATTATGGCAAAACACGCTGAATGCTTTCGTGTGTAGGACTTTAAGGTAAACTGCCTCATATCCATATTTAATGCCATTGCACATTGGGAAAACCACGAAAACGCCCATTGCAGACTGCCGTTCGCCTGGGATCGAACTCAGGTCAAACTACCAGCGTTCAGCGACTTCATCGCTTTGGCCACCTGTGGGCTTCTATAGGAATTTATCTCTACACTTAAACAGATAATTCTCTATTGCTTTGCCATAATGGATTAAACAAAAACGAAAAACATGATTTTACACATGATCTTAAACTACGTATAGTTTTTCGCTTTTTAAAAAACAAGCCGCTTGGGTTATGAACCCTAAAAATGGTTATCATAAAAAAGACAAAATAGGTAATGATTTTAATGGTTCCAGCTAATGTAATTTCAGAAAAATATTTAATGTTTCTAATTACATCTCATGATTTAAATGCACTTTTATTTAAATGAAAATAAAAAGTAGAAAAAAAAATATTCTTAAGAACTGTGTTTACTGTTTTTAAACCGCATAGTATGTTAATCGATAACATACACATTCAATGTGAAAGTTAAAAAATGTCTTACATTGTACTAAATGGCAACACATTCCGCGGAGAAGATAAAAGCATTCTATTTTAGACAATGGCTTTTAATTATCGCTTTTAAATATCGGTTGTTATTGAATAAAAATGACACAAAAATTTTTTACATTTTGCGGAATGGCAACATTCTGGAAGGCTGGAGATAAAATATCCTTTATCGAACTGAAAAACGTATTAAACATCGTCCCAAACAACTGTTGAAAAGATAATTGTCCTCAGTCCATCTTATTAAAGAAGAAAATATTATGAAATAGTTCATAAATTCTGTTTTCGAAATCATGAATAATTAGGCATCATAAAAGAATTCTCCATTCAAAGGAAAATGCTAAGTAATGTCAGAAACAGTGGTGCAATTTTCTTTACTAACAAAATATTTCATCAAAATCCTATCACTAAGACAGCTGTTTTTATAACATCGGCAAACTACACTCATCTTCATAAATTAAAGATAATGCAAAATCAGGCAAAGGAAGAGTTAGAAGCAAAACAAATTTGACTTATTTGTAAAGCTTATTTATTAGACAAAAGGTAAAGAGCCAAAAAAAGATGCTATATGTTTGATATTATTAAAAAAATAAGCGATTTTTTTCTCCCTGGAGCAAATTACAAAAAAAAAAAAAA
>KK114675.1:196627-209945 GCA_000611955.2 Stegodyphus mimosarum
TTCCAGACGGCCGATAATTCTACCACGTAAAAAATCATCCAAATGCGTCCTTTGTGTCATAACTATTCGGTTATTGCACTGAAATGCTTATAAAGCGCCTGCGAACAATTTTACTTCTTTGCCTGTATTCCTTATATATCACTCTCTTACACTCTCGTCATTGTGACGTACCATCGGTGTCATCTGGTTACTTCCTGAAATTTGCATATGATTCTTGAAGATGTGTGTAGTGATTTTACAGGTGATATATTTATTTTAGAGTTCGATTTCCGCGTGACTCCGAATTATCCTTAATTTATGGACATGAGTGTTTATAGAGCTGTTAAGTTTATTTCCGAGCAGGAAACATGAAAAATCAGCAATGGCTTTGCCGAGATTTGAACTCGGAACCTTCCCGTAACTGACTGGACGTGCTTCCAATTGCACCATGAAGGTAAATTTAGAAAAGAAGTTTATTAAACTAACTATCTACTCATAGCTTTCAGCAGTATTGATTTAATAAATTTCCTCCACCTCATCTAAATTACTCTTACTTCAAAATCTGAAAACACTTTTCTTTTAATTACTTGAGGCCATTTTATGCTCACTTCCTATGTAAGTATCTGCAAAATTCTTAATACACTGATAAATGTTCTAACATGGACATGTTTATATATGACGGAATATGTTTGTAGGAGATAAAAGCTTCATAAATACTTGCTTACATTTTGCCTTTATTTTGCAAAAACGTGATTCAAGAAGACGCGGCTGAAATAATTTGGAATGAATTATGTAAATTACTGCCAGTCCTAAATGGCTCGAATTAACTCCTTGAACGGAGACATGTTTCAGCCTTGAAGCATTTCTTAGCTTTAAAGAAATAATCATACGACGTTTAGACAAAACCGCAAAAAATCTGTTTTCAAACCTAAAGTGTATAAAGCTTTATATTCATCTTAATTGTCATACTACGCACTACTAACAGTTTAAATTCATTATTAGTTGCTATACAAGTAATAAATAATAAATTCATTGATATATTAACGATACTAGTTTATGGATATGTTTGCAAAGTTTTCAATATTGTTCTTCCCTTATTCCATTTTCTCCACGTTAATTTTATTAGATAATGAGTTCATAAATGTTTCGCACTGCTTAAGTGCAACATATCCATTTATTTTATGACTTCAGTCAGCATTTCGTTACTTAGCATTTCGTTGTTGTACTGGAATATTTTTTTTTCGTACTTCCACAGTCTCTAAAAGACAAGCTGAATGTACAAAGCTGAATGTACACTTATTCAACGATTAACACCGTTTTCTTATTGATGATGCATACAGCTGAACACCCTTTTAACAATAATTAGTTTGTGCTTGACAATTTACAAAAAAGTTTGTATATGTTTTTAAGGTTAACGAACAAACACGCAAATAATTTTAATCGGTATTCTTTCTTTATTTAAGAAAATGCAGAAAAATAATTATGTTCGAGATTTTTAAGTAATTAGATTGTTAGTTAATGAAGAAATGATTGTTTTATCAATTTTTTCTAGTGCGTTATAGTCAATTTTCTTGTTTTTTTTTAAAGGTAACTTGCTTACGATGATGAATTCTCTTGGAATCACAAATTTTGGAAGACTCAAAGACAAAAACTTTCTGATAATCTGATCGTTTTTAAACTGCTTATTACAAACAAGGTAAGCCGTTAAATGTCCAGTCTTCGTTTTGTTATTGTCTAAAGTAACCAACGCTTGTTGAATACTCGGCATTGTTCCCAACGCAAATTCGATTTCAGATAGTTCGATACGGTATCCTTCTATCTTCATCAGACGGTCCGCACGCCCCAAAAATTGTAAATTACCGTCAAGCAGCCAGGTTACAATATCTCCTGTTTTATAAACTTTTCTTTCGTTGCTATTTCCACGTTAATAAATTTCTGCCTCGTAATATCCCTTTGCTCAAGATAACCTAGGCTGACTTGTGCTCTTGCAATTTGCAACTCTTCCGCCATACCAGGTGGGTATAAATTGTTACACTTATCTAAAACATAACATTGTGTATTGTAAGCTGAAGAGCCAATAGGAATAGAAGTCTGATAAGCTAGTTCGCATGCTTTAATGAAGTAAGAGGTTACCGCTACTGTTGTTCAGTACGGCCATATTCATTAATGACAATATGTTCTGGACAAAGATTCTTCCACTTAATAATGTCGCTTTTCTGAAGTGTATCTGTACCAATTAATACATAGCGTAATGACTTAAGTTCACGTATTTTTTTTGTATATTTTAATAATAAACTAAGATACCCAGGAGGTATTTCCACATGGGCAACGCGATGCTTGATTAAATGCTTTAAATAATTTTTGGATCTAATTTGTCTGACTCAGAACATATAGCAATTCCTCCTCCCCTCCTTAAAAGCGGGGTTATGCTACAAGGAACTGATAAATCAAATGCAAGTGAAGATGAAAAATCTTGCTACTTTCCGAATTAAACTGAGTTATATCTAAAAACCAATAACAGTAATTTAATAAATTTCTTTGTGTAGTCTCCGGTAGTACCCGAAGTAAACATAATATAGGCCAAATGATTCAATGAATTTTCACCAAAATTAGTAGTTTGGCGACACTTTCCAAAACTGATGGATCGGAAACTAAAACTACAGGATTAGACTGCGTTTGAGCTAAATTGCATTACGAATCTAAGAAAAACTCTTGAGTTATAAGCATGCGCATTCCAGTTTTTTTTATAATTTGTTTTATCCTTTCGGGTTATAATTCACATCAATAGGAACATAAGCTGCATTCGTCTTAAGGATACCCAAAATTATGGCTATCATTCCTATGCTACGATTAAAATAAACACCTATAAAATATTGACTTGCATAAAAACCTAGATCAGAAATATACCCTTACACTTTGTCTGACATTAATCGCAGTTGTTCTTAATTAATAGATTGTTCATTAAACATAATGACAATTTGGTCAGGATTAAACGCCGCTTGCATTTCAAACAATTCCGTAATGGAGATATTGGGTACTGGGTAATTCCTTCCACCTCCCCAAGTTAATAAAGACTTTTTTTTTCCCAATGATGTTAAAAAGTGAAGTCTCGTAATGTCAGTATCTATATTACTTAAAGCGTCTAATATAATTTGTTTAATATGTCCGGTACAATGGCTAACAAGAGCATTTGTTTTGGGTTCTAGCTTTAATTCGTGTCGGTAAAATATTTCAGTAGTACGAGCCGGCTCATTGATCTGAATGTGTAAGATTGTTTCTTCTGGAAGCAGAGAAAGATCCATCGAAACACCGTTTAAGTTAACAACGATAGATTCTACACTACTTTTTTGCTGTAAGTTCAGGATATCTTAGCTTAAGATCAATGAGACTGATGGGAAAATTCATCAACTTAACTTCTATCAATAAAATGTAAAACATCCCGTGTAGAAGAATGTTCTGAAAATTTAAAAAGGAATGGGAAAATAATAGAAAACAATCCAGAAAACTGAATTTTTATCTGATGAAACTGGGGATGTACCAAAAATGTGGAAAATGCTTCATGATTATTCAAGCGATGAAAATAGATTAAGACTGTCGCTAACATACCAAATGAATCTGTTTTATACAAGCAAATATCTGTACAATCTAGTGTAGATTCAGTTACCCATTCTGCATTTGATTGCCCAATTGCGTTATAAACTGTATGCTCTTTAAACGAAGTTAAACAGTTAACAATTTTTTTTCTTTACGTAAAGCAGCTTTATAGAGCCTTTGTGCGCACCTTCATAGATATAATTAAGTTTTGGGAATTGATAGCCAATACCTATACCAAAATTACTGAACACATCTTTCGGCATTAAAACAGTGCCATTACGTGCAAGTAGTTCTAAAATTTTTATAGCTTTCTTTTGAGTAGTAATACATAAAAGCATCTTTTTTTATAGAAAGTAAAGTACCAGGAGAAACGTTTGACAGAGGTTTTGCTTCAGTCGCTTCAACTTTAGAAACGATTAAATAATCGAAGCGCAAATAAATCTTGAAGGTGCCTATGCAATTTGGCTGGGGGCCCATTACAAGTGCTTTGTGAATTCTGAGTAAATTTTCAGCGGTCTGCGAATAGAAATCGATAAAACCTAAATGAGGCAATAGGTGATCTTTTGTATAATAAGTACGCTCCTCAGCTATCTGCTTCCGTACATTTAATTTATTTCGTTCAATATCTGTCAATAAACACTCAAATGTATGAATCGCTTCTTGGTAGCATTTTAAGTTCAATGAAAGCGCTGTATCCTGAGGCTCCAATAGTAAAAAACCTTTGTGAAACTATATTCCCGGAATCAATGTTTTGATGCATAAGGTGTCAAGTCACCCTATGCATTTTCCCCCGCCCATCAAAGCCCAAGAAGTCGCATTTAATCCTGCGTATTTAGGTAAAGGAGCATTATGGTAATTAATAGCTGAACAGCTATCCAATCCAAGAATAGAACTATCTAAAATGTAACTATTGACTACACAAAAAAGGTAATCAAACCCGGCTTGAATGCTAAATAACTCATTTACGCCAAACAAATAAATAATATCATTCTCTTTAGCCCAGTCCTGAATCTTGCTAATAGGCGTAACAATAGCAACAATACGATGCCCTCTTTCTAACAGAATTTTCTCACATCGAAACAATAAGCTATCTTCACCAATTAAACATGCCTCTATTTTCAGTAAATCATTCTTTTATTAGCTAAATTAATTTACGCTAATATACTAGATTTAAAAGCGAAATTTCAATTAATAATAAATAAAACCACATTTGCTTTTTTATAGATTTAGGTATTTTTATTACTTCAATTCAAAGACGCTTCTTAAGTCTATATCCTTTAAATTCTAGCTAACTCAGTGCTTTTACTTCCTGTCTGGTAACTTACTACGAAAAGGATTGTCACCTAAAAAAATATGTTTGCAAACACTTTTTTATTTGGATTTCGCTTATTAGGTAAATATTGGGTCATTAATAAAAATCGATAAAATTGGTTTAGCTAGTTTCGACCTGACAGTAGCTTTAAACTGATTAGTATCAAATAATACTAATTCACATTGATTATGGGGAAACAGTGGTTTTTGTTTTAGAAACATTAATAGGGTTTATCGAACGAATTACTTTCCACAGCGAAGAAATCGGCTTTTGTGTGTTACAGGTAAGCGCTAAAGGCTACCCAAAACAGCTAGTAACTATCAGAGCTCATGCAGTTCACGTTGTGGTAGGAGAATCCATTGACGCAGAGGAAAACTGGGTTCATCATCAGCAACACGGTTTGCAGTTTCAAGCTAAGCACATGCGCATCATTCCGCCAAGCATTTTAGAAGGTATCGAAAATATTTAGGTTCAGGATTAGTAAAAGGCATCGGGCCTTATTTTGCTAAACAACTGGTAAAGACATTGACTGGTAAGACAATTAGACAGACAACCGTCTTTGATATCATTGAACAGGAGCCTGAACAGCTAGCCAATATTCCAGTCACTGGAAAAAAACGCCAGCAAAAAATCCGCAATGCTTGGGATGAACAAAAAGTCGTTCGTGATTTTATGGTTTTTTTTAGAAAGCCATGGAATTGGCACTTCTCGTGCGGTGCGTATCTATAAAACTTATCACGAGGAAGCGATTAGATAATCCAGGAAAACCACTATCGTTTAGCTAAAGACATCCATGCTATTGGGTTTAAAACCGCCGATCAATTGGCTCAGAGTTTAGGGCTCACAAAAGATCCTTCTTTGCGAGCCCGTGCTGGGTTATTACATGCCTTGCAACTTGCAAGTAATGAAGGCCATTGTGCTCAATCCCAAGCCGATTTAATTCAGTCCGAACAGAGATTATTAGATATACCCGAAGTAATCTTACAATCCGCACTCGAAGCGGAAATAACAGATAAACAACTTATTCGTACTATACTAAATGATCAGCCCGCTTTAGCACTTGTACCGCTTTACCAATCTGAAATATCGGTTGCTAAACGTTTAAAACAACTTCTTTTGGGTGGTGCTTTCCCACGGGGAAAAGTATATCAGTCGATATTTTTCCCCGTGGAAGGAGAGTTTTCCCGCTGAAATGGTATTACCTTGGTTAGAAAAACAAACGAATTTACAACTGGCTGAATCACAGAAAGCCGCTATTATACAGGTCCTACAGTCCAAAATGATGATTATTA
The DNA here is from genome assembly GCA_000611955.2 of Stegodyphus mimosarum. Lineage (NCBI taxonomy): Eukaryota > Metazoa > Arthropoda > Arachnida > Araneae > Eresidae > Stegodyphus > Stegodyphus mimosarum. The sequence goes on from KK114675.1 coordinate 202,805, forward strand.
CGGGTGGACCTGGTGTGGGTAAAACGACGGTGGTAAATTGCTTGATCAAGATCTTCCAAACAAAAAGACTACAAATCGAACTCTGCCGCACGTCCCGTTGGTGCACAAAACGCTTGAGTGACGTACAGGACTTAACGCTAAAACTATCCATCGTTGTTTAGGGCTTGATCCCCAACATTTTCGCTTTAAACATCATGCCAATTTTTCCTTTAAATGCTGATGTGGACATCGTTGATGAAGTCTCGATGCTTGATATCAGTTTAATGAATAATTTATTAGAAGCGATTCCGAACAAAGCGGCGCTATTTTTAATTGGTGATGTTGATCAATTGCCTCCCGGGACAGTTTTAGCCGATTTGCTCCAATGTCAAGTCATTCCAATGGTTTTTCTTACCGACATGTTTCGTCAAGCAGCTACTTCGCAGATTATTGTTAATGTCCATCAGGTTAACCAAGGAAAAATGTCTTTAAAAACAGAAAGAATAGATTCTGATTTCTATTTTAATCCTGCAAATGAGCCAGAAACCATACAAATTAAACTTATTCAATATGTCACCCGACGCATACCACAACAGTTTCAATTGCGTCCTATCAAATATATTCAAGTTCTAACCCCCATGAATCGTGGTGAAGTGGATATACGCTATCTGAATCAAGGGTTACAACAAGCCTTAAATCCTAAGGCAGAACCTAAAGTACAACGTTTTGGTTGGACATTTTCACCGGGAAATAAAATCATCCAAGTGGTAAATAACTATGATAAAGATGTGTTCAACGGCAATACGAGCTTTATTACCCAGATCAATCTAGGAGATAGCACATTACGCATTCAATTCAGCTATCGCTCGATATCTTATGGAGTCGGAGAGAAGAGAGATAAGAAGAGGCCCACCAGCGGCCGAGCAATAAAGTCGTTTAACACTGGTAGTTCGGTCCGAAGCTAAAATACTGGCGGACGGGCTGGCTGCATGGGCGTTTTCATGGCTTTCCCTGTGTGTAATGGGCATACGAGCCGGTTTCCCTTAAGAAATCTTCTACGAAGACATCCCTTCCCTTAGGCAGATAACCCTCGAATGCTTTGCCATAACTAAGTAAACCAAACCGGAAAATAAGGAATTCAATGTCTCTACGTGAATATGTAACATTTTTGCACTATTACAGAGTATTGGTGCCCTTGCCTGTTTAAGACTATCTACTATCAACTGCTGTAAAGTCAGGTATTTCTTTGTGCGTTAGTGTATATCTCATGAGGAAGTAACTAACGCCAGTTTTCAAAACATTTCTCTTTTCTATAACTCCTTACTTTATAAAACGGAATTTTAAATTAAACACGTACATTGCTAGAAGCGAGAAAATTTAAGTGTATCTCACAGTCAAGAAGAGCGCCCGACATGGAAGTTAATAGACATAGATGACATAAAATTAATTTTTATGCAGTTCAGCCTATTAATCACATGAATGAGAAAAGGAAAAAAAAATCATGTTGTGCACGTCAGAACTGAAATATAGTTTCTTATTTAAATTTGCTTATTTAATTTTTCAGTATTCATGGGCATAATCTTCCTGTAACTGAATACGCCTTCAGGACGCCTTTTTACTTTGAAAATAAATTAGGTCATCTTTAGTAGGTTTAATTTTACACACGCAGTCCAGCGTAGGGGTTTGGAAAGGCAACAACCTACGTTGACAATGTTATTTCAGAACTATCTGTTTTGAAAAGAAAAACTTAAAGGAGAGTAATGTATAATTTATACCACGGCAGGATTACTGTAGCATTCGTGTGTTATTTAGGACGTTTTGTTTTTCCATAGACGTTGTCTAACCTTGTGGGTGATGTGTGGGAATTCGAGGTTTTTCAAACCAGGAAAATGTAGCTGATTAGTTTTATACGTTAAAAGAATGATTAATATTGTCAACACGCAACACAGCAAAACTTTAATGGCAATAATGTATCAAAGGCAAGTGTTTATGAATTTTTCTCCTGATTTCTCACATACATTAGGGATATTAAATGGGTATCGACTCTCTAATTCATCAACTTTAGCTTGTGCCTTAGGCATTTAATCATTATAAGGCATACGACGGCTATCTGCCTTAATTTGACTTCATAAATAATCATTTATAGTAAGCCATCTTCATGCTATCATATATTTAATTTTAAAAGAGAAAAATTCAATCTTAGTTTGACATATTTTACAAAACCAGTGTCAATCTAAATTAAAATTTCTTTAAATTTCGTACTGACATGTTTCTTTTCAACGTAAAATTTATAAAATTCAAGCGAGTATCTGAAGACCACACGGAACAACTATCTTAACGTAAAATAAAAGAACGAAATAAGCAAAATGGTTTTCCTGAAATTATGAAAATTATTTTCAGCCTGATTAAAAACTAATAAATAAAATTCTAAACTGTCTAATTTTTAATTTAATGCCATAAATCTACCACATGCATTAGGAACTCGAATAAAAAATTTGTTTCAACATAAATCTGTCCTATATTTTAAACACGCTATAACGCTAACATAAGTTAACGTAGTTTTTAACTTTTAGAAGGCCTAGCAATTGTAGAACCTAATCTAAATCGGACTCCAGACGGCTTAGCGAAATTGGAGATGTTGTTAACAGACATCTGCACTTATACCTCGACGGGCATCCTTTCCTTATCACAAATAGACGTCCTTTTGGACAATGCCGTCTGGGTCGCTGCACCCTTCAACATTGTTCAAGATTATCTTTATCGGATAATTTTATATCCTAAAATTTATTTCCGTCTTGTCTGCAACCTACACATTGTTTATGTTCGAATAATTATTATTAGCGTCAGAGTATCATGTATACTGTCAGAAAACTGATTACAAAGAAACCATAAAAAATTAATTTTATATTTGAATTCAGCAAAAAATATTTTATATTTTATATTATCCGCCCATTTTTTGCGTTAATTACAATTTCTTGTATTGATTTTTTTCTTTCATTTTTACTTTTGCCTTCAACGCTAATACATCCTTACAATATACTCTTATAGTTCACTTTTTAATCGCATTATTTGCAGCATTAGCGGCATGTGGCGCATGCCTATAAATTTGAAATTGTAAAAATGAAATTATTATTTTTTAACTTAGTCTTATAGTAAAATCTTTATTAATTACTTTATGTATACAGCTCTGCATTATATTAAATATTTTACAGTAAAACACCGATTTCATTTAAAATCATAAATTTAAAACCAAATGATTTTAGCGACACCGTGTCAATTTTCTGCTCCGCACATTGTAAAATAGTAACATCATTAACGAAATAATGCACTTTACAAGGTCAAAGGAAAAAAAAAACCTCTTGTCCTTCCGTCACGAGAAGGAACGGCATACTTTCTCCCTATCTGCATGCTGTGAGCTTATCGCATCAGCCAGAAATGTTAACTCAAATTCAGCACTGAATTTGGCGCAGTTTTTTATTACTTTTTAAGCAGTGATTCTCAACCTGTGGTAAGTGAGAGAAAAATAGGTGGTACGCGTATTGTGATTCTGCGTCAAGGGTAGACGAAGCAATGGACGTCTTGCGGACAGACCACTCTGCTGTAAACGGCGTCGAATGGTACGCGCAGACACTGGATGATGCGTTACAGACTGAATGTGCTGTGCTATGGCTCGTGATGTGACTGAGTTATCCTTCACTGCCATGCGCACAATGTTCCTGTCATTACGTGAAGTGTTACACTGAGGTGGATACGATCGAACACGTCGGTCCGTCGTACCCTTTTGCATCCAACGGTCACATATCCGCATTACAGTTGTTTGGTTTCGTCCAATACGACTACCGATTTCGCTGAAAGATAATCCACACTCTCGGTAGGCCATTATCCTTCCTCTGTCGAACTAGGATACTTGATCAAACGATGATCGCTGTTTACTACGAGGCATAATGGATCGTTTTTTTAGAAAAAACCACAAGAAAAACGCAATTGCCGAACTTGAAATCGTCGAAAACTCCAAGCCTTAAATAGCGCTTTAAAGTGGCGCCACAGGCGCGCGTGATGTATGTCTGCGCTGAAATTCTAATCATTTGCATATCTCACCTCCGCTAATGCGTGTTGTAAATTTTATGTCATTTGAATGCTTCCTTCAGAGTGTTGCATTTACGGTGCCCAGCAGTGTATTTAAATGCACAATATATTACGAGTTCTTCAAAATCAAACGACAATATTCTCAAATCGCGTAGAAAATTGAAGGATGCCAAGGAACAAGAAGACAAAATACCTGCTGTTAGAAATAGCAGATCGACGTAAAAAATAATTCTAATTGAAAATAGAGCAATATGAACCTGGAAATGGTGCCCACATAAAGTGTAGACATGCTAACAAATCGATCAACTGTAAAAGAATTATTGAGGTACTATTTTCTTTTTATAGGAACCTATTTTTATTTCCTATTAAATGCAACATCCATTTCTATCACTCATTTCCAAAACATTTTTTGCGACAAATTTTGTTATGTCTACGGGTAAAAGACACTTGTGAAAATAGAAACGGATTATTTTGCTAAAGGTCTGTGAGCGGCTATTGATACTGAACAAATCTCAGATCGCATAAATTTACGAGTATTAGAGATAAAAAACTTAAATAAGATGTTGAGGTATTCAATTTTTGAATTTAATAGTTAAAATATCTAGTTTCTTCGCGTATCACCTCTTTCTCTCTTGCGTACTACCGGTTGAGAATTGCTGGAATCGTTCTTGTAAATATCAAAATATTAACCAACTCCTTTTCACATTACTTACAACGTGGCGCCATCTGTTGAAATTGTATAAAAATATAAATATTAACGTACTACGTTAATCTTAATTTGCATGCGGGCCGAATGCACCATCTGAAAACAGCTGACGAGCCGGAATATTTTTTTAACAAAAAGAAAATTATTTACTACGAAATAAAACTATTTTAAAAACTTTTAAATTTCACTTCCTAAACATTTATCAAAGCATAGATAAACAATAATAATAATATCATAGAGGAAAAATCCAAACTTATATTTAGTTTTTGTTTGAAATCTACAATTTGGTATCTTCAAGACATTTTCGATGGTTTCATTTTGTTATAAAAACATACCTACAGCTAAATATTAAATTTTCAGACTGATATTGATTTCTAATGTGTGTAATTAATCATTAAGTAACTTGCTTTAATTTAAACAAACAAACAAAATTATGGACGCTTTCTAAATTTTCAGAGAAAAAATTGCAAATAGGATAAAATTTGAGATTAAATAATGACAATTTTGTTTCTGTCTCTTATTTATTAGACTTTTCTTCTGCGCAAAAATAAAAGTGCATATGTTTATAAGTAAGTAATTATAAATTTCTATGTTTCTGAATTCAGCTTGACACTTAATGACCCTTCTATTCTGATAAAGTTAGGTAGCCTTGGAGAGAAATTACAAGAAATTTTAGGTGTTCGTCAGTCGTTAGGGTTCTTTTCTTATTAATCTTCAGCTGCGACAAAGACAGCTTTTCATATATAAATGTATTCCTAAATAAAGTGATAATTCTTAGTGAAAAATTCACAACTGAGCTTATCTATCTTATCTAGTACGAATATAAGTTAATAAAAGTTGTGCTTTCAAATCTTTGAATAAGATTTATATCACACTCTAAATTAATTAACTCCATTTATATATTTTCTGGCGTGTTATTCATGTTCGTTTTTAATGGCAATGAAAATAATCCAAACTCCGACTTCAAATTACTAAAAGTTTGAAATCTTTGCAACATTGTATTTGCAACAAATATATAATTGAAACACATTCGCGGGCCTCAAACATTCACTTCGGTAACTGAATGCAGCCCACAGGAGTTTGAAACTTCTCGAAACTTTCAATATATATAACGGCTATGCATTACCCTTTTAATAGTTATATAGTGGCGCCATCTAGGAAGAGTTATTTTAAATAAAAATTAAAACTGAAAGAAATTTAGTGAGACTAAATATGACGATTCGATTGTCAAGACGTTGCATTACTCAAAATGTGTATCAGTTTCTGATGTCTTGAAAATTAGCTTTTGTCGATTACTTTCGCCCCTAACTGCAAGTTATCTTACATAATTACAGCATCAAATATGAAGACTGAATATTTTATAAAATGCACAGTAAAAGTTTTTTTAAAAAAACGTTTGAAGATGTATAGCAGCTGTACTCAAACCTTTTGGCAGTGCTACAACATGAAAATGCAAACGATCCTAATAAGGAACTTCGGGACCTCAATCAGAGCGTCGACCCTTAGTTTTGTACCATCATTTTGGACCTTTTAGTATTTTTATCCACCTTGCGATCCCACTATAAATTTTTGAGACCCTGTTTTCCGACCCAAAGTTTGAATACCACTGGTACTATGAGTCGATAAGATGTACAATAAAAGATTTTTTAGAAAGTATATAGTTATTTTCTGTTAGATATTTATAAATGGTATAGTGGTTAGGGATACCAAACGTCCCGGGTTCGAATCTTGGAGAAGGCATGGTTGTAACTGTCCGTCCGTTCATGGAAGGCAAAGGTGGCCCACTTATTAAGTGCCTCTATAAGAAAGTGACAGGCCTTAGTAGTGGCCAAAAGAAATTCGGCTGAAGGCCAGCCATTGGGGGAAAAATGCTTCTAACATAAAATGTAATACTTTATACTTATATATCTGCATCTGCGATTTCTTAAGAGTCCTTTGAAACTTTGACATTAAATATAACAAGCCTCTGCAGTTGCTATTCAGGAAAATGACTAAGAAATTAGCAGTGGAATGAAATATGTAAAATAACACAATAATTAAATATTTAAATAAAAAAAAAGAAATATAAGCAATGAAAGGGAGACGAAATAATAGCATACTCCTCGAAAATGGGGACGATTCAGTTATTTTGTAATGATAATCTATAAGGTATTTTCTTCCTGCTTTCCGCATGCTTTTGTGGTGTAATTGGAAGCATACTTGACGCGTATTCGAAAGATCCAGGCACGGTTCGAGTCCCAGCAAGGGCGTTGCATATTTTCACGTCTCCTGCTTCAAAATAACCTAATGATTCTAGATTTGCACCCGAACTAAAAGTGGTGGGCGATAATTCGTCACCACCAGGATTTGGCGATTTGTCCTCATCTCCAA
>KK114675.1:209980-264379 GCA_000611955.2 Stegodyphus mimosarum
TTCGAAGGGGTAATATATGAGGTACTTTCTCCTTGCTTTCCGCATGCTTTCAGTGGTATAACTGAAAGCACACTCAACTCATATTCGAGAGGTTCAGGGTTCGAACATTTTTCACGTCTTCTGCTTCAGAAAAACTAATGACTCTACAAATCTTTAATCATTATCGTCTACAATTTTTGTGCATAATTTAGGGTAACTACATCTCGTTATATTTGTTAAAGGTTAAATTTATCTTCAGATTTAATATTGAATACTCTTTAAGAAACGTTGGTACTGTTCTGTTATTGGGACTATATACAGATATGTATGAATGTATGCTCGTGTGCATGCATGTTTGTGGATATATGGGTATATGTATATACACACACACATTCATGCTTACATATATACATGCATACATGAACACACATACATACATACGTACATACATGCACACATATATGCATTTCTGAATCCTGTCCTGATAACAGAACAGTACCGAAACGTTTTTGATAAAAAAAACTTTCTTTATATCTACATAAATTTGGTACAGCTTCCCGGCCAGGAAAAAAAATGAAAATCAGAGGTAAAAGATCCTCTTATTTAGATATATGATTTTCCAAATATTTTTACTTTTATAGCTTCTTTTATACTTTCACGTGTGAAAATGTTGCTAAAATTCTAAAAATATTTAAAGAATAGAGAAAATTAATTTAATTATTAATTCAAAATGAATTTCAGGAAAATATATTTATCAATATGCAATTCTTTAGTATTTTGCGTTCAGTATTTGCCATGGACGCGAACAAGGGGGCCACATAAGTACAAACAGAATGGAATAACGGAAAACAAGGAAATCATTAACAGTATTTCAACATGTAGAAAACTATTGTAAAGTGTCCTAAAATATGATTACATATAAAACACGCCTATTAGCTCCCATTACTATTCTGTCTGTTAACTTTTAATATGCCTTCGTTGCACATTTCTGAAATTAAAAATAAAAGATAATGATTGTCAGTTATTTTTAATTTCAGACATTTGATCTCTCTCTCTGTCTCTGCGTTTTTCAAAAAATAAAATATTTACTTTGCCGTTATTATCTGACTAACAGCAGAAAATGCCAGGGAATTTTTCTTGACTTTTTCCTCCCTTGTGTTTGGCACTGATACATTCAGTTATAAAACACCTGGAACTTTATTGATTTGGTTGGTTGTATTGTAATTTCTGGCGCAAAATCTAACGGGGTTTTCTACCATTATTAATTGAAGCATAGAAATTAAAACAGACAATTGTCAGGAATCCAGTGATCAAGGAAGTAATAGAGAATGAAGAACATGGATATTACCTGTTGAGTTATCTGAAAATAATAAATGGAGCAAATATAATACAGTAAATAAACCTTAGTGTTTTATTTTAAACAATGTTGTCCAAATATGTTAAAAATTAAAATATAATTAATACTGTCAGTGGCATGATGGCCTTTGTCCGGTCATTAGATTTTTTTGCACTTGGTGTATATTAGATTATAATTTAAGATATTTTGCTTTCTTACTTTCTTTAATGATGCAAATATCATATTAATGAATGGAAGTTTGTTAAAACAGATACTAAAATAAGTAATTATCGAAATTTAGCTATTAAATGCTATTTAAATATTGGTCTTCATGAGCAGATTCGAAAAACTGTGCCATTCAGAAGAACTCTTAAGACCATACATTTAAAATTAAAAATAACGCTTCAGCTTGAATCAAGATAATAATTTGGTTATCGGCTTTGAATTTAAGCGTGCTGTTGTTTTCTTATTGACATCGTTGGTTATTTAATTAAAGCAAAACAATCACAAGCTACCTTTCGAAGAAAAGCTATCGTTTGGGGAGAAATTTTACGAGAATTTGGCTCGTATTAGTATTGCACATCAGAAAATCACTAAAATTCTATGCAGGCAGCCCATTCATTGGACAAAGAACCCAAAAACAGCTATCAGTATTCAGCTGTTTTAGCCTCTTTACATCTGGCGGGTTCTTACGAAAATACTGCTTGCTATATTAAGATTTCGGTCGCGTTTCTTTCTAGTAATGATCCGAATAAATAGGAGCTTTGCATCTGTACTATTTGAAAATATAATTTTATACGTAAAATTTTATTCGTTGAGCTGAAATGAGCATGAAAGAAAATATCATTTACTAAAGAAATGTAGGCATTGGATGTCGTGAATTTCCATAAATCCTTCATTTCCTAATCACTGATTATGGAACCACAAAACATGTCTTTCTGTTTTACAGCAGCACGGAAGTAGATCAATCATTATTTTAACAACGAATGCAACTCTAATTCAAAGCATGCTTTTTAATGCTCTTGGCTTTTATTTCAAAACGACGCGTGCATCTTGCAAATGTCGTATCATTTTTTAAAGAAACTATGCTTTAATTTAAAAAGTTTAATTCTTATTACTTCTAAAACGCTGTTGTACTTTATTAAATATATAAGAACTCACTTTTACAGTTTTCAGAAGAAAGAAATCAGAATATTTTAATGCCTACATTAAGCTCTAAGGAGATAGCTCTAAGGAGCCTGCTTCAAATCAAGAAAAGCTTTAAGAATTCTTATCCTGATCGTACATACATGCACACACAGACGTGCAAACCGAAACATAGATGCATACATTCACAACATACATATAATAAATAAAACCTAGAACACCGTTGTTTCATCTTCTTCTTCTTTTTTTTCCCCCTCGGAGTTTTAGGGTAGCATTCATTTCACTATCAATAACATGCAGTCTACGCTCTGCATAAGCTGAGATGGAGATCCAAATTTTTCAGCGTGCTTTACGCTTTGAGCATTACAATATGTTCTGAAACACTGATTTGCAAGTATGCCACGAATATTGGCCTTTTGGTAGTCTTAAAGAGATTTTCTCCATGTATGTGGTTTTCCACATGTGTGGTGGGCAACATAAGTATCAGCAAGTTCCCTTAAAAAGCCTTCCACGAAGGCATCCCTTCCATTAGGTAGGTCCCATCTCACGCGCTTTGCCAAAATACAAATAATCTAATCATTCTCCTGGTGCAAAAGCTCCTTGTTCTTTTAGAAGAAGGACCTGTATCTTATCACCCTTGTAAATCGGTAAAGTTTTGTTAAAATTCTAAGCTTATCCATACTTACTTTTCTACCCGATATTCCTTCTAATTAGCTAAAGAGATTATTCACCTCAGATGACCTTACAAAAATGATTCAGAAGTATAGATAAAGATGAATCTAATGAATCTATGCATATATCTTCCTGCAACCACCTAGAAACAGTTACTGGTTTCTGAACGGCTTAGCTGCCACTCTTTACAGTTAAAACATTCCCTTAAAGGTCTTTCAAGCTTTATCTTAAACGACTGCCGTAATTTTTTATGCTGGGTGTTTTTGGTCCACCTTCTCTATGTCTATCTTTAGAGTTGGTATTCATAAAATAAGTACCTGCTCATCAATGTGCGATGAAGCAACATTTCACGGCAGTTTGATGACAAACGTAGGGCTTGTGCTTTGAAGTCGGTCATCGTGGAGCGAAATAATTTTTTTTTTTCATTTTGCTGCGATATCAGAATTTAAGAGATGATGAATGCGAAGGCTTGCAAGTTTCTAAGAATATTAATTTCTCTGGGCGATTTTCTTAAAATCTTTTAAATTTTCCAAATTATTGAGAATCAAATACATCTTCACGAAGAGTATTTTATTTATCACAAACAGCGAAGTTCAGTCTGTCATCTCTCCTTCCTTAAATGCCCTTAAATGAAAAAAATAAAAAAAAGTACTACTTCTAATAATAATAAATATGTTAAATTAATTATGAATAAAGTTAAATACTTAAAAACTTTATGCTTTCAAATTGAGTAGTACAAGGCGATATATATCAGAGTATAATATAGAAGTATGCCTATTTGATAAAAAGAAAATGCTTTTTTCATAAATGAGTTGCAATTATGTACTGATGAGTCCTATCGTGCATCGCACTATACTTTTCGAAAAATCATCTAACTACATGGCCCATGCTCTCAATTAAAAATGGCATCATAATGTGCGTTGCTTGCGTCGCTTCGACGCTCAAAACATTTCAGAATTTTCAAACTACTACATTACTACTTTCGAACTACTACACCCTACTATGCATTTATCTTCCACGTGACTTGACGGACGTTGCCATTGCTCGAAAAATAAGATATCTGATTTACTTCAGCGCGGTCTAGCACATAAATAGTTATACCCTTAATTTATTTCTTAAATTTAATCAATTCTGTAACTGCTTAGCAAATCGAGCGATATGAAAGCAATAAAAATAGTAATTCAAATCTGTATTTTATTTCTTATATTCTGTATTTAACTAATATAGTTTAAAATGCATAGAACTTAAAATTTGTCAACTAGCATTTTACGCACTAGTAATTTTTGCGCCGAATTCTGTTACAGATAAATTTTTGAATTCATCTTTAGCGTCTACTAATATTTTGACGTTAGAAACATCTTCAATTCCTAAAATTTTTGGCGCGTTGTATTATTTTGCGAAACTTTATGCTACTAAGCCGTTTATCAGCAGCGGGAATTACCAAAAGTTGCCATCCCACGAAAAGTAAAAACTTTTAACTTATTTTTAATGTAATCTGGCAAACAGCAAATTCCTAGAATGCTTCCACCGAAGGGCCGACACTAGAACCGAATTTTAAAAAAGAGTCTTTTGAAGAAATTCTTAATCCTAATTTCCTTTTCATTACAGTAAGAGATTTTAAGAAGAGAAAGCAAACAACAGACCTCTATTTAAAAAAGAAATGATCGTTTAAATTTTCATTCTTCTAAATACCTATTAATGGAAGCAGAATTTATTTATCATCTAATTCTGCACACGTATAAATTTTCATTTCCTATTAATGTAAGTTTTTAGGCTCTTTTTTATAAAGCGATGGTACATATAAGGCGATTCAGTTAATTTTAATTTTGAAAAACATCGTTCTTCTCTTGCAACATCATTAGGTAAAATCAATACCATTTTTAACAGGATACAAAACATAAATGAATATATAAATTTTAATGGAGAATGTCGTAAAGATTTATTGTTGCCGATAGTGCAATTTTTTGGCATATTTCCTATTTTTGACAAATTTGTGCTACAAAAATTTATGTCTATTAGATTTTGCGAATTATCTGCCACTTTGACGTTTCCTTCTGCTATTTTTTGCTGCTTTACAAATTTTTAAATGTATTGTAAAACACGTATATATTAATGTGATGTATTTATTAACATTAATTTATAACAAAAGTAATAATTTATTTAGGGTTAAAATAAATGTCGGCAATTGGTAATCCTGCAATCATAGCGCATTAGCACTCAGTTTTCAGCGTAAGCTGGCGTTTTCATGTATTTGATTGATTCACTTTTTTAATACTTCGGTGACCTATAGACTTGCACATTACATTATACTGTAGCAGCTGTATTAAGTAAAATGTTCGAGTAACGTGAAAAAAATTAACACTATTTTCAAAATGCTTAACTCATGTTTAAAAACTGTTAGAAAGAATGAAAATAGACAGTACAAAACTATGTAATGTATTGAAAACTATGTAAATGTGAACTGAGAACATACAAAACTAGTTTGAATGTTCCTTCTTATATACATAAGTAAAGCTGTTAATAAATCCTGTCTCAGACTAATATAAAAATTCTTTTTATAAAGGGAACAGCATGAACCAATTTGAATAGAAACCTTCTGTATTTGTTGCTTGTCACGGACACATATGTTCCTATTTTGCGACAAGTACATTTGCCTGAGAAAGAGCTACTTGTGTACCTTATAGGTGGGGAACGGACGTGTCCAGACATGAATTGATTTAAACCAGAGTTAATGAAAGATGCTTTCCAGTTTACTGCATTTATTAGTTCATATATTCTCCTGCCTCGTATAGAGTTCCAATCGTTCTGCCAAAATTTGATTAACTGTTCTGGATGCTGCTGTTTAAAGAATTTTGGCCATTTTGTGGTTATAAATTCGGAATAGGGGTCCAGTAGGTGCATCTTTAGCAAAAGAGGTGGCTTCTTCGTTTGCGACATTGCCTATATTTGTTTTCACCCAACCAAGCGAAATTTTTAATTTGGGTGATTTCTTGAAAGAAACGAAACATTTCTTATACTATCGGAGAAAGCAGTCGGGAAACGCTGAGTGTGAAGAAATATTATCGGAGGAATTTGAGTTTGAAGTTAGCTGTTATATGTAGCGAAGAAAGGAGAGTCTGGCTTTATAATGAGATGAATGCATTTATTACTAATTGCAGTTTTTATTGCCTTTTTTACTGCTAAAATTTCCGCTTAAAAAATGTGTTTCTGAGCACGTTGGATACGTATATCTCTAAAATCCTTAAAGCAGGTTTTGATGTTAAGAAAGTTTGTAAGGTGCCGGGAATACGGATTGACTGGGAATTCAAAGTTATTTTGGATCATATGATAGTACGTACAAGGAAGCTTGATTCCTGGGCTGTAGGTTTTTGGTTTCAAAATCTTCTAGCTGCGAAAGATGATCGGGGAGCATGAGCAATTAAGTGTTAGAAAGTAGTGGGAAGAGATTTTGTTATATTGAGAAGTACTGAGTCGTTGAACAGTATTGAACTGTTGTTTCTTCCTTTCCGTCATAGAAACAGCTCAGACAGCAGCACCGTTTTTAAGAATCTTCTTTAACTGGGTGCTAAACAATAGCTTCTGGACATGAAAATTTAAGCCCCAATCTCATTCCCTCATTTTTCATATAGAGTTGGTTGTTTTTGAAGTTAGTTTAGATGCCTTGAAGATGTTCTGTCCAACTGATTTCTCTCCCGTATGTAGAAATTTCAATTTACAAGTATTTATAATCCTGATTCTCTCTCGGTAAATTTCGAAGGCAGGTTTTCTTTATAGGTTTCATCGAAGGCAGGTTTTCTTTATAGGTTTCATCGAAGGCAGGTTTCATCCGGCTTCTGAAATATGATCACACTGGAATTTCCCTCTGAAATCTTTACTGTTTGTGCACAGTTGGTTAAATACAGTTAGTTGAAGATTGCGAGAGTACGGTTGGCATTACTTTTGAGTTGTTCCCTTTTTCTTTCATCGATGATGAATGCTTTGCCATCTGCGAATACCAATGCTCCTCTTTTATGACTTGGATATTGATGTGATATAATAGAGTTAAATGTGAGTATTCACCCCCAAACAGGATCCTTGCTGATTATTCTCTTCCAGTCACGTAGATAGGTCCGCATAACGATGTATCTTGGGATGTTTATCTATCTGAGAGCCTGAAATGAGATAGGACACCAAGGCGAGTGAAATGCCTTTGTTATGTTAAGACAAAGCGCAGCAGTCTGAAGATTTTGATTTACTGTCTTTTTTTTAGTTCTTTCCTCAGAATCTGTTTCTATTACAATATTTTTTAGAAATAACGTTAGGAAGTTCCTAGAAATCTGAATAATGTCCCTTATTTTGCAAAGCGACGCGTCTTTCTGCTTAAATAAATAGTTCTCTATCGGACTGACTCCTGGACAAGGGTACTCAAGACCGCTCAGATAAGATCTGGAGTACCAGACCAACAGCTTATATATATTTAGATAGATAGAGAGCGTGATACGTGCAACTGAAGCTGAACTTTTGTTAATCTCTCGAAGTGGGAAATCTAAGTTAAAAATTATTTTCGCAAGATTACAACAACCCATCTCTAGGCTAAATAAGCGATTCAGTTAATGTATCAATGTATCGAGATGAATTTGACAGTACCATCAAAAGTCGCTACTGCTCAAAGCTTTTCTTAATAACGGGGCAAACAACACAGTTAACTGCAATTATTTTCCTCGGTATGGTTTGTTACCTGGATACCTTTCATCAAAGTAGCCCAAATGGCTTTAAATTTTTTTTTATCATTATTAAATAACTGAAAAGAAAGGTGTTCCCGTCGCATTCCAAAAATCTTCGAGCTTAACTGTCTGTTTTATAAGCTATACTCTTAAATAGAAATTTATGATGTGTATAAAATATTATCCTTTGTATCTAGCGTGAAATGTTATCTTTTAATTTTACTTTCATGTTTTACTACGTCTGAAATCTTGTAATCAAGTAAATCTTATTTTTCACTATTTTATGTATTTTTCACTATTTGCTTGACCAGCCGCCTGTGTTATTGTATATAAATAGCTTAATTTGGTAATGAATAACAGCTAGATTAAATTTGAAATGGAAATTAAATATCTTACGTTTTTTCGAATGGCAACACACTACCGCATGGAAGACGAAATCATTTTATTTCGGATTGTGGCAACACTTTTCCTTCAAATCGCAGAGATTTTTGATTTTGCGGAATGGAGAATATTCTTTATATACTCTCCACTTAAAGGAGAATTTAAAGGAGGGAACTGAGTCTCGCAGGTGGCACATTTTAGTTAGGGCACCACTTTACAGAGTGAGTAAGTTTATTTCGGAAGAAAACACACACACACACACACACACACACACACACACACACACACACACACACACACACACGCACACGCACACGCGCACGCGCACGCACACGCACGCACGCACGCACGCACGCACACGTCTGTTATGCTCTCCCTGGTACTTGAACTTCTGATCTCCCGATTGCTAACCAGATGTATTTAAAAAATTTGGTGTGTCTAGCTGTCGTTTTTCCAGAATGCAAGTGTCCAGAATGTGTGTCTTCATTATTTAAAAATACAGAGTTACTTTTTGGTTTTTATGTTCGTTGATTTTAATGTCTTAAAAACAAAATGCTGCTAAATTTTTCAAAAAATAAGAAGTTGTATCGAATAATTAGTGGTTTAAGAGGCTGTATTAGGCATAGTGGGGTGAATAGAGGTTGGGGATAACCTGGGGATTACCTCCCGTCAGGGGATAACCTGCTTCTGGATAATGGTATACTTCTGCGATTGTTTCATTTCTAGAGTAGAACACTTTGAACATCTTATCATAAAAATCTCTTTGAGAAGTTGTTATTCGGGAAGAGGGGTAGGACATCTTTGTAAAATCATTTCCGAAATTAGAATGCAACTGGGAAGAGCCCTATAGTAAGCTCTGACGCTGAAGACCTGCAGTCAACGACGAGTACCCTCACTGGCTCATTCGTAGTTATTCATTAGGTCATGGATTAGCACGGACACGGGATTATCAAAAGCACAGATTTAAAATTTGTAAGACTAAACAAAATTTTATGTTCTAAAGAATTATTAGGTCATAGATTAGCGCGGACACGGGATTATCAAAAGCACAGATTTAAAATTTGTAAGACTACACAAAATTTTATGTTCTAAAGAATTTAGAAACAGTGATGTTTAACAAAAATAACAGAGCACAGTATTATAATTAAAGTTTTTATTCAGATATTATCACTTGTTTATTTGTTTATTTTCATTTGGGCTTTTGGGTTCTTTAAATCAGTAACTTCTCTTCTCTTGAACAATCCCCTATTTCACTTAAATTAATTTTATTAAGTCTCTGAAGCATAACCATAAACTTGCCAAATTCATTTGAATCTAATTTGTAAAATTGTTTAATTTAATTCATTATAAAAATTCTAAAATTCCTACTAACCTCAACATATATTTTCTCAAGATACTTTTATCCTGCTGTTTGCTCGCACTTTCAGTTAAGATGTTAGACGATTATGAACTTGATTCATAGTTTAAGAGAAAAAAAAACTCAAGCAAGTTTAGAAGCCTTTATTATTAATCACATCTTTACATAGATCGGGTTACAAAGGCTTGACATCAAACAAAAGTCTTTTTTTGTTGCTACAATAGCTACTTCAAACATTTCAGCAGCAGACACATCAGATCATGGACGTAGACACAGAAACACGATCCATAAAAGGTTACAGGAAACATAAGTGAATGATTATTATAATTTTCTACATTCTAAAACGATGTACTTTTCATGTTCCTCCACTTAAAGAGCATCCATAGCACATATATTTGTATACTGTATGTTTGTGTTGCAGAATAATAACAAACAAGACATAACTAGCAAACATTTCTATTAAAAACACTTTTTTTAGTGGGTTTTGCTGACTTATATACAGAAATTCAACTTGCGATTCCAAAACTTCGGAGAAGAAGGCATATAAATGAGCATTAAAAAGGATTGATGTTGTGTGTTATTTAAGGAGTTCCTCCACATATTTTCAAACTGGGATCCCTTTATTATCACTAACAACATTTCCGCAGCTTTTTGGATTTATTTGATTTTTAAGAAACGTAGCGCTCTATTATCAGAGACAAATCAAAGAAAATTGAATACAGATTCTTATATATGAATTCCTGTATTGTTCATAGTGCCCGAAAAAAAACGCTTATGACAGAAAGTTCACAGAGATATAACACCATAGATATAGGGTTTAATATAAATTTGTGGTCTACAGTTTTTGCTGGACCGGATTACTGAAAATTTACAACAGAGCCAAATGTATATAAATTCTCTATCATGAGATTAGTTTCGAAATTTAGTAGTTATGATGGATATGTAATACTGTTAAGCAAAATAAGAAGTTTGTAATTACAGCAAATAAACGATTAGCATTTATTTCAGAGCAGAAAAAATAACGTAAATTACAGAATTTATTACAGAAATTATTGCCTTAGTATGCATTAAATGAATATAAATACTTAACTATGAGAAATGTAAAAATATTCGCAAATTATCTTTAATTAATAATTGTTACTGATTTCTATTATGTGATACTTTACTCTAAAATATGGCTTAAATATTTTCTTTTTTTTAATTAAATGAAATCAAAACCAAATGGTTTGATCGATTACTCTTGAATAAACTGTTTTAGGTTTGCGAGAAATGTACACGGTGTTTAGAAATGATTGTGCCTTTAAAAAAAACGAATGTAAAGAAATCTGGCCTACGGATACGGATATATTAAAAATTCTTATCACACGGGTGGCATTTTTTAAAGAAAAACATTTCTTCAAGTTGACATAAAAAGTATAAACAACGAGGACGACATTTACAGCAACCAAGTTTCATTCCTAAATCCCAGATATGTTAGTCCATCTTCTCTTTCTTCAAAGGATTCAATCAGCAAATATCTGTTTTATTACACGGATTATTGTTGTGCATGTATTGCTTTACAGTTGTCTTTACCAGCGCTGTCCTTGGTTGCGTTAAGTCAATAACTTCAAAAACACGCAGTTAAATTATTGCATAGATAATGAATTATTGCCATCCGAACATTGAGTATAATACACAAGCACAAATCAACACTAATTACAATATAATTATATACTTACATTTTATTACTATGTATACACGATGGTAAAACGAAAGGAAACGTTTTCAATATTGCCAAGTTAGAAACGATTAGATAAAAGAATAACAGTTTTAGTTTAAAAAATATATACATTATTATTGCGTTATATGTTCTCTAAAAAACTATATATTTATGATCTGTATTGCAGTTGCGACTGATTATATTACGGATGTTTTTTTAATTATTAAAAGAATTTATCAGCATCTTTGGTAATTTTCTTATTGCAAAATATGAATGTCAAAGACACATTTCTGTACATTTTATTGAATTCATATTATACAGAAAGCCGAATAATACCAGACAGATTTTGAATTAAGCAACAAATAGGTGAAATTGAAAGGAAAATGTTTTCTAACATCATTTTTAAAATGGCAATGCTTAGAAATGATTGCAATTCATCCGTCATTCATAGATCTTTTTTTTACAGTTGTAAATACACCAAACTTAAATAGCAGCAAATAAATATCTCTAAGCATGGAAGCATTCTGAAGCCTTTCTCAAATATCATTGCAGTTTCTTTGTTATCGTAGCTTATGTTGGCGACATTCTTTGAAAAGCTTTTACAAAACAAGTCGTTTTATGATGTGCACTGAATACGATATGAAACAGATGGCATGAAAAATACACACTCATAATGGGTGAAAAGAAAGCTATGCTCCAGAGCATCAAGGGAAGGGAGACTTAATTATTTCTATGTACATAAGTTCAAAATCTTTGTACGGTAATGCTAGGAATAGAACAGGTTTCTTTTTGCATAGCTAATGCACACTGCATTTCGATATCAAACTTAGTCTATGTGTAAAAAAATGAAATATTTTTTTTTAAATCCAAAAAAAAATTTTTTTATCATCAAATATCTGACATAGTAATTCAATATTTGTAATGCAAAAATCCCCAAGAACTCATTAAGATGAAGTACTGTGGCTTTAAAAATCATTAAATCACTTACGAATTGAATCCAAATTTGTTACGAGAAGTAGTGGTTTAAAATTACATAAATCTAGCGTATAAGTACATAATTTTTGCGTTGAAAAGAAAATTAGCGAATAAATGAATTATCTTTGATAAGAAAACTTTGAAATATCACTAATATGAATTAGGGATGTGTACAAAAAGTACAGAACCAATGCGATTAATGTATTTGTAACAATCACTTATATAATTATTGGTATTAATACAAATTCAAACAGAAATTAATGTCCTACAACGCAGTGTATCTAAAAAATGACAAGTTAGAAATAAAGCATGTCGAAACTGTTAATTATTACATTACGCTCTAACAAATTTAGATTTTATATTTAGATACCAAACTAGAAAGATATACAAAATGACTAAGTTTGAATTGTTACAACAAATAACTGACAATAGCCTAAACTAAGTAGCTTTTCATAATATCATACAAATATGAAAATGCGGGCAGAGTTGTTCATGATAATATAGGCATCATCAACCAGTAAATTATTCTTTTTTTTTTCTGTACGATGAGGCATATGCGCATTCATATATTTACTTGCGCGCATTGACACGTTTAAGGTACTGTATTTGTCTAGGTTCCGTGTCATCATACAGAGCTATGCCAAGCAGTATATGAAACTGGAAGTAGACGAAACGTACACAAATAATTGACAGGTACCACACGTTATGATATGAATGAGCTTAAGTTAATAGATATAATTGATTTACAAATAAAAATTAAAAACTTTGATATCCCCTTTTCATATTTTTAGTTGCTTTTTATGCCTTGTCATATGGCCGAAAGCATATCCTGAAAGCAAATAAAATGGAAAATACAAATATATGCAGCAAAATTAACTTTTATTGTACATTTAAATGAATAATGAAATTTTTAATTAAAAGAAAATACGTAAATAATTTTGAATTTTCTTTCTTAAAAGTCTAATTTTGAATAGCATTATAATATTCTGATAACCAATTTATTGTTTTCGTTGCAAGTTGAAATCGGTTTTCGGAGTTGGGCTCTGTTAAATAAACATGATTTTCATACTTGTAACATAAGAATATTGTATTCAAAACTTAATAAAATAATTTTGGAGAAATCCTGTTTAATTTCAGATTTTTTGAGTAGTGTTACGTCGTTTTTACCCTATTCTCAAAAGCTCATTCTCTGCGAAGTCGATAACGAAGTCATTATCAACATCTAAAGTCATTTTTTTATGTGACTGTTGCATTAATCTGATTGACGTATGCTACGAATGGCATCTGCAACATGATTGTTCTTGCATACTTCTCTACGGAATGCTCTAAGGAAAATGCATCTGCCAGTGAGGACAACTAATCCTAACATGCATGTTAGCAAGTGTCTTTAAGTTAGTGGGTCCTTTAATTTAATAGGAACATAAGCATGCATTAACGGTCTAATATCAGTCTATAAACGTTCATCTGATTAATATACAATTAATAGATGATGAACTGAAAATTACGAAAGCAAATATGAGTTTTATAAATATCTGCATTTACCTTTAACTTAAACATGCAATAAAGTTTATATGTTCTTTGTTTTGCTGCTAACATTTAGTATGTGCACGTTATTTAGACTCTTAAGAAAAAATTAAATTCGATTTAATTTGTGATGATTACATCAGCTTATTCAGTACTTTCATGTACAGTTTTGTTCGTTTGAATGCAGAAAAAATGATTTTGTTATAATTTATATAAGTCAGATACAAACTATAACATTTTCGATTAGTCAATGACAGTAAAAACTAAGGGGAATGATAAGAAAGTAGACCTTTTTCGAGTTACTTACGCAATTTACTGAGAAAAAAAGCAGTACATTTCAAACACTTAAACAACTTCCTTCAGAAGTTTTTAAGAAGTTTGAATATAAAGATTTTCCAGGTAAATTTTCTACAAAGAAATTGTTAACTTAGCTTATCTTAATGTTTGGTGTATTAAGAAATGAGATTTTTTTAAGTAGCTGTTTAAGCAAAAAATAGGAATGCCCACTTATTCTTCTCAAATTCAGTGACAACATTTAAATAATCAACACGTCTATTATCAATATATAAATATCTAAACAATACAATTTATGAATACAACATCCACACATTATAAGCACGCGATACGCATATTAATTAACTAACTTGTCCGTGAACTCATGCTTTCTAAAGAGATAAAGCAGAAATAGTGCATTAAAAATTTCAATAGTTTTTTTGGATAACGTTTTCTATGCAAATTACACATCTTTACTCTAATTTTATTAATTCTGTCTCAGCACCAGGCCTTGAGAACCATTTGCTTATATATTTATTATAACAAAATCAATTACTAATGTGTATGTGAAACACACATTGTTACAAAAAATTAAATTACATGCTTTAATATCCATGCGTTTTATTGTCGCTACAGTTGACATTCAGATATTTCGTTTAGGAGGTATTGCAGCGAAAACTCGTCTACGTCCATGTAGCAGGCAAGAGCCTTTCGAATAATGAATCAACAAGGTGATTGGCACATTTTTCCGTCTACAAGAAAAATAGCTTCTATATGAGTTACACATACATCGATCTCTATCTAAACAGTATCAAGCAATATATAAATATTTCGGCATATGATAAAAAGTACGTTAGCTGCGTGTTTTTTTTTATCAAACTGCAAGTGGAAAACTATTGGAAATTTTTGAAAATCAAAAATAAAATATCAATAAGCTCTTTAGCTATTAATTATAAAACGTTTTATGAGGTGTCCTTTACAACTAAGTTTAAAATTCGATAGACAAGAGCCAATTAAAGGAAAATATGGGTGCATTTGCGAATAGAAACTCCCTTTCATAAGTGTATATGATATATCTATTTTTACTGCATTTTCAGAAGATTAAATTTATAAAGGCAGCTTTAATTTAGTTTATTGGACATATTAGAAATAAACAGTACTTTTATATTTTTGTCATACGAGATGAAAAAAATATGAGAAATGAATTCAGGGCTGGCTTTAAAAGTTCATCTTAGATGAACTGAAATAACTTATATTCCATGTTATTACCACAGAATATTTGTATTTAACTTTTAATTAATTGTAGTAAATAAATTACTACGATTTATAATAATTACTATCTAAAGTGTTTAGAAAGTACTTCAGATGCTGTTATTTTAAACTGAATTAATATGCAAAACCTTTTATTGAAATTTTTCATTAATTTGATTGTTGGTGGTTTAATCAGAATTTTGTTACATGATTGACATTAAGACTGACTTTATTTAAAATGCAGTTTCATTTTGCTTTTGTCTGTAATCAGAGTTTCCATAATTATGAAAGAAAGAATTGTTTTGAGAATGGATAAACGTAAAGACAAGTACTATTCGACATAAACGTTTCTCAAAATTAAACCTCATAAATAATTCTGTTTTTTTTGGACACCAATAAATGCATCTCTTAAACATGCAAAAAAGCAATCTACGAGCAAGCAGCTCCAAAACTTTAGGAAATTAAATGTTTGTACTTTGAAGACAGCGAGTATATAAGTCACACACACACGTACATATACACTTACAAAAGCAGATACTGATCAGAAGAGAGAAACCACATACTCATATACATCAATCAAGTAACAACTAACATAAAAGTGAACAATATCTGCACATGAAAACGGCAAATTCACGGGGTTTAACTTATCCCTTTGTTGTCAGATTTTTATTTATTATTTTTTTTTTCCAGGTGGAGCGTTGCTGCCAGGTTTTATTTTCGTCCCCAGCGTTGGAAGAGACCAGCTCTTTGACACCGACAATTGGCTCCCCACAGGTTGCAGCGACAGGCAGAGTTGAAGCAGCAGTCATTAGGACGATGATCGCAGCTTCCACTTCTTCGGATGCAACTACGCCTAAATATAAATGAATAACAGAATTGAATTATTCATGTGATATGCGTATTCTGAGTTCTGGCTTTGTCCCAAACATATTTATAAAACGCAACAAATCAAGATCAACTGTATAATTCCTCACAATACGCTTATAATTGCACTGGGTTTTTACTTTTCCTTTCACAAAATAACCATGGGAGTTCCGATAACAATATGGTTTCCAGATTTTTAAATTACGTCCAAAGGGGCGTTTCTTTAACATTTTGTGGGTTATCTTTATTTATTAAATATCATGTTCTTCGCACTTAAATCATAAAATTCAGTTCAACAGCAGTATCGCAAAATAATTTTAAACTGAGCATATCTTTAGAATTTCCGATACACAGTGCGCTGGAGATAAAACTTTTTTTTTCCCGTAGAGTGTTGCCATTGCTCGCTTTTAAATCGTTTGAGATTGTTCATCAAAAATTCGTTAAAGTTTTACAAAATATGAAATAGATAACAAAACAAATTTCATATTTGGGGCTTCCAGATGCGCATATTTGGGTGGAAACGTACGTGATTCAAAATTGTATGGCTCTAGGTACAGCTGTTTTATCACATTTGGAGAAATATATATATACATTTATACAGATTCTTCATTATTTAATTTCTTTAAATATAATACAAAGCTGCAATATTTGGTGGCAACAGTTTGAAAAGTGATTCAGATTTTTAATACTTCCAATGCAAAATTGCAAAACTAAAACAATAGTCCTTCACGGACAAAGCCCCTTTGGACTAAAAATGGGATAGTTCTGTATCTCCCGTTCTACTGGGGCGATTGACGAAATTCAAACTGCGTTTTTCATGTCTCGAAAGTCCGACTTAGGATATATATTAGATTTATATATAGCTTTGTTCTAATATAGGTATTTTGACACAAAATAGAACGTTTTCTAAAATAACATACCAATTGTTTTCCATAGTTCGATTTTACGACTCAAATGATGCCTAAATATTGAATTTTGTAAAATTTGGTGAGAAATTTACAGCGAAATTCACAAATTTATCTTGGCATTTTTTTTTTCAATTTGGGCCCAGAATAGTTCACTTGGCGAACTTCTTAATATTATGGCAACCCATTTTCCTTTCCCTTCCATTGTGCAGGACCGGAAAAAAGTTACATTGTTCCTCCTTTCAAATAATTTAAAAAAAGTGCCTAAACCACATATATGTTATCGTCGCTTTCAACAAATATGCCAAATTTCAAAACTCGCCAATATATAAATTCACATATATCTTCGGAAATTTTGAATAAAAAGCTCTAATTGTTTGCAGGTATGCTTAGAAATACACCTACTTTAAGATGTTTGTAAAACTTTTATAGGTTATAATTCAAAATGTTTTCGAGAAATTTATAAAAATTATTTTAAAATGCAAATTTTAAAAATAAATCATAAAAAATGGGCGAATTTTATTTGGAATGAACCTAAATTTCGAACTGTACGGGAAGGAATTATCTAAGTTTCATAAAAAAAGAGATATTAATAAATACATACCAAATTGAATTAACATTGAGGAGCTAAAATTTTGAGAGTTAATTTTTTTTAAAAAACCACTCGTCCGATTTTTATAAAACGTGGGAGTTTGGCATAGTTTGAGTCGTAGAATCGAAATACGGAAAAAATTGGCATTTCATTACAGGAAAAGTCCGATTTTGTGTCAAAATACCTATATTTGAACAATGGTATATATAAATCTAATACATATCCTAGCTCGCGCTTTCGAGACATGAAAAGCGCTTTTTGAATTTCGTCGATCGGCCCAGTAGAACGGGTAATATAGAACAGTCCCCCATTTTTTTTTTCGGAGTGTATATTCTGGGTTTGAAACTTATTATTGTACAAAAGTCTGGGAATATATCAGTCACTTATGCTAAACTACCTTCGTCTGTAAGAAAGCAATGTATACTGCGGGGAGGGGGGGAAAGGACAGTTCTAGATCTCCCGTTCTCCGATAAAGTCCGATTGATGAAATTAAAATTACTTTTCTCATGTCTCGAAAGTGCGACTTAGGATATGTATTAGATTTATATATAGCATTGTTCAAATAGACGTATTTTGAAACAAAATCGGACTTTTTCTGAAATGACATGCCATTTCCTTTCCATATTTCGATTTTATGACTCAAATTATACCAAACTTCCGAGTTTCGTAAAAATCGCACGAGTAGTTTTTAAAAAATTAGCTCTCAGAATTTTAGCTCTTCAATCTTAATTCAATTTGGTATGTATTTACTAATATCTCTTTTTTTATGAAACTTATTTAATTCCTTCTTATACAGTTCGAAATTTAGGTTCATTCCAAATAAAATTCACCCATTTCTTGTGATTTATTTTAAAAATTTGCATTTTTAAATAATTTTCATAAATTTTTTGAAAAAAATTTTGATTTTATAACCTATAAAAGTTTTACTATCTTCTTAAAATAGATGTATTTCTAAGCATACCTGCAAAAAATTAGAGCTTTTTATTCAAAATTTCCGAAGATATACGTGAATTTATCATAGGCGCATTTTGAAATTTGGCATATTTGTTGAAAGCGATAATATAGAAACGATGTGACTTTTTTTTCCGGTTAATGCACAATGGAAGGGCTAGGAAAATAGGTTGCCATGTATTAAGAAGTTCTCCAAGTGAACTATTCTTGGCGCAAACTGTAAAAAATTCTCCAAGTTAAATTTTTGAATTTCTCCGTAAATTTCGCACCAAATTTTACAAAATTTAGTATTTAGACATAATTTGAGTCGTAGAATATAAATATGGAAAAAAATGGTATGTTACTTCAGAAAAAGACCCATTTTGTGTCAAAATACCTATGTTACAACAATGCTATATATAAATCTAATATATGTTTTAAGTCGCGCTTTCGAGACATGAAAAACGCAATTTGAATTTCGTGAATCGGCCCAGTAGAAAGAGAGATATAGAACTGTCGGGTTCGTTTTTTTTTTTTTTTTATTGCAGTGTACATTCTGTGTTTGAAACTTATTATTATACAAAAGTCTGGGAATATATGAGTCACCTATGCTAATGGATCTTCGTCTGTAATAAGCAATCTTATTGTTACTATTTCACTGCCATATCATTATGTTATATCTTACAAGCAGTATTAAAATCGTATTTTAATTAATTGACTTCTAGAAAAAGTATAATTTAATAACTGAGGGCTAATATAAATGAAAGAGAAATTTCAATGTCTTGTTTATTGAATCTCGTCAAAGAAGAAATAATAACACAGGAGGAAAAATAATATCAGAAATTCTATTGCTAGTAATGGGTTTCCTGTCATCACAAATCAATTTTAGCGTTATAAATTTAAAACACTTCATGTTACATATATAAGAAAACCTGAAGGTATTTCATCCAAAGTGTACCTGCTAAAATTTCATTTTATTTAAACCGTTTCGAGATAATGCTCATTTATAAGGTATTTCTCCCGCGTTCTTAGCATGCCTTCATGGTGTAATGGCCAGCACACTCGGCGCGTATTCGAGAGGTCCGAGGTTCGGGTCTCGGCTAGGGCACTGCTCATTTTTCTCATTTTTTCATCATCATTTTTTTAAATTTCCTGCTTCAAAAATAACCTAATAAATCTACAGTGGCGCCCGAACTAAAAAAGGTGGTAGGTGATGATTCTCTACCACTAGGATTTAGCGATTGATTCCCCTAAACCTCAGTCGCCCTTTAAAAGGGGGTTCATATAAGGTATTTCTCTCACCTTAGCATGCTTTCGTGATGTAATGGGCAGCGCACTTGGTGCGTATTCGAGAGGTCCGAAGTTCGACTCCCGGGCAGGGCATAGCTCATTTTTCACATCTCCTTCTTTCAAAATAACTTAATCATTCTACAAGATATTTCATGAAACGTAGCAGATATGCTCAAGTTCTACAGTAACTTTGAGGATTTCCCTGGCTAAATTCATTCTAAAGCAGAGTTTTAAACTCTATTGCATTTGCTACTTCTGTCTTAAAAACATAAAGCCTGTAACCACAAGTTCAAACCTAAAAATTTTTTAACTTCCAATTTTTATTGATAATACTATATTTTTTAAATTTAAGAACCAATGATAAGGTCTTATTTAAGAAAAGAAGAACACTTGAATTCTATTGATTGCTTATAATAAAATCATTAATACATTTTCCCGAATTTAATATTTTGCATTCGGGGATTTTTTTGGTTTTTTCTGTAGTCCCAAATCGTATAGTGTTTAAAGAAGGCTGATTGTTATTCCGTACCCTAAGATACGTGTTTAATTCTCTTATAGGGTTACTTTGTTTTTGCTTTGCCTTTCCTCCTCTTTCTTGCGGTGATCCATCAGCGGCAGAGCTCCAAAGTGGCTGAACAGTGGTAGTTCGGTCCGAGGTTCAAATCCCGCGAATGGGCTGGCTGCATGGGCATTTTCGTGGTTTTCCCCATGTATAACGTGTATATAAGTCAAGTTACCCTTAGGAAGTCCTACCAGAAGGCATTCGCTCCTTAGGTAGATAGCCTTCGAGTGCGTACCGTAATCCAATAAACCAAACGAAACCTCTTTCTCTCAATTGCAATTTTTGTCAGCTGTGGGGGCCTTTTAGCAACGTGCTTGAATGTGAAACAATTAAATGATTGATGAGTTCTGCTGCAATTCTCACAGAATACCTAATCGGCTGTCAAATTTTTATTCTTCATAAAATTTGCAAATACGCGAATTTTAAAGTTTTTAGTGACGCGAATGTTTATGAAAGTAAAAATAAAATAGCGAGTAAAGAAAAATGTTTCGTCAGAAAACTGATAGTTCAGTTAAACTTAATTAGGTGGAATAGAAATAACATTAACTTTGTAAGGTTTATTTATGTTAATTAACCAGTCCAAATCTGCACTGTAATTTCTCTCCGTTTTCTTGCCAGAACGCATGATAGATTGTTTAGACAGAGCCTGTTCTGCCTGCTGAAGACCACGTTACTGGTTCTTATTTTAAGATAAGCGTTCCTGTTTATGGCGTTACTTTATTCTTGCCGATAGTGCTGTCACGCCGGTGGAGGTTTAAGAGCCAACTTCCGCGTTTAAATATATCTACATAGCCTTTGGCTAACAAATACGTAGATTTAGTTGTAGTTTAAAAATTCTACTAATAAGTTCACGCCATAAATGCTGGTCGATTTGTAAACACCAGGTTTACCTTCTGTTCAAGGCACTTAGTTTTAAATAAAAAGGGTCTTTTATACCCTTCTAAAGTTCTGTTTTATCTTAGACATAGTGATAAGTCGCTTATATGTCTATTGAGGATTTGACAATAGTTACATTTAATTACAGGCACATACTCTACAATTTGGTAAATGTTGATTACATAAGACCTTATTACTTAAAATGAACCTGTATTTTAAAGCTCCTGTAACGTTCTTCGCTTCAATTTCCTATACCATTCTTTTCTTCAGAAATTCAACTTTTTATCATATGAATCTAATCAACAAACGATTTAATTAAATGATTTAATTGTTATCATTAATAAAAAATTTACAAATTTTGAGCTACAAACTCAATTTAAATAACTAAACTATTAAAAATGTATTCTCTATGTAGTGCTTTACTACTGAAACATTTATTTTTAAGTACAGAGAAAAAGTGTCTCTTTAGTGATTAGACTACCAAAATTCACGGCAGAAGTAATTTTAATTTACTAAAAAAATAAGTAATTTAATTATTTTATTATATTGACTGTATATTATTGAAGCATTTATTAGAGAGAACAATCAGTTGGGGCATAATTAAAAGCAATCTGGCAAAGCAAAAGCTTCGAGGTATTTTACTTTACCTGACTGGTGGTTCGAAGATTTTTTCCCATCAATTAGATAATGTTAAATGCTTTAAATACCTAACTTATTTAACATCAATAAAACTTTAGGTATAGCAGAGAAATAAGAGTGATTATAATAACAGCTAACAGTAATTAATGGTTACAAATATATTATAATTCACCCCTGTTCATCCAAAATGCAGCTCCATGGAGAACAAAAGATATTCAAGTCATATTTACTGAACCATAATGTAAGGCACAATGATGAATCGATTAAAATTACAGCCTTGTTTGATTCGCTGAACACGAAGAAATCATCATTTTTTGTAGCCGCCATGACTGGCAATAACTGCTTTGACACTCCTCGGGATTGAAAAAAAGAGGTTTTCTATATCTGCTTGGGGTATAACGGTTCATTCTGTTTCCATATGTCTCCAAAGATTCTCTGCATGACCCCTGCTGGTGTATGCTGGCCACTCATTATCCAGTCAACCATCAGACATGTTCGACCAGCGACAATTCGGAAGAATGTAAGGACCAAGCAGGAGTGCGACCTAGAGGACAATGAAGAATTGTTGAACGTCGCCTGTCATACGCGCTTGCGCAATGCTTTGTTGAAATTTGACCATAGACAAGCCTTCAAGGTAAGATATGATAACAGGATCAAAAACTCCAGAGACGTAGGGATAGTTGATTAGCGTGCCGGCAATGCGTATGAGGCGGATGCGGGCGTGAAATCTAGTGATATCCGAACTTCTGATGATGGACCAGTATAGTGACCCATAAGGCAAAGGTATTCATGTCTATCACTGCGATACTGCCAGATTCAGATAGGATGATCATGGCATTATCAGCTGAATCAAGATTCGTCTGAAAAGACAATGTCGTGTCATTCATCTGTCCATGTTTGGAGTTTAGCTCACTGTTGCAACATTATATGTTATTGTGGTGTAGAATCAAAAGTAATTACAGCAACGGAAGTCTTGAAACAATCCCCCTTATGTGGACACAAGTCTAATGGTGTGCAGGTTCTTGTGTGCGTAGCTCTTGCTCGTTGTGTAGCTCTCGCGTATTCTTGCACTAGGGCTCTTGACGTTGCTATGTGATCTGCCATTGCTATGCGCACAACATGCATTCAATCTTGTTCAGATGTTTGACGAGTCTAGCGTAATCGTTCTGTTGGTCAATCCTTTCCTCCTGCATTCACTAATCCCATATTCTCATGATTACTGTGGCTCGATTTCGTTCAGTATGAGCACCGGTTTCTAGGCAGGATAATTTGTAGTCTCTATCAGTCAGAATTCTTCCTGTGTCGCAGAGACACTCGTCCTTCTCCCATTTTTTCTTTTGAATAAAAGTTACTGAAGGTAGTTTATTGTTTACTCCTTCTTATAATGCTTCTACGTGTATAAGAGTTGAGTTTTCGGCCGCGGTTCCGATTGCCGAATGGCCGAAGCTGCCTTCTTTTCTCTTGCCATTATAATAATTTTGTTTAGATATTAAAATTGATCTGTGTCGCCTTATACTAGGCTCTTAGCTTTTCTTTTTCCTGAAGTCAAATTTTCCAAGCAATGATATTTTAAAATCTTTTTGATAGCTTACGATAGCTTAAGACTTGAACGGCAAAATTTAAATCTACCCACATGTAGTTAAGATTTTGCCTTAATGATTTGAACAAAAAGTGCTTCGAATAAATCATTGCCTCTCTTAAATTCTTCTTTAATCTAAAAAAACTATTAGAAATAAAAGATAACACAAATTCTTGCAAATTGGCTCTTTTTGATGTTAAAATACAAGTCCGATTGTTACGAATTCCTTACTTCCTTTCTTTCGATGTCTTAAATTTATTGCTTCATTTTACTTCTTTTAACAGCAAATGTAGCACGTAGATAAAAGTAAATGTAATCTTTGTTCTGTCTACTTAACCATTACCTTCTCTGTTGGAAGAAGCTTTTTTTATTGAAACTTAGTATAATTCAGTGTGTAATGTTTATCCTAATTTTATTAACAATTATTTTAAGTTTATGCATCTTTTCTATCTTTCTAGTTTCAGCTTCCAATTTCCTACCAGAATTTAATTTCAGAAACGCAGTAAATGCAAATGAGTAAGAGTACTATTCAAGTCGATGTTTCACCGACTTCTTTAGGGAGAGTGTGAGTTTCTGACAAGCGCACGTTTGCCTTTTGGCTATGTCTCTCTTAGCTTTGCTGCGCTCGGCCATACTTTAGGCCCTTGTTTGGCTTCGCCCACTTTTAATTAAGATTTGGGAGCCAACTATTTAGAATATTGATAGCTTCGGCTATATTAGTTAGCTTTAGTTAAGCTTAGTTAAGTTTAATTTCTTATTAATTTCATTTAAAGCCCAAGTGGAGGCTTTGCTTCACATTCCGAGTTAGGAACTGATTGTATTTATTCTGAGAAATAAAGGGTAGTTAACACTTCTTAAGTCTTACGTATTTGTTACAAACTAAAGCGATTATTCAGTTGTTAGTATTTGTGGGGTTTCCAGGATTGAATATTGAATTAAATAAGTAAAACCCCACATTTGGCGCCCGAACATGTTCTTAACGAACCATGCCATGAGTTAGTGAAGATTTCTCGTTGACCCCTCCGAACTTTCAGTTCCCTCAGCCACAACCAGACCCGTGGAGGGATTCGGGTTTATCATTTAAACAATGAGAGCGGCAATGAAGCCAGCAGCAACGTTTGACGGAAGAGGTTCCGTGATGACTTTCCTGGAGCAGCTGGGCTTGCACTTCACGTTATATCCTGTGAACCAGCCGCAGAAAATTACCATCGCTACAACGAACTTAAAAGGTCAAGCCCTCAGCTGGTACAAAAATATTGTCAAACGTTTGTTGGGGGAACCAGGATCCGAAACGTACACTTGAGAAAATTTTGAAAATTCGCTATTAAAAGCGTTCCCGCGCAAAACTGGAATCAGAATTATTCAGTAAATATCAAACTAATTTTGACGAATTAATGGACTTCATCTTAAGGAAGATCCATATTGTCAAATTAGTATATGAAAAAAAGGCTAGACAAAGAAATTATTCAAATCATATTGCCGAGGTTACTTTCGTCAATCCAGGACTTTCTTGAAATCAGAAATCTGGAAACCCTGGAAAACTTATTTGAACTATCTGTGAAATTTCAGAGTAGGCCGAAAACGCGCCTGCAAACAGTTTTAGGCAGTATTCATGGTTTTACGTTGAAACGAAACCTCAAGGTCACCAGAATTCGTATCGGCAAGAGGGGAAGGTTGCAAAGCCAGATAAGATGAAAACTGGTCGGATCAAAGCGTGGGGAAATAAAAAGCAGTTGGTTCAAGGGGCAGAGAAGGAAAATATAAACTAGTCACGGTGACCAGAAGGAGGGTCAGGTCAGAGTTTGGGAATTTAAATCCCTCAGAAATCAAACTGAATACGGTAGTCGTACAAAATTTGGCCGTGCTAGAGGTCCATATATTACTGACCGACGTCCCTGCGACCGCCCTACTGGATACCGGGGCTCAATGCAGCTTCCTGTCGCAGGATGTTTTTTAAAAAGCATTTTCATTAATTAATTTCATTTTTAAAAAGCATTTTAAAAAGCAAACTGTTTAAGACAATGGGACAACACGTGATTGCTGCCCATGGAAAACAGTTTGTCTGCTTGGGAAAAGTGGGGCTGCACGTTCAAATAAAAAATGAGGTGCAGAAAATAAACTTTCTCGTAGTAAAGAATTTGCTAACCGCATGCATATTGGGGGTCTATTTCTTAGGCGCAGCTGGCGCAAAAATTAATTTCAAAGATTCTGCTTTACAGGTCAAGATGGACAAAATTGAAGAAAAATAGCCGCAGTCCCGGATTTGGATCTAAATCTCCTCGAAGAAGGAGAAAATCCAAGAATTGGTAAGAAACAATTCTCAGTTGTTCGATTGGAAACCTGGCTTCTGCCAGACTGTGTCTCACAGTATTGATACTGGTAGTGAGCTCCAGTATCAATACTGTAATGTGTGAAGGAACACATTAGAAATTCTCGAGCAACACATCACAGAATGCTCGAGAACAGATTAATTACGCCAAGTACCAGCCCCTATGCCAGTCCAGTAGTCTTGTGCAGAAAGAAGAATGGACTGTCACCTGCAGATCCGAACGCGTGGAGATTCGGCGTTGATTATCATAAATTAAATAACATAACGAAATACCCCACATATCCCCTCCCGATAATAGATGAAATTGTAAGAAAGATTCGTTCGACGAAATATATGACTACACTATACCTGACGTCAGGCTATTTTCAAATTGCAGTAAAACCCGAGGATGTCGAAAAAAACAGCTTTTATTACTAAGTCAGGCGTGTATGCCTTTTTGAGAATACTGCTTGGCTTAAGCGGAGCTCTGGCTACATTTCAAAAAGTGATGGATATTGTTTTAAGGCCAGTCTTGGGCAAAAGTACAGTCATCTATCTCGATGATTATTGTGACTAGCGAAACCCTAGAGGAACACATTAAACATTTAGAGGAAGTTTTTACGTTATTAAATGAAGCGGGCCTGAAAATTAATCCAAAGATGTGCAAATTTGCCACCAAGGAATTGAGGTACCTCGGCTATAAAATCTCGATAAACGGTATTGAGACTGACAACTCTCAAATATTAGCGATTAAAAGGTATCCACCTCCAAATACGGCCAAGAAATTATCGTCTTTTTCTGGGAATGTGTTCCTATTATAGAGTGTTCATAAAATATTTTGCAAAAGTAGTTGAATTCTTGTTGGTTCTTAAACGAAAAAAGACGAGGTTCACATGGACAGCGGAAGCGAACACTTCGTTTGAAGAATTGTTGAAACACGTCTTAATTAACGCCCGTGTTCTTAAATTCCCGGAAGGGGATCAAAATTTAGAAATTGCAGCAAACCCGTCAGGCTACGCAGTTGGCGCAGTTTTTTCCCAAAACGGGAAGCCAATAGCCTTTTTTGATAAAACGCTTAATGGAACTCAACGTAATTATACCGGAACGGGAAACTCTCGCGGTATTATTAGGGGTGCAAAAATTCCACGTTTACTTCGGAAGGGCCCCGATAACTGTGTATTCAGATCACGCGGCAGTTGGTCGCCTGTACTCCGGTAAAAATCCTTCGCCCCGGCTGATGCTTTGGACATTAAAACTGCAAGAGTTTAATTTAATAATAAAACATACGCCGGGGAAAGAAAATGTAGTTGCGGATGCCCTATCAAGAATAAAGATCGATGAAGGGGGAAATACAATTAAATGTACGATTCTAACTGCGAAAATAATTGAATCCCGTTAAACAATAATTTCCGAATTATAAACGGACCCAGAGTTCAAAGACATTTACGCTTATCTGAAATATCCCGAAAATTTTGAACATGTAGGCTTAACGGATATTCGCATATGAAATTTTTGATAAATTGCTGTTTTACACGAAAACAACGAACGATAATCAAGAGCTGCGGCCGGTAGTCCCATTGACACTGCTATAAATGCCCCATAGAAACAGGTAAAATTTTTTTATGGGTACCTATAAAATTCTAGGGTTTCTGTTGACTTTTACTGGTTTCTGTTGGTCTTTGTGGGTTTTTCTTACTGGTTTCAAAATGCCCCATAGAAACCAGTAAAACTTTCTACTGGTACCCATAGAATTCTGCTGGTCTCTACTGATTTTTACTGGTTTCTATTGATCTCTGTGGGTTTTTCTTACTGGTATCATCTGACACCCATACAACCAACATCAATGTCAGAACTTTCTACTGATTTGTATTGGTTTATATTGACTTTCACAGGTTTTCTTTCTGGTATCATGTCTGGTATTATAATAGAAATAGATGCCAAATAAATCTTCTGTTGGTTTATATGGGTTTATTCTAATTTTACTGGTGTCAGTAAACCAAAGTTCATTGGTATTCTTATTGTCTACTGATTATTTTAAATTATTTATTTATTTACTTTTATTTCATTTATTTGGATACTGTTGAAAATAAGGTTATTTTTTTGTAACCAACAGAAAGCTTTAAAATAAAAAAAAAATACAGTGAACCCTCTCGTCTCCACTTCTTCTCTAAGACGCTCAGTATTTCTAAGAATGAAAACATGATCTCTTTAGGACCCTCAGAGTAACCTGGAAATGCAGGTGGTCGTTTTAGAGAGGGTTTTACTCTATATTCTCATTTATTTAATTGGTAAAAGTTTACAACTGGGTGCCCCTTGTTTTTTTCAGATTCTGTTTTGATGCGAAGATCGGCGCCAATAAGACACAATTTCAAGATGGCCGCTACACAAAACCAAAACAAGAAGTCAAAGAATTTCACAAACTCCGTGTCCATGTACACATCGACCTATTTTCACTTAAAAAAACATCAGAGAATTGCACAAACTAGTCATTGAACATTTTGACTTTGTCCATGTGCACATCGATTTATTTTCAATTAAATAAATCAAGAAGTTAAAACCATGTTAAAACTCTCATGGTAAACAGAAATGAGGTTTCATCGCCAAAACTGAACAAAATTTTTCGCCAAAAAACAAGGGGCACCCAATTCTACACTAGAGCCATTTAATTTCTTAAAAACCTTTGTCGCAAACAATAACAGCAATCATATACATCGGACATAGCGAGGTCTCTCTAAGGCCACCAGACACACAAAAATGTATCTTTTCAAGTGGTCGCCTTAGAGAGGTGATGCTCAATACCACTATATACTTATGTTCTCAGAAATACGTTTTAGAGGTTGTCGTCTTAGGGATGTTGCCTTTGCGAAACGAATCTCTCTAAAGCGACCAGTCACAGTTTCAGAATTTTCTTTGCGGGTGGTCGTCTTACAGAAGGAATGTTTCAATGCCAAAATATACTTATGTTTTCAGAAATACTGGTCTCGTTCAGAGGCGGTCATCTTAGGGAGGTGACTTCGCCACGAGTTGGTTCTCTGAATACACACACATACACACACATATATGCATATATCAACATTTCTGATATTACAAATAAACACTGGTATCAACCATCATCTCTTTAACACGACCGCGTTCAAACTATTTTTCTCTGTGTTAACGCTGACGTTAGGAAAAAAATTCCCCTCCCGCCCCCGCTCTCAGAGGAAGCAAAATGGCGCCGTTCTTGTTAATGTTGTTATGAGATGTTTGTGTTATTGTCTTGGTTGACAGTAGGCTGTAGCAATGCAATAAATGATTTACAATATTACAACTTTTACTATGTTTTACTGTTTAGATGTTTATAATTAAAAATAAAATATCAACATTGACTGTGAATATGAAATAATATGAAAGGAAGTAATAGTAAAGCCATGCACGTGTAATCGTGTCTAATGCATTCAGCGAACTTCTTTGACAGTTAAATAGTTCTGAAATGGGTTTTCTGTGCTTGAAATAGATTTTCCATCTTTACTTTTATCCTAAAAGGTAATGTGCTTAAAGTCTAAAAAGTTATAATTTCAGACTTGATAATTTGGCTCAGTGTGTTTACATCAGATGCACATTGCCTTTTACTAAAACTGTATTTTTGTAAATTTGTTTTTTGATTATAATTTAAAAATACTTTTTAAATCTTGTTCATGTAGATCGTTATCATTTGAATATTATTATTTGAATATTATGTACTAATAAATTTGAGAAAACCTTACTTAAAAAAGATCTTGCATCATTCAGTTTTCAATTTTTTGACTAATGTGATGTGGTTGAGCAGAAGGAATATTTTTTTATGTCTTAAAAAATGTGCTCATTATATTTCGAAAATAAAAAAGGTAAGTTTTTTTAAATGAAGTAAACATTGAAATATATAATGTGCGTATTACTTATTGAATGAGGTAGGCAAGATATACAAGCCAAGGAATCTTTTTTGCATTACTAACACTGTGTGAAAATTTAGATGATAATAGTAGCTTACATTTTTTTTTCTTTTTGGTCTATATTTCTGTACAAGTATGAGACTAGAACAACACTTTTACATTAAATATTTTGTGCTAATTTGTTAAAACACATATAATCAAACATTTTTATGTATATTTTAATTTTCATCATTATTAATTTCATGAAGAAAATTTCAAACGTTTTTTTTCATACATTTCTTTTGAGATAGAGTTGTGAATAATTAATAGAGTTTATGTAATGTTAAATGTAGTAGTCTTGAGAACATAAAATACGAATTATTTATTGGAAAAAAATTGCATATAGTGGTTATTTTCTTAGATTATCTTCTCTGACAGTGACACATTTGTCAGGAACATAATTAAATAACAGTACTTAAAATCACTGATAGTTTTGTAAGGCTACAAGAAACTGGCATTATCTGAAATTGTGGAGTTAATTTTTTTAGGAAAGTTTCACTGTATAATCAGTTTATTTAGGCATAGTAACTTTTGCGTAGATATGAATTTTGAAGTTAAAACCAAAGCTTTTCAAATTATGAGTTTTGTAGGAGCATTGTTTTAGCATTACTTTCAAATATAGTTAGAGTAATATTTAAGCATTATTTTCATTCATTAGTTATACTGCGGAAATGTTCGTTACAATTTTCTGCATTAAATTTATCTGCTTGTATAGATATTAACGTAAAAACTGTTTGTAAACAAATGTAACTATATGTGCTATATCTGCTTAATTGCGATCACAGTAATTTTAACTGTGTGTATAAGTCTGTGTAGAAGATTTATTTATATTGCTAACTACTGCACTATATGAATTTCATTTGGCAGTCTCAATACAGGAAATGCTCAGCATGAAGTGGTACTTTTATAGTATATAATCTACGGTCAATAGCAATAGCTATCTTTTCAGCACTTTAAATTTTACTTTTTAATTTTACTATTTAGAAATTTTACAGTTCAAAATAATATTTCCATGAAAGTTAATTATTAAGCATTTTAACGTCGAGAACTACATGTTGTATAAATATCTATTATGTTACAGATTTTATTTATATAAAGTTTGTGGAAGATTATACAACACTAAAAGTGAGATACATAACAAGATATTATACGCTATGAGTTATTTCCTCAATTCCGGAACTGTGGGTTGAGAATCGGTATTTGTTGAGTCTTGTAAATTTTTTAAATTTTGCTTTGTTACAATATAATTTATTGCATTTTGGTTATTAAGTTTATTAAGTTAATTAATATTTATTATTAAGTTTATTATATTCTTATATTGAGGTTTCATTTATATTCTGACAGATACAGGTAACGTTCAAAGTACTGTAAAAAGATGGTAGACACAGTATTTGCATATAATTATTTCTTCACGACATTATATTCTAGGATTCAAATTTCATGCAAAACATCTATGTGTATGGTGTGTCATAATAAGCTGCAGGGTGTTGCTATCAGTGGTAAGCGAGTTTTAAGGAGATAGCAAGTATGTTAAATTTGAACTCTTTGTTAAATTTCTAATAATCAAGTCGCCTATTCTTTTTGCTTGCTTATTTATTTAATATTTTTACTTGCAATAGCGTTTCTCTTCCTGAAAATTAGGGTTTTGTCTAGTTTATTTAAATTTGGTTTAGTGCGTTGTAGGTAAGTTAAAATTTAAGCAGATGCTAGAAAGTACCATCCTTTGGTAATACATTTCTCGTTATGTGTCAAATTGTTAAACAAGCTGATGTGAGTAAATTCCATTGTTTAATTTCCCAATTAAGGAAGTGAAATACAGTGTAATACATATATATGCAATGAGGTACAGTATTATGTGTATATATTTATAATCAAATCAATAATATATATATATATACATATGTAATCAAAGTCATGATTCGCAACCATCAGATGATATATATATATATATATATATATATTGAATTCTTTGTTCGTACATATATCATTCGATGGTTGTGAATCATGATCAGTTGTTTCTAAGTAAACATATTTTAAAATACGGAGCCCCAGTAAAAGTAATATCAGATAATGGTAGGCAATTCGTAAGTAATTAATTTGAAAATCTTTGCACAGGCCTTGGCATACGCCATCTGAAGATGGTACCTTATAGACCGCAATCGAATAAGAACACAGTTAAAATTATTCGGGTATTGTTGAAAACTATCATGACCGTTGGGACAGCTGTATCAATGAATTAGGCTTTGCCTTGAGAACAGCAAAGCCTAATAGCACACAAAAAAACCCCGCAGAATTATTGTTAGGAAGAAAAATTTTAACGCCACTGGATAAGCTATTGTTTATTCAACAAAGACAGGACGAGTTTCAATTGAAAGATATCCAGAAAATTATTAATGAGGCCATCAAAAATTCTGATGCGGCAAGATCGAAACAAAAATTGTATTATGATAGAAATAGACGCGATGTAGAATATACGGTCGGCCAAAAAGTATTAAAAATCAGACATTCCTTATCGTCTGCACCCGAAAATAGGGTGGCGAA
Source organism: Stegodyphus mimosarum (assembly GCA_000611955.2). Classification (NCBI taxonomy): domain Eukaryota; kingdom Metazoa; phylum Arthropoda; class Arachnida; order Araneae; family Eresidae; genus Stegodyphus; species Stegodyphus mimosarum. The sequence goes on from KK114675.1 coordinate 242,313, forward strand.
ATTCGAGCCTAGGTTTGATGGGCCATTTGTCATCGAAAAGATCACATTCTCAGCGTTTTATTTAAAGGCGGAAAATTGCCAGCAAATAATTGCTAATGTTGATCAGCTCAAGCCGTACCGTAGTCGTACGGATTTTCAAATTCTAAAAGATCTCTTGCAGCATCCTGGGACTGCGCCAAAAACAGTGATGTCGCCGTCGCCTAGCAGGGATCCCTCAGCAACAAAAAGAAAACAAGCGGAGAATACTGAAGAAAGTACCGCGAAGCGAACGCAAGAGTAGCCACAATGTTCAGGCTCAGCGAGAATGAGGAGAACGAAAAAAAGAAAAGTTCCCCTTCAACAGAAGCAAGTGCCGAAGGGAAGCGGAAAAAGCCCATGGATAGTATTCAAAGAAAACGTCCAACGCCAGAACTTAAGGCAACTACCTCGAAAGAAGTCACAGGAACGTCGGAGCGAAGATCCACGAGAGAGAAAAGGTTAGCTGACGTGGAAACGGTGCCGTTCCAGCTGGCCAGGAGGACCAAAAGAAGGTTTACAGATCCCCAGCAAAGAAGCCAACCCTTAAGACAGGACCAGATTTCAATAATTCTGAACCCATCCGAAAGTCGGCGTGACTCATCGAGCAAGGAAAGAAGCGAAAAAGAGTCCCAATGGAGGTGATAAGCCAGAAAACCAAAAACGAAGATTACAAGTTTTGAAATATCCTACTTTTGAGGAGTTTTGCTTCATGAGGATGGAAGAGTTTAGAAAGAAAAAAAGGTAAGTGAAAATTTTCCTTCTTTCCTATTTTACATTGAAAGTTCGATTTATGTCAAAGCAAAAATTTGAATTCTCAAGTTTGCGAGAATGTAGTTGTAATTATCTTTTAAACAGAAAAGAGTTTTGAGTTAGCACGTTGGCGAGAATTTATTTTACAAATACCTCTTTGAGAATTCTCAAGTTGCGAGAAACTAATTTGTGAATATTTTAGTCGAAAGACTTTAATCTAAAATGTGTTAACTTAGAAAGATTGTAACAAAAGTTTGTAAATTTTGTATAGCAACTATAACGAATGATGTAATTAAACTACTACAAATGTAAGTTTTGATCACGCATGACTGTATAATACTTTGTATAATAGTAGATGAATTGAAAGAAAGTATAGATTGAATGCGTTTGAAGTTAGGCTTTCCAGGCTTCACTTAAGAATTTAATTTAAGTTCTATTTTAGTACATTAGGTCTAGTTTTGTGTTTATGGAGTCTTCTAAGGTCTTGAGTGTCAAACTTTAACAAATAGTAGTTGTTGTGTAGGTGGTAGAGTAGTGCACCGATACACATTAACACGCTCAAATTTACTCAGAACAATTTCTGGAGAGCGTGGGGGGAAGGAGATTTAAATTTTGTGTGAATGTAAACTGTTGGAGGGTCAAAGATAATTTCAATAAAGAGTATTGGTAATGAAAATGCAAACTGTTATGAAAGATATCACTAATACTGTTTCCTTATAGATAATTTGGAAGAACCAAGACAGATATCTTAATACAAGTCAAGATGAAGCAGGTGTCTGTAATCAAATTCAAAATATGAATGTGATGTATTTTTCTTAGTCATAGTATAGCTTTAGAAATTGTTGTAAAGTTAACGCTAAACAGGAAACGTTTTAATGACGAATTCAAGAAAGCACAGTTGCTACAAGTTTAAACTTTGATATAAAAGAGTTTTGTAGAATTTACACTTTTAAACAAGGTCGTTTTGAGACCTTATTTTTCGAATAGTTAAATTCTGGTGGGAAAAGATGTAAGGTTTATCCTAATTTTAATAACAATTATTTAAAGTTTATGCATCTTTCCTGTCCATTCTAGCTTCAGCTCACAATTTTCTACCAGAATGTATTTTTCGAAACGCGTTAATGCAAATGAGTAAAAGTAGTATTTAAGTCGATGTTTTTACCGACTTCGTTAGAGAGAGTCTGAGTTCCTGACTAGCGCGCTTTTGCCTTTTGGCTTCGTCTCTCTAAGCTATTGCTACACTCGGTCATATTTAGGCCCTATTTTAGCTTCGCCGACTTAATTAAGATTTGGGGGCCAACTACTTAGAATCTTGATAACTTCGGCTATATATTTAGTTAGCTAAGCTTAGTTAAGTTTAATTTCTTATTCATTTAAGTTCAAGCCCAAGTGGAGGCTTTGCTGTACGTTCCGAGTTAGGAACTGATTGTATATATTCTGAGAAATAAAGGGTAGTTAACCCTTTTTAAGTGTTACGTATTTGCTCACACACTAAAGCGATTATTCGCTTGTTGGTATTTGTGGGGTTCCTAGGATTGAACATTGAATTAAATAAGTAAAATTCTACAAGAGAATCAGAAATGATTAATTGAGCATTTGAATAGTCAAATAATATATAGTTTTTAATAGAAAATAATTTATTTAAAGAAAAAACGCAAAAAATGATTTTGTCGGAGTTAGAATGTTCATTATCATAGCTAGAAACAGGAAATAATGATGTAGGAACAACATTTCTTCAATGCTTCACGTGCTTATTACTTACTTTTCATATCCAGTTAGGGCTTCATCAAGTTTGTCACCATACTCTCCTATTCCATAATCCCCTGAAATTAGAATAAAAATTATTTGTTTTCAGAATTAATTAAAATTAAAGTTATTTAATGAATTATAATGCAGCTTCGGCTACAGCATTTTTCGTGCTAAAACATTAAAGCTGCCGCTTTCTTTCACAATAGTGTGAATAGTTAAATACGTTGCACTTTGAGGCTCTGTTACTTCATTTCTGGTTAGGAAGCAGATCGAACAAGATTTGACTTCAGCGTGTTTTCTTCAGCTTCGTGTGATTAATGTTATTTATGAGGTGTATTTGAAAACCTTAATTTTGCTTGTTAAACCTTTATAAGATACATGCTGTGAGTTCGAAATTTTTTCGAAGAAGATGTCACAGTGTTCTTTGGTGACAGCCCACTTTTATTCTCCCGTATCAGTAAAACAAAGAACCTCGCTCGCTGAAAATTCAAGCTTTTCAAGATTAGTGAAAGACGTTATACGTGAAAGCAGCATCATCATAAGTTAGTTTTTAATATCACGAACGCTACCATGTTTTTACTACGATTATTAACAAACTGTATGTTGATGATCTTGCTGTGTCTATTAAATATTCGAAAACAGATCGCTGAGATATACATACGATTACTAGAGACGAATGTATCAGTTTAAGAGGTAATTCCTGTTTCCGTTTGAAATTAGTGTTGTTGATGCAGACATTGCTTTACTGGAGAGACTTACTGAATTATGGGGTAACAATGCAGTTGAAGCGACGTTCAGAAATAGGATGTGTAGAGTATGAAAAAAACAATGACCTTGCCTAAGATGATTATTATGGAAGGAAGTATAGTTGCATGTATTGCTTTTTACTGCATATTGCTTTGTTTAACATTGCTTTAGCCACGAGTCTCACAATCAAAACTTTAACTGATTTATTATTGTTGAAAGTGATATTCGTCTATTATTGAAACTTAAGCTATGTACTAAAATCTTGTGGGTAGATTTCATTTAATGTCTTTCTTTAATTTCACGAATAACATGTTACGGAAGGTTATGACTGTTCTGGAATTTATAATATTGGGGGGAAAAAGTTAATTTATCTTAATTGCTGGAATTTTTAAAATAAAGCATATGTATTTGATTTATAACTGTTATGGGTATACAGTGTGAATAGCAAACTATTTACTTCAACCATGTATGTGGGACGATAAACTACATTATTGGTCAGAAGATGCCCCGTGAGAAAAGAGTTGAGACCTATAAAGTTATTTGTTTAATAATAATTGTATCAGACAATTAATTATTACACAAATAATTTGACGGAAGTATTTTTTAAAGCTATATATTTATTATTCATGTATAACTACTATATAGTTGATTAATTAAATTAATTACTATGAAATAGTTTGAATGTAGCGCGATATGATGTAGCAATGTTTTAGTGATGTACCTACAGAAATGTGTTCTAATTAATTATTTCTTTAGTTTTCTCAAATGGAGAGAATGAGAATTCTTCAACAGAGTGAAAAAAGGGAACGAATGAATTAAAACGTTTCTTTCTGGGGAAATACCTCTTTTTATCAAATGTACGATCATTTTCATAAAAACCTTCCCTCAGTATCAGCTGTATGATCTTTCATACGAAATTAAAATTGATACATGATTGTACTTTTCTTTAGGAGACTGAAGTTGATAGTTTACAAAGAAAATGAATACACTTCTCGTAAAATTCGCTAATACAGAACCAGTTTCGTATAAAATTGAATATTATACCGAACAGAATTGTTTCAAATAAAATTTAATATTGTGCAACTCATGAGTTCCATGCCATTGAGAGACTAATTAGAAATAATAGTCTAGTCAAAGACAACATCTAGATAATTCCTTCAGTATCTAAAACACTGCCTAAGCAGGATTTTGGAAAAATAATCTTCAGTAATTTGAGGTAAATGAGTACAGAACTTACAATATTATGCATATAGTATGTTCCCTGAAACATATCCCTGACATCACCAGCAGCGGCCGATTCATGTATGGGCTAAATTCTGTACGGGCATAAAGTCGCTGAACACTGATAGTTTGACCTGAGTTCAATTTCAAGTGAAAGGGCTGGCTCTATGGGTGTTTTTCTAGTTTTTTCCCAGTGTAACGTGGATACGAGCCATATTCCCTTAGAAAGTCTAGCATGAAGGTATCTCTTCCCTTAGGCAGATAGCCCCACTGTGCTTTGCTATATTCAAATAAACTAAACTAATTCTAGAAGCAGAACGATAATTTTCTGCCTGCGTATTATTCGTTGCAAGACTAAGAATTAATCTTAGTAAAAGTAGTGATGTTTTGAGTCAGTCATTATTGCGGAAAAAATTAAAAAACATTTGAATGAAAGGCTGGAAATTTAAGGGAAAATTTAGATTTCTTTTCTTAAAAGTATTTACAATTTTAATATTTTTTCACAAACTTCTTCATTTTGTTAAAGTGACTAATTTTGAACTGTGTAAATATAAGCAGGAACGTACATAAAGTTATAAAATTCCCGAGATCAAGGAAATTTATAAAATTTCCCTAAAATTTCTCGTTTAATCTCGGGAAGAAAAAATTTGCGTATTTGAGATGCCTTATCATAACAATACGCTGATTGCTAAAAATATGCGTCAATCAAATACATTAATGCTTTTATCTGTAACCTGGAACGCAGTATAATAGTTAATCCTAAGAATATTTTACACTCATGTCCATAAATTAAAGATAATGCAAAATCAGGCAAAGAAAGAGTTGGAAGCAAAACAAATTTGACTTATTTGTAAAGCTTATTTATTAAACAAAAGATAAAGAGAAAAAAAAGATGCTATATGTTTGATATTACTAGCAAAATTAACGATTTTTTCTCCCTGGAGCAAATTACAAAAAAAAAAAAAAAAAAAACCACTGGGGGATATTACACGACTCAAAAAGCAATGCTCTCCGAAATTCCGGTAGACATGTAGGAGGAGTTTGACGGACTGCAACTCGTCGGCCAAGCATGTCCCACACGTCCTCTACTGAATTCAAGTCCAGTGAAAATGCTGGCCAGTCCATACGGATGATATCCTCCGATTGAAGGCATTCGCTTACGATGTTTGCACGGTGAGGACGGGCGTTGTCATCCATAAACACAAATTGTGCGCCCATGGCGCCCCGAAACAAACGTACAAACGTACGTGGTGTTCCAGAATGACGTCCCGATAGATTTGGCTTGTCATGGTTCCAATTTGAACATGCAGGTCAGTTCTGGAACCCAGAATAATTCCACCCCAAACGAGCACTCCTGCACCACCGTAACGGTGTCGTTCAATGATGTTTTCTTGGTGGTAACGGGTATCTGGAGCTCTCCATACGAAAGTCCGGCGAGAATCAGACTGCGAGCTAAACCTGGACTCGATCACACAAGCCCACTGTTGCGGTGTCCACAATGCATGCTCTCTACTTCAGGCTAACCTCAGGCGACAGTGAGTTGCAGTAAGTGGAACTCATCTGACAGGTCTACGAGCATATAGACCAATCTGCCCTAAGCGTCTGTACACGGTCTGCCCTTGAAATTGTCGTACCAGTGGCCGAAGAGAGCTGACGAGACAGGTCTGAGGCTGTGCTCCGCCTGTTTCTTTTGGCAGTAACTGCCAAATACCGGTCCTCATTCGGCGTTGTGACTCTGTGGCGACCTGTGCTGTAACGTTTACTCACTTTACCATCATCTTGAAATTGTTGCCAAAGCCTGGAGATGACACTCTGGGTAATTCCAAGTTCGTCTGATACTTCCAGTTGGGTACGCCCACATTCCAGACGGCCGATAATTCTACCATGTAAAAAATCATCCAAATGCGTCCTTTGTGTCATAAGTATTCGGTTATTGCACTGAAATGCTTATAAAGCGCCTGCGAACAATTTTACTTCTTTTCCTGTATTCCTTGTATATCACTCTCTTACACTCTGGTCATTGTGACGTACCATTGGTGTCATCTGGTTACTTCCTGAAATTTGCATATGATTTTTGAAGATATGTGTAGTGATTTTACAGGTGATATATTTATTTTAAAGTTCGATTTCCGCGTGACTCCAAATTATCCTTAATTTATGGAGATGAGTGTAAAAGAACTCTGTTAATTATAAAGTGATTGATCGAGTTAGGAATATTAATATCTGTAGAAAAGAAACAACTTCTTTAACATTCGGATTTATACTTAAGCTGAATGTACTTAACGGATTAATATATTTTAACTTATTTTTAGTGTTAGTAATACTTATATTTAAGCACTACATAACTTTTTTTTTAAAATGAAATGTTTTTTTAGTGCTTGAGACTTGACTAAATGTGGATAGTTACACAATTTTTTGGAATAGCGTAATGTGTAAGTTAATATTTGCGTAACGCCCACGCTATTATTTACTGCAATACTTAATGCTTGCGAGTTATTTTTACACTAAACATTAAAAGAAAGGATAAATCGTGGGAGATATCATCAACGATAAAGATATCTACATATTTTCAGACAAAATGCCTTATTTCATGACGTCGTGAATGTATAAGAAGCTGATTATTCAAAAGAGTCTTCAGAGCGTGCAAGAAAGTTTCTTTTCATGCGACACATTATCATCTGTTGAGCTTAAAAGTGGATCCCATGGAATATGAAGAAAAGGTTTTATCTTCCCACTGTTTCTTTTTTGTCGGGCAACATATTAAAGAGGCAAAGCTTGCTGAAATGGAAATTTTTTCTTAACGCCTAAACTGTCACAAGTACAATGGAATTTGTAAAACATGATTATAGGTCTTGTATGAAAGCCTGTATTCACGCCCTTCTATCAAATAGTCGGCGCATTTATTTGCGATTTCCCATCAAACTATCGATGCAATTGTTTTATAGATATTTCAATTTTTTATTGGCTAATATCATATTTACAACAAAGGTTTCAGTTCATTTTAACAGATGTCTGCTGCATTATTGATTGATATTATTGATAAGCAATATAAATGTTCGCATCTCTTAAACTCAGATAATCATTTTTCCTATAGATTTCTTACCTAGTTTTTATAAACAAATAATGGCTCTTTTAATTATTGCAACCGTTGTACAAAACTGTGTAGCAACTAGATGCAAGTATAATGAACCAATAATTGATGTATGATATAAAATACATTGAAAAGTTTTCATCGATAATCCTGTAAACCCAGTTTTACAAAATAAATCAAATTTGGAAAGTAGTGTACAAATGCTCTTTAATTTAGAAATGTTTTGGGATCTGCCTAATCGAAACTAGTATGAAGTATTCATTGAAAATGTATACCTTAATAAAAGAATTTAAATATTTTAAGTACATACCATCAACAATGTATGGTGAACCTTGTGCCATGCCAAGAACAAGTAAAAGCCCGAAGAAGAAGACCAGTGGTTCAAACTCCATGATGCTTCTCACTTGGGAGAAATATTCTGCAAAGTAAACATTATCATGAATTCGAGATAAACGTTTGTTGCGAAAATACGTAGTAAGAATACCAAATATAACGTTTCATTGCCGTAGAAAGACCTTTAGATAAGAAATGTAAAATGATTGCTAATTATCGTTTACTACAAACACTGGTGCTTCTTAGTGTTGCTCTGAGGAATCATTATTAGTAATAGTCATAACATATAGAAGTGTAATATAGACAAGCAAATTCAATTTGTTTAAAATAAGTTTCGCAGTCATTAAGTTATTCTAAGCAGGAAACGCGAGAAATGAGCAATGTCTCACTCAAACCACGGACCTCTCAAATACACGCCGAGCGTGCTGATCACTATACCGCGAAAGCATGCAACAGAGGCGGGAGAAATACCTTATATAACGTCTAAATAAGGAGGATAATAAGCTTCAATACTTCCTCATTACTGATGGTAGGGTGTATATGAAAAGAAAACATTTGATAATCAGGCTGCATTATACTGATTGTGGTCTATCCATTGTTTTACTGAATTTGTAAGAAGTGAAGTGCAGAATAGAAAAGGTTATAAGGTATTTTCTGCATCCTTTCCGCATGCCTTCGCGGTGTAATTGGAAGCATACTCGAAGCGTATCCGAGAGGCTCAGAGTTTGAATTCCGGTGAGGGCATTGCACATTTTCACGTCTCCAGTATCAAAAATCCTAATGTTCTACAAGTGGAGCTAAAATTAAAAGGTGGTGGACGATAATTCGTCACCAGCAGGATTTGGAAGTTGGGTCCGCTAATCCCCAGTCGCCCATTAAAAGGGGGGAATATATAAGGTATTTTCCCTCTCCTTTCCGCATGGCTTCGTAGTGTAAATGGAAGCATACTCGACGCGTATTCGAGAGGTCCAGGGTTTGAGTCACGGCAAGGGCATTGCACATATTCACGTCTTCTGCCTCAAATTTTCCTAATATTAATTAATTAACCCTATATTCTAATAATAATAATAATTATTATTAGAATATAGGGTTAATTAAATTACTAATTAATTAATAATCCTATAATCTAAGAATATACTATCATCATCAACAAAAGTGGCAAGAGAGCATGAATGTTGAAGTCTCTAGACTATCAATGATTTTTTATGAATTATTCCTATATGAGGTTCCGAATCCGCTTATTGAAAAATGTACCACTTAAAGTTTAATATCATGTTAAGAAAGCTTGAAAAGTTCACTAATGTTCAAAGTATTATGCATAAAGAACAAGTAAATGGACAAAAATGAATGTAATTTCTTTGAAAAAATTATTTTAGTTGTTAATGTAATAATATGTTAATTCACGTAAAGTAAAAGAAGAATTAATATTAACAATTAATGAACTGCATATCATATATTTGAACTTTCTATTACAGATTTAAATACTTCATGTTGAAAATAATAGGAGATCAAAATTAATTACACGTTTTTTTGTGATAATAAATATGAAAAATATTATTATAATCACAAGAGGACAGTACTATAATTCAGAACACCAAAGAAGCGCAATATGCATTACTATCGGCGGCAATATTTCTTTTACATTCTCGTGGTATTTGAGGAAATTTACAATTAAATCTGAATAATCTTTATTCTAGCTAGGACAGGATGTATAGAAAATCCTTCGTACTCCATTTAGTGGGTTTTAATTTTGTTCAAGTAGGAAATCCAAGTCACAGTATTATTGTAAACTATGCTATTTAAAAATCGCTAGGTATTTTAGAACATCCTTTTATTCTACGTAATAAACGATTTAGTTTTGTTTGAATGTCATCCTAGGACGAAATGATCATTCTGTAACCGAACTAGACATGCTGCTATTAAAGCAATTAAAGTCATGCTATCAACATTTGAGCTCATTCAGTTAGTTTTTAAAGTCTAATTGATGGCATAAACCATAGATTCGAAACAGAAATATGTGCTACACACAAAGAATACTATTTTCTATGATCCATTGATCCCATAGAAGAAAGCTAGAAATTTCGGCTTGAATTGTGAAATAGTTGATCTTTACAGTAGTTCATACATTCATGCTCTTATTGTTAGATATAGTCGTTTTTATACAAATCTGTAGTTTTGCTAACATCTATGACTATTTCGTTGCTATATGTCGTTACTTATAACTTGTCCCTGAACTAACACTAGGACATATAAATAAAAAATTATCCCCTTTTGAAACAAGTGCATTTATATTTTACAAATATATTTACTAGGAAGAAATGTCTTTTGTTACACATTTTAAAAATTTTGTTATTACACCAATATCTTGAATTTATGAATATATGAATGATTATGTTCCAAAGATCCATGTCTACGGATTACTTTGAAACTGACGAAGAATCAACAAGACCAAATCCGCCTCCTCAGACATCCACTATTCTAGCTGATTTGAAAAACTACCTCGGGAGAAAGTAAACACCCACTCTTCGAAACTAGTTAGAACTGACGTAGATGTTCTCTTATCTATTGACTATGTTGCTATGGTAACTGAGTACGCACATAGCCTACTCAGCAAGACGCCTCACCATTTCTTTCCATTTTGCTGTCAATGGCTCTCTTAACTTCACGTGAGAACATGAATCAGATACAAATTACGCATATTTCAGGCCAAGAAGATGCCATTCAGTAGAAGTGAAATAGATGGCGGGTGAAAAAAAAAGGTAACTCGCAGAATTCATTAACATAATCAATGGTGTTTTTCAAAAATGACTGGTTTTTTATGCGAGTGAAATACCGAGATAAATGCACTCGATAATTGAAATGTAGCAATATAAAAGAAATTGATTTAAAAAATGCGTTAAGTAGTTTTAAGTGCTTGTTCTGAAGCATGTATTTTGAAATAACACTTTTTATGCATCACGGGATGAACATTTTTATATTTTACAACGAAATTTTCATCATTTTCCTTCTAGTTAACATAGTTTACTATTACATAAAATAAATTACGAATGTCGTTTATACTAAATCAAGACGCCGCATGATAATGATATATGGCACAATAGAGAAAATTTGGATCTAAAACTCAAATAAAAGAAATATTGATTTTTTAACCACGAAAATATTCGTTTATCAAAGGTTTTACATTAATACTTAATAACTACTAACTGAAGTACACGTAAGTAATGGTAATTTGTATTAAAATCATCCGCGCATAACAAAGATCTTGGATTTTCATCTTAACTTTTACGTAAATTTAGTACGAACGTAAAAGTCTTCGGCTTTTACGCTAATTCTCAGATATATTTGCATTTATATGCATTTGGATTTGTTACATGTATTTGGCTATTTTGTTATGCATTTGTGGTTACCTTAAATTGTCGATGAACTAATACTGGAAGAAATAAATAAAAATTTAATCCATTATTTAAGTAGGTATACCTACTTTCAGGAAAATATTTAGCAGAAAGTACTAACGTTTTCTGTTAGGCTATTTATAAATTTTTTTACAGGATCACTACTCTGAACTTCTAAATGTTTGAATGATCATTTTAGCAGAGGATGTATACGATGGTTGATATATTCTGCAAATTGGCATCAGCATACATTTTAACATTCTATGCATTTCTTTTATGACCTCAGTTCACTTCCGTGATCCAGTTTCAAAACGTTTTTGAAACTTGTTTAAATAAACACATTTATGTAGCGTGTTACATAGACCTAGGTTACCTAGACTGGGGCACAACATAGGCCTACTACCACTTAAGACGGAACAGTGAAGACTGAAAATCTCTCTTGCCTGCCAGAATATCCAGGACATTGTCTTTTTTCGGCTACTTAACAGGCCATGATAGCCTGGACGAACATCTTTACCCAATCGTTATATTTACTTAACCATTTTGCCCATTCTGTGATCTTATGCGACCCATGAACAGAGCCCACCTTCTTCGCTGTGAAGTACTTCTTGGTTATGAGCCTGAGACAATCCAATACTGGCGTGCCAAATACTGTCTTAGGCAATTATTTTCGGTCACTAGTGTTATGTCTTGTCTTTGAACTTCTTGCTGTATTTTGCCAAGCCGTTAGAAAAAAAAATATAGCATGTATTGAATTTAAGAGTTTGATTTTTTAATTGTCTAGTGTTCTAATTTATATGCGCAAATTAACATTTGCGTTCTATATTTATATGCTAAATAAATCACGCAAGAATGAAAGTTAGAGCAAAAGATAGCGTTATACAAATGTTGGTTCACCTAGCTTAGAGAAAATAATACATCTCGAAAATTTGATGCGGCGATGGCTGAAAAACTTCTACTTTTCAAACAAAAACGCAAATGTTTATTTATAAAATTACAGACATTGCTTAAGATGAATTATTAATTGTTTATAATATTTTTAACTGCACAGTAAAAATGATTCATTCTTTTAAAACACTAAGCCTAAAAAGTTTGTGGAAGATGCAGTTCTAAATTATTAAATATAATTTGGGCTTCTAAACAATTTTAAAACACAAAAAATTTCATATTACGCTCTAGTGTTAAAAAAAAGAACACTACAGGGTGAATAATTTCTCTGTTACTTTTTGATAAAATTACTGCTCTACTTGCCTAAGTTCTAATATTTCACTCTTTTTCTGGAAACTTGTATTTCCCCAATGTTAATAATATTGTATTACAGTTTACAAGGTTTAACAACCAACTTAGCTCAAATTTGCTACAGTAAAAACTAGACCTTAAAGGTTGCATATGTGTTTTCTCTTTTCCATATTTTTTGCTGTTCAACTGAAGATAAGCAGAAACTCAACATTTCATTATCAAATATAATTACGGAACACTATTATTATGCATATATAAACAAAAAATTCAAAACTTCAACCACCGCTATTTGCGGATTTAAAAGCAAATTAGGTTCTAAGCAAGCTAACTGAAAGAATCAGCAAGTTAATGAAGTACCACCACTCGGCTTGCTCACTAGTAAGCACCGATTAAAAAGACATAAACCTCAAAATGTTTGGTTCCGGCGTGAAGACATGATCAGGCATTCATTCGCTTTCTCTGTATTTTCTCTATTCAACTCAAATGCAAAACCGTAAGTATCCTACGCTGAAATATGCATCTTCTCGAATGAGTTGAGGAGAAGCAACAGAAATGATAGTCCTAAAATATTTCGAAGAGAATGTCTAAGTAAACCAAAATTCTACAAGTTAAGTGCTTGAATATAACAATGATTCCGCACGATCCAAATTACGGTTTGGAAGCTGTCAGTCTCTGCATTTTTTTGAATTTTATCTAACATACAACATACTTTCTCATTTATTTAATTTACTTAATGCCATCATATCAGCGATGGTTTATTTTTGATAACAAAGCATTTCAGCTTGCCTTTGACTGCATTTCTGAACTAACGCTAAAGAATGCAGCTGGAGGCACTTTATAGAAGAATTTTTTATGTTCTGAATTTTATTCGACTCAATTACAACTTTTGCTTTCGGAAATCAAAAGAAAACATGCAAAGAAAAATGCATTTTTTTGTAAATACCTTTTAGCCTGTTATCGCTATGCGATGGTTTCCACTTTACGAAAAGCATCGCTTCTTAAGGAAAATGTTTTTCGTAACCGAAGGCTATGCATATATATAGAAACACCGACGCCTCCATCTTTTGTGGGCTGAATGTAAGTGGTTTGGTACCTCGAGAGTTTCCAGGAAGCATCTTATCAGTATCATAGCTTAAAAAATGGAGAGGATGCACTGATAGTTTTGCAGCCTTGCTGATCTGTACTTATCCCAGCAAAAAAAAAAAAAAAAAAAAAAAAAAAAAAAAGGGGGAGAAAATTACTATAACTTTTTACATCATTCAGGTATTTCTTAATAACCTGCAGGTTAAAAATGCTTTAAAAATCATGGCGTTTTAAGGACTTTTAGTATACTTTGAATTATTTGGAATTGAAAGGCTTTTAGTTTATACATTGTAGCATTAAATTAGAGCAATGTTTAAGAGGCCGTTGCATTCAGTTTCTACGCAAGTGCTCATACCATAAGTTTTCATAAGTATCGTGCATAATAGTGTAATATTTTACTTCTGTTTTCGTTCGTTGAGGTGAAATTTCGATTTGAAAGCTAGGGAAATAAAGTCTTAACTTTTTCCTTACACGAAAAGAAACGATCTACCTAACATTTTTAAGAAATAAACATGAAAACATTAGAAAATGCGATCGTGCATATTTATGACACTGGATCAAGGTGCGTACGATATCCATATGTCACACATAGTGGATGTACTCTGCCAACTGTGAATGTAAAAATTATAGCTGCATGTAAGTATTTATATGCATTTATTTTATGCCAACTGATATGACCTTAAATGTTTTTTGACACACATATCAGTAAGTTAATGAGAAATTATTGCATTCCTCCATGCGTACTCACATAGTGTAAATGGAATCCCAACTAACTTAGTGTAAATGGAATCCCAACTAACTAGAAACTGGAAGATCCGTGGTTTGAATTCCGGCCTAGGTAATATTCAACAGCTGATTTTCACTTTTCCTGCTTCGGAAAAAACTAATAGTCTCTACAAATTTAGTTTTAGTCTTTCGCTTATCCTTTTCCTCGAGAAACGCTTAGAAAACTAAAAGCTTTTAACTGCGAGACTTTCATTTTCATTAAAGTTCATCTGCAAAGTGATGGGAATGGATTAATAAAATGTATGTGAATAAATATTTAACGAGAAAGATATTTGTTACTAAAAAGTGAAACGTAAAGAAAAGAAACTAATGTTCAAATGAATCTTAAGATAATGCAAACGTAGACAAATACAAAACACAATTATTATGAAGCTTTACTGTAGCATTTCTTTACATTATGTAATATAGTTATAAGAATTTGAAGACAATAATTCTTATAAAATTAAATACAGAACACGTTGCTCGCAGAAAACAAGCCTTCCTCATTTATGTTTATAATACAGCTAATTTAAGAAGATTTTAGGTATCTCTGATTCTAAAGTAGCAGAACTAACTGAATTTGAAAATGTCCATTTTTAGCTATAGAACCATTTACGTCAGTACAACGTTACAATTTAGCTGATTAACTCAAACAGCTGTTTTTTTATTAGCGAATGTTATGAACAAGACAGTTTTATAGTTTTATAATGACTGAACTGTTTTTTTCTGATCATAATTTAATGTTTGAACAGACAAATGAAAAAATATTATAATATTTATATGAAGTAGCTTAACAAATTTAGATTGAATTTGCTTTTGTAATCGATCCTTTTTGACAATTTTAAACAAAAAACAAAAGGGATAATATCAGGAAAAGAATTGACTTAGTTTAGTAGTAACTATTTGAAATAGGGTCAGTTTGAATGCCTAGCAGGCATAAAACCATATAAGTGGGTTCTCCAGGCACACTCATTGGCTTCATTCGCAGCTATTTAAAAGCATACAAAGTACGCATAACATTAAATGGCATGGCACCACAGTGACGAAAGACATCACTTGAAGATGCCCAGAGGGCTCATGCTTAGGCCCAACGTTGTGGAATCTAGTAGCTAATACAGCTCTTCAACTCTACGACGAATAAGAACATAAAAGACAATTGCCCACGCTGGCGACTTTCTTCTGATAGTAGCCGGTAGAAGCAGCTTTAAAAACAGAGCTCAAAAAAGCCTGGATACCTTCACAGGCTGGGAAAAAGAGTATAAACTCACTATCTCAGCAGAGAAAACACAGGCTGTAATAATCGGGCGCAATGGTATTTTAAGATTTAACTCCAGCGTGAAACTCCAGGGCAAAAACATCAAATATGTTACATAAATGAAATATCTTGGAATAATTCTAGAACTCCGGCTTACATGGCTTCCTCATATTCGCTATATTAAGCGAAAAGTGCTCCACCTGCCAACTCCATGCTCCGAACATCCGCTGTGAAATGGAAATACCATCCATATACCTTTGCTAACGGTACTTGACAATAACGTAGCGTATTGTGCTATATGGTGCTTTAGTGTGCGGTAAAATGCTGTGCCATCTAATGAGGCAGAACCTCAAATCTCTACAGAGTCCATATTTACTTACCATATAAGGTATTTCCCCCGCCTTCTTCGCATGCCTTCGTGGTGTAGTGGTCTGCACGCTCGACGCGTAACCGAGAGGTCCGTGGTTCGATTCCCGGCGAAGGCGTTGCTTATTTTTCATGTCTCCTGCTTCGAAATAACCTAATGTCTCTACACTGGCGCCCGAACTAAAAAGGTGGTGGATGATGATTCTCTACCACCGCGATTTGGCTATTGGGTCCCCCAAACCCAAGCCGCCCTTTAAAAGGGGGAGTATATAAGGTATTTCCCCTGCCTTCTTCGCATGCCTTCGTGGTGTAGTGGTTTGCATGCTCGACGCGTAACCGAGAGGTCCGTGGTTCGATTCTCGGCGAAGGCGTTGCTTATTTTTCATGTCTCCTGTTTCGAAATAACCTAATGTCTCTACAACCATAAGCATAGCGTATCGCACAACATCAACGACAGAGCTTCAAGTTCTTGCAGGATAATCACTTTTAGACTGGGTAGTAGAAAGGGAAGCTACCATTGCAAATGTAATCAGACTTGAAAGAACATGTGACCGCTGGGCTATACTTACGTACATACCGACGATGAAAATGAAAGGCTCATACGGATTACTACCTGCGCACGAAAACCTGAAACAAAATGTGAGTATGGACCCTTCCGGACTGAATTAACTATCCTGAAATAACGGAAGCCATCTACGCAGAAGGATCCAAGATGGTAAATGGTAATGGCAGTGATTTTTGTCATCTGCAGAATAACATACTTCAATAAAAATGGACACGCAGGTTCGAATTCAACAATTCCGTTTTCGAAGCCGAACTAATTACCCTGGATGCTGCAATCTGCTACGAAATTGAACATACACCAAATTCCACGGTTTTTAATGACCTGGCATCTAGCTTTCAGGCCATATCGAGTACAAGTAGCAAAAGCCTATTGGTGCAAGATATTTGCTTGCTGTTGTGACAGCTCCCCCTACCAGCATCATATCTTAAGGGGCCACTCAGGAGCACATGCTCAAAACATGGAAGGAAAGATGGTTCACAGCTACCACGGGTCTCAGGGCGTTCTTTTTCTTTCCAAAAGTAGCAATAGAGTCAAGCAGCAGCTCCGCTTCACTGGCACAATACTTCTCTAGACATAGTCCATTCCCATCATATTTGTACCGCTTCCGGGGCAGATCTTTACTTATGCGATAGGGAAGGAACAGCGGACCATTACGTGTTTGACTGCCCAAGCAATTCAGGATACCACCTTAAAAAACCAGCTTCAAAAAAACTTGTCAGTGTGGGCTGCTGACTTCAGCAGTACCAGATATACACTAAATAAAATTGCCTCAGTCATTACATATTGTGCCACTGCTAACTCAGCCATGTCAAGCCTTATGCAGCCTGCCTCAGACACGTTCACAACGTAAGTTTCCTGCAGCAATAGGAGTACAGCGGCGCTCTCTCCCCTATACTTAACGCTGTTGACTATATTTAACTCTACATAATTCAGTTTTAATAGCTATATTTCCAATTTGATTATTTGTTTATCAACTGCCCATATGTTTAAATGATACATTTTCCTGCATTAGCTTATGTCCAGCTGCAATTTAACTTTGTACTTCAATGCCGTTACAGTTTTACATGTTCCTGATTGCTCAAAGTGATTCGTGTGCTCAAGTCTTCTGCAAAATAAAGTGTACTGTCATGATTTAATAAATTCCAAGCTACATTTGGTCAGTTCATCAGTACCCCCCTCACTGTCATAGCCCTAGTATCTTCCGACGAGCAGGCATTTAAACTCTGTATTACTAACATCATAGTCAGAGGCCAACTCGAGTGGCGACCGGTAACTTAAACTATTGATTATTAATGTAATGACAATGTGAAATTTTCAGGCATTACATCAGAAAGTGGCAGATGTATCAGTATCTGTATTACTAACATCATAGTCAGAGGCCAAATCGAGTGGCGACCGGTAACTTAAACTATTGATTATTAATGTAATGACAATGTGAAATTTTCAGGCATTACATCAGAAAGTGGCAGAAGAAAGTTCTGTAATCACATTATGTTAGGTCCAAAATGGATATTATGTTAGAAAAAAGACCTAAAAATCAAGGCTATTCAGCTTATGAATATACTTCTTCTTTTAAGCAAGAGAGAGTGAAAAATAGTAAATATGGCACACAAGAAAAATATTTCGTTTTTATTATTTAGAAGTTAGAACTTATTAGAAAAGATAAGAAAACATTCATACAATGTGCTTCATAAATGCGGAAAGAAATGTTTAATGATTAAATTAAAAGGCAAATGGGATGAGACTATTAACATATAAATTTCCTCTTTTCGGATAGGAATAATAAAAACTGTGTGAAACTCCTCAAAACTTTCATGTATACTTACCTAAGCACTTTTTTAAAAAAAGAAGTTATCGCGTTATGCTTCGGCGTTCTCCTCAGAGGGAAATATTAAAATGGCATCAGGGATTAATATAACTTGACGAAATGCAGTGCACTGCTTTCTAGATTTCTGAGTAGGGAAGTAGTTTAGCTTATGTGGCCATAATGTTTCAGCGAAAACTATTAAAGTAAGCTTTTCAAATCGCTATTTATAAAATAACTGCTTTTCTCTGCCATTAGAGCTAGAAATCATCAGGAAGTTATTCATTTATAAAGTAAACTGTGTAAGAAATAACATCCATTTGCTTGAAATCAGTATAATTACAGCTAATTTTATACACAGTCTATAATAAATGGAAACTTTATAAGGCTAAAAATGTAAGGAATTATTGTATGTTCCATTGAGTGTTCCTGTAGTTAGCAAGTCCATCTAACAAATGGAAAATCCGTAGTTCGCATCCCGGCAACGGCATAGATGATATTTCGCATACATTTCCTACGCCAAAAAACGTATTAAAATAAATAAATTAATTAAAATGCTCTAAAATTTCATGGTAATTAGAATCATTTAATTAGTAATAAATTTTGACGCCGTAAGCTACCTTTGTATTTAGCTATATAAATAATAAACGCTTTTGACCTTTGCATTGCAGGTAGAATGGAAGAGGTACGTAGCTTCAGCCTGTATTATCCTGTGGAATGCTATTTATGAGCTAAAGAGTATCATAGCAACCATCTGGGCTCGATGCCGTCCTCAAATAAGGGTATCTGGAGTAAGGCTAGAAGATCTAATGAGATACATAGAAATATTTCTTCTCTCACTCACTTCGCTAAAAATATTTCCATGGATTTTCCTCTATAGGTTAATGAAGCAGAAATAAAATAAATAATAAGCGAGATAAAAATCACAAAAATAGGACACTGCTAAATCATATTCTAGCAGAATAGTTAAAAAATAGGTTCGTTTATATACGGTGTGCAACCCTTTGCTCTTTGCTTAGTGAAACAATCACTCATGACAGTTTGTGTTTCATTTTTATTTAATTCCAGTTTCCCTTAAAAGGCATTAGATGAGTAAAATGAAATTCCAAGTAGTTCAACTAAGATAATAAATAAATATTTTACGTATAAAACTTTGACGATCTGAAATATGTTAAATAAATTTCTCGTCAAACATATATAGAAACTAGGCAGCCCATTATATCTGTTGAATTACTTACAGAAAAATTGTTTCCTTTTTTTCTTAATGGAAACACATTAATGGTTTTATATCCAGATTTATAAATTAACTCTTATAAATCCAAATTAGTTGGTTTACTTTCCTAAATATGATAGCAGTAAACAATTCGTAAAATACGGCCTTCGTTCGTAAAATAAATAACAGTTTTTAAACTAATGTAGGTTAGCTTAAACCGCCTTATATTAGACGCTTTATGCAAAGTTTATGAACCATGCCTTACAGTAGCACAAAACGAAGGTAACTTTCTTAAGCGCTGAATCAAGGAATTTATCCCTTACAATTACGGCTAAAACAGAAGTTGGTAAATATTTGCATCTGGTAAAACCAAGTGGATTGTTTGACTTTCACGAACACTTTGAGAACTAACATTTATTTTACTAGAGTTGAAATTTGTTCTCAGAGCTTCAGCGAGGCTCAGATTTGCCTAAAGGCTTATTACTGCGTCTTTGTAGCCCTAGCTTGTAACAGTAATTGCGAAGGTAAAAGGGTATTAAAACTCCATTTTATCGCCTTGGTATTTTTAATAATTAAAAATATCAGCTTTATATCATGTTCATGAAAACCAGATATATATTTATATTTTATATATATATTGTTTTTTTTTACTCGGATGATTTATAAAATTAGCACTTGGTTTTTCTTAGAACTCGCAAAGACGAGAAAAGTAGTAGGTTATCACAAGAGAAACTGTTTACATATTAGATATGAAAATATCACTAAGAAATGTACGTGAAATATAAATGGAATTCATAATCTGTTTTCGAGCATAGTACATCTCAAGAAATAAATGGTAATTTGTTTAACTGAAAGTAATCTATTATGTTAGCAGAAAATCTTACGGATTTTGGTTATAGTCTTATTTATATTTCAAGTTACATCGTGACGCACATTCTTCAGGATATGACTACTAAACGTTTTGTGACTACTACTCTAGATCACATTCTCGAAGATATAATCTTTTCATGCGTCTTCAAGAACCTTAAGTATTACGCAGTTTTTAGTACTACATAGAGTTCCAGTGTTATACAGATTACTTATGATAGTTATTGCATTTTTAACAATGTTATTGTTTAGGCATAGTTTGTTTTATTTAAGGACATTTTCTTCCTCTTTAGCAAAAATAGGATTTATTTATCTTCTCCCTTTTGAATATACTTCAACAAGTTTATATTAAAGCGTAGGTGTGGATTTAGTTAATACTGTTAGCAGATTTAGTTATTGAAACGCATTTAGTTTTGTCCTATCAGTTAAAATTTAATTTATTACAGATTACTGTATTTTCATGTGACACTCGTACAGTTTATTTACTCAATGATCCTAAGTATTTAGGAGGTATGAAAACATATGGGGACAAAGAGAGAAAGATCCTATAAATTGATAGATGTAAATGACCATTTGCGTTCAGGTTAACAAATTATATCTTTCTTTGTGTATAATCTTTGCTGTTGGTGAGAAATTAAAAGTTTTGAAGGTTTTTGAATGAGAGACTAGAAATGATTATAAAATTTGAGTAATATTAAGCTGGTTTTTCTTGTTCTATAGTATTAAGAGCATGGCGAGATTACACGAATAGTTGAAAAAGAAAAAAATAATTGCCCAAACTGCAAGAGACAAGCACACTTGAGATATTGTGTTCTTCGAGTTAGCCTTATCGTATATAGCCAGTGACACCAAATCTTACCTCACGTGACCACTTGACTGATTGTGCAATCTGCATATGGTCTTTGCAGACCTCGTTTCACCGTATGGGCTCCAAGAGACGAAGCTCTAAGAGAATGCTACAGTGCTCAGTGTCTTGCATGGATTACAGAACTCTGTGACTCCACCATCCATGATTAGAAACGAATAGTCTGAAGTGATAAATATCGATTTAGATTGCGGCTTACTGATGGCTGGTAAAGAGTATGGCTCCATATCCATGAAACATGGTTCCAGCATGCAAGGGTAAAATTGTATAAGATCATGGGCACTCAGATATTGTCACAGGTGTTTTCTCTTGACACTGTTTGATACTTGTACTAAGTACTCTCAGTGTATTTACAGGAAGAGAAAGATCAATGGATTACTTTGTAAGGTTTTAGTTAAACTAACCAAGTTTATTTTAATTTAAATCTTTTCTATCTCCTCTCTGCTTCAACTTCCTGTCAGAAGAAGCGCGCGTTTTTAGCTTATGCTAATTTTTTGAAGTTCAGCCAAGCACTATTTAAGACAGAGGTAGAAACCTCTCGGTGTGTGAGAGCTTTGCCTCAGATCACGGTCACGCTGCTCAACGTTCGCCTGACCAGCTAGCAGTTTAAATTTATAAGCCATAGTGCTTACTACGTGATTGCATTGTAAAATAAATTAAAGTGCGGTAGTATTTAGTATATCTTGCTACGCACCCTTTTCGGTAGAGGCCAACTTCCGCGAATTGCTCTGCGAAGCAAAGTTT
>KK114675.1:267489-429578 GCA_000611955.2 Stegodyphus mimosarum
TTGTAAAATAAATTAAAGTGCGGTAGTATTTAGTATATCTTGCTACGCACCCTTTTCGGTAGAGGCCAACTTCCGCGAATTGCTCTGCGAAGCAAAGTTTAATTTAAGTTCCATTTTAATTTATTTAAATTTATTTGATTGTTAAGTTCGACCAAAGTGTGGTCTGTTACGTTCTGTATCTCTCCCGAATTGGGAGGTTTGTATTTAATAGTGAGTGAATAAAAGAGGATTTCAAATCCCTTCACGTGCAGTTATTCTCCAGCCCAGCAGTTACATCAGAACATAGCGTACCTTCCGCTCCCTGTTCCAGTTCAGGACTTAGAACGTAAGGATAAGAACCCTTTACAGAATTTACCATGTTCTCAAAGAATACACACAGAATGCTAAGTCCTGATAACTTATATCCCTCGATGACTTTCTGCCATCCGGGCGCAGATGGATTGAACGAGCAGGACAGCTGCTTTTGTCACAGATCCCGTTGGCTATCACCAGGTTCTATGAGCATTTCACTGAAATCTTCCTGATGAAATAACCACAAAGAAACTTGGACTTAAATAACAGTGAACATCTTTGGAATACTCTGGAAAGAGTCGTCCATCACCGGTGTCCTTAACATTTTTATAGGAAAGAACACGTTTAACAGTCCATACTTCTGAAAAACTTGGGCAGTTTTTTACTTACAAAATTCATGCATCGTTGTCTAGTAGCCGTTATCAAGACCAAAGGAGTGTTATCTCTTTAGTAATTAGATGTCTGTAATTCACTGTATTAAATAACAGTATTTAGCACGAAAAAGGAAGGAAAGCAAGACAGATTTTGTACTTCAAGATCAAGGCGAAATGGATGCTTATCTCACATACACTTATTTTAATAATTAGTTCTTAATTTCTACTTACATAAAAATACAACTATATATCCACAAAACTGGAATATAAATTTATTTTTAACTGCGCCATAATTTCTTTGCTCTTTATTTTGTTTTATTATTGTGTTGAAATAAGCCTCTTAAAATACAGGACATAAAATCTTGCAGAAAAATGATGAATACTTAGATTGCAAGGGGGAAAGAAGAGCATTCGTCTGAAACAGGGCACGATACTATAGTATTAAAAATTTCCTTTCAAATATTGTGATGATTTGGCGATTTAAAACTGTTGCTAATTAGTTATTGACTGCAAACTCATGTGGAAACTTTTTTCTCCATTTCTTTCCAGCCTGAAATACCTTTTTGCTTAATTAGTAGGGAATTTCTATGCACCAGTGCTTAACTCAATTAAAATTTCCTTGAATTTATTTTTAGCTTGGAAACAGGTTACAATTGTGAATGCGGCATAACTTCAGGAGCCATTTTAAGAGACTCAGAGTTTTTAGTATTTCTTTTCTATGAAATTATAGGGAATGTAGAAGAAATAGTAAATACATTTCATAATTTCTGTCAAAAATTTATTCTAATGCAGTGAGAGACTCAATGACTTTCATCTGCACTAACAACAGTGCAAAACAGATTATGATCTGCGATTTTGCTTTAGTTTTATGAAAAGTGTGCCTAAATAATCACGATTAGGGGTAAGTTCGCAAGCATTCGCCTTAAGGTTTTAACTGGAAACCGATAGAGTAGGACACATACGATCATCAAAATGTTTAGTTGCTTAAAATAGTTCAACTAATTTTATGTTTAATGTGATTAGTAAACAGAAAAGGTTTCATTCCAAGTCCACAAAAAGTTTTATTAGAGAAGGAATAAGAGGATAACAAAATACTTCAATTTTGTTTCGGATGAAATAAAACAAAGCAAAATAAGAAATTTGAATATATGTGTGCATATGACAAAGTAAGCGAAGGGTATTTGGCAAGGGAGATATATCTTCGTGCACAACTTTCTAAGGAAAATACATCTATGCAACTAAACTGTTTCTAAGGATTTGAAACTTATTTGATTATTACGGTGATTATGGCGAAGCATCCGAGAGCTATCTGCCTAATGGAAGGGATGCCTCTGTGGAGGACTCCGTGTAAGTGAAAATGAATCGTATTTACCTTAGATATGGAGGAAACCACAAACACTCTGTACGGAATCTTATCTTAATTAATCATTTGCGATTTCAGCCTTTACTACAACTTCTTCTTTCCATATTCCTCATCAGAATGAGAATTAGCAATGAATACTTAAGCTGAGGGTTTTGGATTTGAGTTAGAGAGTGTTTCTGGCATCGCGTTAGGCTCCTGCTAGCTCTAACAGTTGTAGTTACTCGGCTTTGCGGTCTCTCGCTGCCGACACTTCGATTTCAGTGTGCTGATAGAATTATTGAACCAGCTTCTAGTATGGTATTTAGCTGTGTATAGTTCAACTGCTCCTGAACGTTTAATTTTCATTTGGCTGTTATGTTTATTTGCATCACCACATGCTGTGGTTATTGTAGCACAAAAGCGTGCACTTATGTTTCTAGTTCTGTTTGAATAAAAACTTTATGTTTCTAGTTCTGTTTAAATTTAAACTTCTTCAGTCTTTGTTCCCAGACATAGCACTAACTCGCTTCAAGAGGGCTTGAGTAGCTTTACCAAATCAAGAGAAATGTTATAACTCTCATTCTGACAGCCCGTTCATCAGGATATAAACCAGATTCGACCGATAGCTTAACCGGGCGGTCAATGGTGGGGCAATAATGGGTGAATTAGTTTTCTTTAGCAATTTTATTATTCTGCGGGGTTCCACCCTTTTATTTCACAATTCAGTGTAAACCGATAAACGAATAATCGCTTGAGTGTGTGAACGGAGACGTAAGACTCAAGAAGGGTTAACTACTCTTTATTTATCAAAATAAGGATCAACGCAGTCGGCTCCTATCTCAGAGCGTAGAGCAAAACCTCCACTTAGGCCTGAACTCAAATTAATAAGAATTAAAACATAATTAAAAGATATAGCCGAAACTATCAGGATTCTAATTAGTTGGCCCCTAAATCTCAATTAAGTAGGTGAAGCTATCAAGGGCCTGAAGTACGGCTGAGCGTAGTAATAGCTTAGAGAGAGACGTAGCCCAAAGGCAAACGCGCGCTAGTCAGAAACTCTGGCTCTCTAAGGAAGTCAGTGAAACATTGACTTAAATACTACTCTTACTTATTTGCATTAAACGCGTTTCTGAAAATACATTCTGGTAGGAAATTGTAAGCTGAAGCTAGAAGAGATAGGAAAGGTGCATAAACTTAAAATAACTGTTATAAAATTAGGATAAACCTTACAATTCTACCGTATTTTTATTGATAAAACTAACCCGTAAAGAAAATCTATTATTAAATATTTAACTGAAAAACTTATTATAACATCTACCGTTATTTAAATAGCAAAGTTCAACTGTATATCGCTTAAAAAATCTTATACCTTTTATTCAAGCAGAAATCCATTTTAAAACCTTTTGAAATACACGCAGGCTTTCTCAGGAAATTAATTCTAATTTGCGCGTGAAATCGGCATAATTTTATGACTTCCAATTTGTCTTATATTTATTGATATAATATTCCCCACTCTTGGAAAACTTGCAATGCAGTCTCTTAGGTACCCATCGTTCTTGCAACTTTTCTCTTCTATCTTTCTTTCCTTTCTTTCTATGCAAGTACAGGATTCAAGGAAAAGTTCCTGCGAAACACTTCGCATGTTCTAACTGAGATGATTATGCATTTTGTTTCGGAATCTGGGCACTGCGAAATGGAAGCCTGATGTTCTTTATACAGCATGCACACCATTTGAAATTTAGATACAAATTCACCAACTGACTCAATGAAGTCTCCTGTTTTGAACCTAGTTTATTCTACTTTTTGCTACATTACTTTTTGTTACTTTTACTTTTAGTTAAACTAGAGCTGTTTAGCTATGTAAATAATACCCTAGGAATACTTCTTTCCTAGTTTGATTATTTAAAATGATTAGAAATATTTATTGATTTAATGTCATACCAGAATAGTTTCCAGTTGTCGAATAATAATTATTCGCAATATCTAAAATTTAGTCAAGCAAGAACAATAGAGTTAACACTTTTAATTGAAAAACGTATTTCCTCTTGTTTATAAACGTTTACTTTTTACATGTATTACTGACATAAAGCGTTATTCATCGTTCTACTTTATTTGCCGATGAAAAAAATTAAAAGCAATAAACTTTTTATACCTATTAATCAGGTTTGAAATATTAAACAAGTTAAAAAAATTTTAAAGTACAAAAAGTAGAATAAGGATGAATGTTGTAAGATAAAGCTTAAGTTATTAAATATAACTGAAATTGTTGCTTCATTTGTTGCTGCAAGAATGTTAAAATCGAAAATTATTATTTTTAAAGAAGTGCATAAGATTTTAGATATATAATTACCATGCATATTTTTATTCAAATTGTGGTTTCACTGTAAAAAGATTATTCCTTTTCCAAAAAATTTAAATATTGCTGTAATTCTCTTGCATTGACATTCTTAAAAGTTCCTGGCATATCGTATATTACCAAGAATCTGTAATAATTTGTAATAAGAATCTACAACAGCTGATGAACAACACTGCACACGGAGCTTTGAATCCCGATTCAACTATTACCGAGAAATAAATTATCTATGAAATTTTTAATAATCATTATTTTAGAAAAGGCGTAATGTATCTTACAAATAATTATTATTTTCAAAACGTAAGAAGAGTTTCTTAAGAATAATATTGCAATCCTTTAGCCAAAATGTAAAAGCAATTCGATTAAAATTTAACTCATAGGATAATTTACTTGCATAAAATATTCAAACATCAAACGTGCGGAAAAAGACTGAATGTTTTATTAGAAGCATATTCAAATGCCTGAAAGTGATCATTTCTGCCTCTTACTGTTTTTTTTTTTAAATTTTGTTTCCTTCATCCTTTTTAATTTGCTAAACTAAAAAATAGACTTGTTTTTTCACATCTGCCTCTTCAGGGAAAATTAAATGACGGATTTTAATAGCCCATTTTGTTCCTAAATTATTCTAATGCTCCTTTTGCTCTTTATTTATTATTTTACTTACCGCATTACCGCAAATATTGCGGTGAAGAAATCTGTAAAACATTAAGCCATATTTGCTTAATGAATACAATGAAAAATTCATAACACAGTGTTAAAATAGTATGTTGATAATTATGATGTATTGCACGTTGGAAGGAGTTACTAGTCAAGGGCAAATACTACACAAGTTAATTAGTCTAGTGTTTTATATGCTTATTAATATTCTTGTTATGATGCGTGTGAAATGATTTATTTTTTTACACATATTTTTCTGCTTATAATTTTTTACCCTCGAGATACTTATCTTCCCGAGTTTTTTCAAAACACCGTTTTGAATAATTCTAAGATTTCAAAATAAAATAAATAATATACAAATGAGTTTTAGTTTTCATTGTTCCTGGTGCGAGGCATCAGGTCAAAACCCTTGCTTGTATGTATATATATACAGAAGGACATTCGAGCTGCTCTTCTTTTTAAATCAGTATTTCATATTTGTATGAAAATAATTCCTTCGAATATATGTATATCAAGACATATACCTGATGTTCTTCAACCTCTACGTAGTTGCTGATGTGTTTGCATAAAAAATTAACATTCCAGAATGTAACTAAAGCAACATACTGTACCGTAGCTTTGTGTTTGCCATGCGCTGTAAGCTCAGATGTGGCTTAAATAATATTATTGAAGCCTTTTGTGAAGAATTATGCAATATAATCAGCAGCTGCATTAAGGTTTTGCCATCAGTTGCTAAAGCAACATAATGTACCGTAGCTTTGTGTTTGCCATGCGCTATAAGCGCAGATGTGGCGTAAATAATATTATTGAAGCCTTTTGTGAAGAATTATGCAATATAATCAGCAGCTGCATTGAGGTTTTGCCAACTCCAGCATTTATTCAGTTAGAATTATTTTAGGGAATATGTCTAACAGCATGCAAACTAAAAAAAACCTAATCTTAGCTAAAACTCTCTCATTAAACTGTGAAGCCATTATCAAATAAAAAAATTTTGAAGCGATTTACAAAATAATTCTCTAAATGCAAAAAAATATTTGTGATTTAATTGCTTTTCGAAATAAACATCTGCAAATTTAATGGTAGAGCTAATTTTTTTTCAGGAACATAAGCTTAAGGGAGATTCGTATTTCCCATCTTCTTCAGATTTACGACCTCACGCTATATTTTTGCAATGTCGTTAATAATAAATAAAACAGGAAAAAGTGTTAAGCGAAAACAAATAAACAACATGTCTCATGCAAAATCTTCGAACACCCAGTTACTGCTTGACGTATGCTTTGGTTTCCCTTGCCAACAGATCGATGAGCAAATATACTCAATGCCTAAGGAAACATTTGATTCCAGTCTAGGTTTCTCATCTCCAATTTTTCATCTTCTTCTCGCCCAACCTCGAAAAGAAAAAAAAATAAATTCAAGACAGTGTCTGGATTAATGGAAGGAGGTATAGCTATAAAAAATTTACTTGGTGCAAAATTGTATTTTCATACATTAAGTCTTGAATGAATAGAATCTGAAAAGACACGATCTGACTCTGGTTTAGTAGTATTAAGTTTTATTCCTAATATACTGGGAATAACTAATTACTGAATCGCTAAAGTTATCGAGAATAAATGCAAAGTAAATAACTTCGCGACATGAAATTACTCTCTGCATTATGAATCGGGAAGGCTGTGTCATAGTAATAACACTGTGCAATACAAAGCTACTGGAAGCTATGAAGAAGTTTAAAAAAAGATGCTTGGTGATTTATAGCATTTCCAATGAAATAAATATATTCTCCTCTTCCAGTTTACAGAGAAATGAATGCAAAAACATGTACCACTTTCCTTGGCCTTAACGTGGTGCTCCACAAGATGTATATGTTGTTACGCACAGCTTAACAACCAATTAAGAAATTTCAAGAAATTATAAAAACAGATTAACTCAATTTTGCCTGTTTTTTGTGTTTAGCATATACCCTAGAATGTTTAAAATGTTAGTATTGTTGCGTTTTACGGGTTCGTGGATTTGAGAGTATCCGATGAAAACACGATGCAGAACAATAAAAAGCACAATTTATTTACAGGAATCACTATTTACAGCACAGTTCCAAAATTACCTTTAAAAGCGTCGAAAATCTACAATAAATACGCTGAAACAATCAGCAATACAGCTTCAGGCTGTAACTGTAAAGGTAGCTTCACGGCAACACTAAACTTATAATAAACACCGTGGAACAATCACCAATACACTGTCAAGCTATACTGTAAAGTTAGCTTCACGGCAAAGCACTATCTCGATCGCTTTCCGTTCACCAAAATTCTCGCGTAGCAGCTATTCTCACAACTAATCACACTGTTCGCAACACTTCACAATAACTGCTCTCAGAAACGCAAGGGTTTATGTAGCTTTTCTTTAAGTTCCACACGTTTCGAGAAATATCTCGACAGGAAGTTATTCTAGAAGCTTCCCGGTTGGACCATGGGATATCGCCAATTTGGTCGCCAAATGGGCGATAAAGTCGCCAATCTGGCAACCCTACCATACACTATTTTATGGCAACCCTAGTGCTATGCCGGAAAGCTTACATACAGGCGCAACCGCCGAATTTTTCGTAACAGTATTAAATTAGTTTAACACTGATATCAAATATAAAACTTTTACAACACCAGATTCCGAAGCATGGCGGTTCAACAATAATTTCTAATTAACAAATATCTGCCATAATAAAGAGTTTTTTTAATAATTCATTTTTTAATTATTATTAATAATTTATTATTGAAACAATGTTCTAAATCAACAAAGGAAATTTCCAGTATATAATAAAGTGATTTTTCTTTAGTTAATAAGTTGGAAACCTTTATATTAAAAATTTCAGATAACATAACGGAGAAAACTATGTTTACAGAAGCTGCCTAATATTAATTACGAGAAGCTGACTGCTATGCAGTTGGACACCGTTTCTAACCCCACGTAAGTTATACAAATTTGTGAAGTTGGTGTTTAAGAAATGAAGAGGCACTTTATCGATATGAAGGTGCTCTCCAGGCGTTCGTGACAGTAGAGAAGAAGTAGCAGTGGATTTTATGTCTCGGTGAATTCTTAGTAAGAAAAGAAGGGGTGAGTGCGCAAAATGTTATTCTGTTGTGCAGGTATCTAAGGTTTTAGACCATCACAGGCACGTACGATTATTCATGAGGTCATTCGCATGTGGTGTTACTTTCACATATGTGATATGCAATATTGACTTCACGGAAGTTAAATACGCAGAATGGGAATTTGAAAATTAATATTGTCCGCTAGGAAATCACAAAAGGAGCTGACTTCTTCCAAATGTCTATGCATTACTAGTCTCGTGAGGAAAACATTAGTTCTTCTTCCATCATAAGCCGAAACGGCAGCTGTGAAAGGTCGTTCGAACGAGACTGGGGATTTTAGTTTCCCCTTTATTTGCTGAAATAGGTTTTAGGCTAGGGATAAGATGAAAATGAAACACAGAATGGGGAAACTCACTTAGGAGAATGATATTGTTGCGTTATGCGGGTTCGTGGATTCGAGAGTATCCGATGAAAACACGATGCAGAACAATAAAAAGCACAATTTATTTACAAGAATCACTATTTACAGCACAGTTCCAAAACTACCTTTAAAAGCGTCGAAAATCTACAATAAATACGCTGAAACAATCAGCAACACAGCTTCAGGCTGTAACTGTAAAGGTAGCTTCACGGCAACACTAAACTTATAATAAAACACCGTGGAACAATTACCAATACACTGTCAAGCTATACTGTAAAGATAGCTTCACGGCAAAGCACTATCTCGATTGCTTTCCGTTCACAAAACTCTCGCGTAGCTTAGCAGCTATTCTCACAATAATCACAACGCTCACACTACTTCACAACTTCACAGTCTCGCAACTAACTGCTCTCAGAAACGCAAGGGTTTATATAGCTTTTCTTTAAGTTCCACACGTTTCGAGAAATATCTCGACAGGAAGTTATTCTAGAAGCTTCCCGATTGGACCATGGGATATCGCCAATTTGGTCGCCAAATGGGCGACAAAGTCGCCAATCTGGCAACCCTACCATACACTATTTTATGGCAACCCTAGTGCTATGCCGGAAAGCAGTAATACTATTTTGAGAAAAAATAGCTAAAATTCGGTTTTGTGACAACTTTTTTTTAAAATCACTTTTATCGAGGAAAGGGTTTGTTTGCGGGATGGATGTAAAACGTGATTCAAATTTCTTAAAATGCCTTGGAATCTTCGATAGATTTGAGTTCCAGGCTTTGAGCTTTCACTTTGCCGAGAAGTAAATGGAAAAAAATAGAAAGAGAAAGAAAACAAGTTGTTTCTTTGAATAGTGAATGAGGATTAAAAAAAAAGACTTTCTAACGTTAGAATCTTTTTTCTTGTCGGTTTGAACTGCTTTCATTTTATCAAAGAAATGGAAATTCAAACAGGATGAAAGAGATTAAAGGTTGGAGACTGAGGAAGTTTCACGCCGCAAAAAAGTGATATTTGTTACTTAATAAAGTTGAGTCAATTCCTGAAACTTTCAAGTCATTTATTTTTATTTCAATAGGTATTGCTGAAGATAAATGAAATTTATGCAACAAGTGGTGAAATCCCAGTTTTCTTTCTATAATAAAATTTACTAAATGACTTTCAGAAACATTCGTATTCGATTAGCCTTTTATTAAAATTACTTTCGGTTAATAGTGTTTTATTTAGCTAACAGTTTCCCGAAATGGTTCTCAAACAGCATTAAAGTTCTGTTAATATTAGCAATTTTAGCATACACTGATTGAGTTTAGTTTTACACCGATTGAGGATTTATTAAACACTATTCTAAAGCTTAATTAAACTCGTTTATATGAATAAACGAATTAACGTTTACAGAAGATTTCTGAATATCCTAAACTCCCACTGGTAGCGGGTTAGCTAAATATTTTAAACAATGATATGGCTTTCTGAATTCCACTGTCGAAGAGTGTACCAGAGAATGAACATGTAAAAGAATAATATGATTCTGATTCTATTAATTAATCGATAATAATTTATTCTAAAAAATTAGTCTATTAACATGTGAGGCCTGGATCTAAAAGCTCATAGTACAGCCTAGTTTGCATTATGTATTAATAAGTTGCTGTGCTATATTATATTCAAAATTAAAAATTACTTTAAATTAACTGCGCTAATTTAAAGTACTTTAAAATTGTCTGGAGTATTAAAGTGAAATCAAACTGGAAACAAAAATTGTTGTCGAAGACTGAATTAATCGCTTCTCGAAACAAATATCGCAATTTTTAGACGACAGCATTAATGCCATGACAATGCTGTTTCTTTTACTTTGAGTGTCGATTTTCAGCGTTTAATGGGCAATATAAAAGCAGGCCATTTTCTCTTAGGATGTCCTCTGTGAAGTCATCCCTCGGAATAGACTTCGAATGTTTTGTCGCGGTTAACAAATCTAATCAAACCAATTATCAGTTTTTAATATTCGTCAGCTTTTTTTCCCATATAAGATATTTTGAAAGCCAATATCTACAAAAACTGCAAACAGAAAATTATTTCAATGTTTTTAAAACTTTTATATTAATTTTTTAGTTTAAAACTTCTAACTAGTTTCAGTTAGTATCTTAACAGACTAGCTGACAAATAGGTAGAATATTGTTACAAGTAATCGACCAATCATTTGCCATCTAATTGCGAAGTAAAACTGTACATAAATAGAAAATTTGATCAATATCGTTGTTAACTGCAACTTTTAAAGTGACAGTTAGAATTAAATTTTAGAGATGCAACAGTATTCCGAATTCTGTATTTTGTGTGTGTATATCCAAAGTAAAGATGTTTAAATGTGTATATTTAAAAAAAATATGCGAATTTAAAGTATTTTAAATTTAAGAGTGGCTGCATTATTATTATTATCATCATTATTAACCTAATTATTCACCTTACAAATCTATAACAGCAATTATGTTATTATAGATGTGCTTTAAATTAGAAAACTGGAAAGCACATTACTAAGTATTCCAGAGTAAAAGCAATTTTAAAAAATGCGTTGTTTAGATATTTTATATTTAAGATACTATACTAGATTTAACATGTATTTTTTAAAATTGTTTTGATAACAGCTTTAATAATATCTTCAAAAGTAAATCATAAAAATGCGTTTATTTTCCAAAGACTAGCAAAATTATACGAAGGTAATAATCGTATATTTTTAATCCTTTCTATTAATTTATATGAAAACTATTTACTTATACATAGCAAATAATGTTCCTTTACAAAAATGGGGTGAATTTTATTTATACAAATATCATGAGTAATTACATTGCTTTGCGTTGCTTTTCTTGTTTTGTGTTCAGTGAATTAATTTTGCTGTACAGGCAGAGAATGAAACTAACTTTAACAATAGAATATTTGGTTTTTTTCAGGCATCCGGATATATATCTGCATGCATTTCATATCATATTACGGATACGCCACAATATAATATGAAATGTGATTCTGAATGTTGATTAAGAACCTGGGCCTCGTAACATTCCATGAAACGTTAGTGAAAGAAACGTGTTTTCAGGAAAATGGTTGTGTGTCTTAGGAGGCATTATTAAAAAGGGTCGCAATGATTTGCATAACTACCGGAGATGCGAAGTTACAGGCAGGAGATGTAACCTATACGATGGATGAGATCCTATACTGTCAGACTTCACAGATATTAGGACTGGCTTAACCATTAAGCAATATAAGCACGTGCTTGGGGCATTAAGGAAAAAAGGCACCACAAAAATTTCTTAGGTATCCAAAAAAGAGGACACCAAAAGTATTTTCTGCTAATTTCACAGGAAATGCCCGATGGTCTCATAATATTCATCGAAAGATATTATCAGTGTTGGATGTCAGTTTGAGATGACTAGAAATTGTATGGATTTCTCTGGTCAACTATAATGAGGATTCTTTAATTTTCTATATAACTTATCATATGAATGTTTTCCTTTTAAATTTTATTGTGTAATTAGGAAGCATGTAATCTGAATAATGTATGTATTTTTGCTACATATAGTATCGAATTTCACTGCGTTTTCTATTGTACCTCGCAGCTAATATTTTGGTTTTTGTAGGTTCATTTTTTATTTTGCACATCAGCGCATGCAACTGTATTTAATTCAGCGCGTTTCGTGAAATCTATAAATGCACTGGAAAGACTAATAGGTTAGTAGCCAAATGTCTGGCATTAAATGCACTGGAATAGCACATCAAATATTATTTTGAAAGTGAGTCGGTACCTTACATTTTGTGTGTCGCAGTGGTTAGTCAGCTGATTAATGGTAGAGAAGTACTCGAACGCTATCCGTCTAAGTTCAGGATCGCTTTCATGGAAGAAATTTAAAAGGAAACCATCTCGCATGTGCAGAAAACCACGAAAATGACCATGCAGCCAGAGCGTTTTGCAGTTTTTTGCAACTTGAAGGCCAATATCTGTGAAGTTCGAGAGGAAGTTTAAAGAGGGCAATTTCGTACATTTAATTTTTAATGACGTTTAAGAGGGAAGTACGATAAGATTTTAAGGTCGAATATATCAACGACACCTTGTTAAGTGAAACCGCTGCACAACTTGTTAGATACCGTATAAGGTATGATTTTCTGTTATGGTAGTTTCTTCGCTGAGTATTCGAACTTAAGATCTATCTATTAGAACATCCTCTTGAGGGAAAAGAGAGAAAGCAGAGTTATACCTCTTGAGAAAGTAGTGTCATACCTCTTGAGAAAGTAGTGTCATACCTCTTGAGAAAGTAGTGTCATATTCTATCCCTGGGAGAAAATTAAACGATATACGATAGCCCTCGTATGCTCTGTTTTAATAAAGTAATTGAATTCAATCAATCCTGACTCAAAAGTGAATAGCTAAGACATTCGATAAATGTAATTCAGCGCAATTCCACCCTTAATTGTGGAGAGATTTTTGGAGGGAATTATTGAATTTCGAGAGTTATTTGAGAAGTTAATCTCCATTTAAGTTTTTAAGATGACGGTGGTGTAAACAGCATTCTTTGAAACAAGCCCATTAAGCAATTATCATATTCAATTCCTTTTGTAGAGTGTATTACATAGTTTTAAGGAAAATTAATGTTTTTCAAAGCTTAAAACATAAGGAGCACTTTCGAAAACAATATGTTATTTGGCAAATAGTGCACATTTAGTGACATTTATCATAAATGCCAAAAGAGTGATTTTTTTTTTGCAAATATTCTTAACAAAAAATAGTGAAATAAATGGAAGATATATTTTACGTTGAGAAATTAGGAAATTCTTTAAATATAAAATGGTTTTCATTTTGCTTCCGTCTCAAAAAAATATTTTTGCAATGGTTTCTTTATTTTCTTTGAGTTAATTCAAACGGAAACTGAAACAGTTCCAACTAATTAGAGAATGAAAACATCATAAAAGAAAACAATTATCCGAACAGGGCGAACGGCTTTGTTCGGAACAGGGTTCAGTTTTGGTTATTTTAGG
Organism: Stegodyphus mimosarum; assembly: GCA_000611955.2. NCBI lineage: Eukaryota > Metazoa > Arthropoda > Arachnida > Araneae > Eresidae > Stegodyphus > Stegodyphus mimosarum. Next base: position 281,010 of record KK114675.1, read on the forward strand.
TTGTTTAAATTATCCTCTTTTACAAACTCACCTGCTTTTGTAATTGAGGAGCAAAATTTAAAAAAGGACGAAAACTGTTACTTACCTTCTAACACGAAGAACTGAGAATGTATCTTGGGATTCTTAGCGTTAGAAAACTAAGAACCATTATCTAGAAAGTTTTTATGTGCATTTTTTTCACTGAGCTTTCTTTGTTTTCCTGTCCTCTGATGCATTTTGTTTAAGCAAATTAAGCGAAAAAAAAACTCCGATGTTATGTTTATGTATTATATGCAGATATAACATTGCCAGACTTTTCAAAGCATAATTATTTAAGATTCAATAACTAAAGCTGAAAAATAAACCAGATTAAAAAATAATTTTTTTTTTTAAGTTCAAAATTTCTCTTCATATTCAAATAACCTTCGCTTATCTTTGAGCTGATTTGACGGAGTATTTTTGATCCAATTCTGAAACGATTTTTGTGCACAGATTCAGCTAGCAATTTTTTTCCTCGAACTTTGAGATACATTTTAGTTTAAATATGAAAACAAATAACATTTCAGAATGTATTAAAATGGTAAAATTAGAAAAACGTTTAGAGATAAAGCAATAGTTAAACATAATAAGATAATTAAATGGATTTCAAGAAGTTAATTAGATTAATATTGGGCTTGTTTATTTATTTTATTATGGCAAAGCACTCGACTATCTGCCTAAGGAGAGGATGCTCTCGTGGAGGATTTTCGAAGGGAAACTGTCTCGTATACGCGCTATACATGGGTAAAACCACCCATGCATCTAGCCCGTTCACGAGATTCGAACCTTGGACCGATCTAGCAATGTTCAGCGACTTTACCGCTCGGTCGCTGGTGGGCGATTAATATAGGAATTTGTCCCTAACAGACAACTTTAAATTATATCTCAAATCATAACAAAAACTCTTAAAAACAAGACATAAAATCAATATATGCTCATTTCTGACTGAGCTTCATATGTTGTTCGAATACTTTCCCATTAAAAAGGTGAACTCTTAATAAGGCGAACAGCAGAACCTTTTCCATTAATAAGCAATGAAGTATTTACTCCAAAGTGGACTACTCGTTAGCAAACCATGACTTCACTTCAGCTTCGCAGAAACGTATTCGGTAAAACGTTTACGAACTAATGAAATTTAATGATTTGTAGAACAGCCGTTTTAAGGAATTTTATTTAACATTTCTGTAAATAAGCTAAGATTGCAGCATACGGATATAAGTCTTATATTCGTACAGTAACTTATATCCGTAGTAATCTAATGCAGCGAAAAATCTAAGAATATATATTTTATGGAAAACAACTATTATAGCTAACAAACATTAAATTTTCTGTCAAGTTTTAATTCAAAAATTTATCTTCAAAAATTATATCATCTGAAATAGCTTCTTGTATCCCATCTACGTTATGTCGAATAAGTAATCTCAGTATCTTGTTTCTAGGAATTCATACAAATGATACAGATGGCACCTGCTGAGGAAGTCAAAACACAGGAAAGAAATAATCCCAAATTATAATTTTACAGACAAATCTAATAAGAAAGTTTAGGCACATCCTTAGGAAATATTATAAGGTTCTTCAAAAGTTCCTACAGATAAAAAGAAATACGAGTCCTGATAAGGTTAAGTATTTAAATGCAGGAAGAATAAGAGATTGCGTATCTTAAAATCTTCATGGAATCTAATTTTTTAAATTTTTGATAAAAAAAATTCAGGAAAAAATTCATAAATAGATATTTATAAATTCGCAATAAAATTTCCTTCATAGATCAATCATCGTTCATCATGTTTCATGTAACAGAGTACTATCTATGTAGTATATGTACTAACCGGTATGTATACTAAGTATCGGAAATAATTGTAGAAGTTTAATTATTTTACCCAAATTCATTCTATTATTTTCTTTAATTTTTGTTTCCAGTTGTTTATTAGTTGGAGGATTTCCGAAAAGCTATTTGAAGTTTACCATCATTTTTAATATTAAATTATTATTTATTAATGCTATATATGGGTACAATTTCGATTTTACTACTATTATAAAGAATTTTCTTCCTCTTTTATGCATACCCTCGTGATATAACGGTAGCAAATTCGGCGCGTATTCGAGAGGTCACGGTTCGAGTCTCGACAAGGACATTACTCATTTTTCATCTCTTCTGTTTCAAAATAACCTAATGACTCTGCAGTGGCGCCCTAACTAAAAAAGTGATGGATGATGATTCTTCACTACCTTCACCACCAGGATTTGGCGAATGGGTCCGTTAAACGCCAATCGCCCTTTAAAAAGGGGAGTATATCAGGTATTTTATCTCTCCTTTCTGCACGACTTCGTGGTGTAACGGTAGCACACTCGGCGCGTATTCGAGAGGTCCAGGTTCGAGTCCCGGCTAGGACATTGCTCATTTTTCATGTCTTCAGTTTCAAAATAAGAGAATGACTCTACACTATCATTTAAATTATCCATTTACATTTAAGTGGCAGAGAAGAATAAATTTCTTAGGAATTACAATCTCGTTCTTATCATGTCTATTTTAAAGCTATTTATTTCTATTTAAAGGCATTTATTAATAGCTCATTTTACGCTTAATGCAAACTGTTAATGATCCTAAAGTTCCATTATGAAAAATTTAAAAAGCAATAGTATGGCAAAAATGTTTAGTTCACTTTTAATTCTCAGCATGTTTAAAACAGTGAAAAGCGGATAGAGTTACATGTAAACTTTAGTCTGACTGGGCCGATAAAGAAGTAGAACAGGCAAGCTCATTAGCTTTCAAGCTTCAATCTATTAAATATCGTATATTTCCTATAGCTGCCGCATAGCAATGGTTCTTGTATACGCTTTATTTCCTTCTTAACTACATTATAAATAAACACTAAGCTAAAAGCTACAGCTCAGTTTTAAATAATTTAATTGAAGATAAACGTTCTTTTGCAGATTTTGTTAAGTATGCATGCTTGTAATTTTCCAACATCTTTTTAATATAAATAAAAATGAAATAGCATAGCCTTAAAATTAGTTTTCCGCTTATTATTTCTGCTTCAAGAAATCTCTGAACCAGTAAAAGTAACTTGCTGACGTTACCTAAGCATTAAAAGTTCTTGAATTTAAGCATCATAAAAGAAATACATTATAAAAATCAAAATCCGAGTAAACTTTCTAATAAAGCAGCAGTTATGTTCAACGGTTTCGTAAAATGTGTTTGTTTAGCTAAAAGTAGGCGACTGTTTAGGCGTTTTAGTTATTAAAGTCCAGCAAAATTAATGCATTTTTCTCAAAAAGTAATATTAGTTCCGTCTCGAATTCCTTTCCAGAGTATTATTTATTTCTTGCCAAGAAAGTGTTTCTGAAATGGGTATTCGAGTGAGACATTTTTGAATATGTCACGCACGATATTAACTGGAATACTTTCAGCTTCTTATGATATATGATTCCGAAAGTATTAGATTAAAAAGTAAATGCAAGATCATTAAACCGTTAAAAGAAACATGCTTTTTCCCGTTAAAAAGTTTCCTAAGAGTATTTATTTACTGAAAATAAATATGAATTTTCTGATCACCTCTAACTATCGATCTGCTAATTTAAAGTAAAAATATTTTTACAGATGAAGCATTTGAATTCTTTTCCAGCTTCAGTCAGCACTTTTATTCCTCCTAAATGAGATTCATTAGTTACATTTCCTGAAAGAAATGGTATTTTTGAAAAAAAAGGATGTCTTAAGACCTCTAAATGAGACCAATGTTAAAAAAGCTGTTCAGGAAAATATTTCAGACTTTTCTTCTCTTTTTAAGCTCCTTTCTTCAATATAACTTTTCATTTGCCTTTAACTATCTTATTTTTTTACTTCTTTTTTCAATACATTTTTCTTCAAAACACAAAACTACGGACAACGATACCCTTCTATAAACATATCACAGACTAAATATATATTTAAGAAAACCTTTACTGAATATAATAATTTATAATTTGTAAAATGTTTTAATGATTTGGGTTTCTTAAGCAAATTTTTGCAAAGCTAACTAAATACTATTCATATATATATATTTGGTGTACTATTCATGAAAGTGTTCCTGCCGTGCTCCATTTAGAACAAACATTTACAAAGCTGTTGTTATCTTTTCGTATTTTGCATTATTTATACGAACGTATTACTTTATATTGTAAAATAGATTTATAAGCGCTTATTTGCTACTATTTTTTAACTTAGTTTGGAAACCAGAACGTTTTCTGATTATATTATTTACAAGCAATTCCGTTAAAGCGATTTTACGTCAAGCACATAAGAGATAAAGAGATTAAAAATGATACATCATTGGACTCCCTACTTTCTTAAAACATTTCCGATAAATCATTATCACTTCGTTGTTTTTGCAGGAGCCGTAGATCATGTGCTAATGCCATTCGCAACTTTCCTCTTTGTTGCCTTAGAATTCAGTGAGAACTTGTTAAAAATGTAACATATATTAATGCTTTTTAAGATAAACCGGGAAACTAATTATTATGGCCTTCTATGTTTTATATGTACTACATAAAGGAAGAATGGTTATGATGCTCAGGAATAAATCATAAACGCTTACTCTGAGATTAGGGGATACGGTACAAAACACAACGAACTGATTGCCTCAAGTTTGATTGATTGTTTAGAAAAAAGAGCTATCTGAATAAATATTTCTGAGGTTTTCTAGCGAAGAATCAGCTAGAAGTTACTTTTGTTTTCTTGTGTTATCGTATTGTGAGAAACGAAGTTCAAAGCTTTCTCCATAAGACAAAAATACAAATACCTCTAAATTATGAATATTGGAGAGGTCCAGGGTTCGAGTCCCGGCTAGGGCATTTCTCAGTTTTCATGACTCCTGCTTCGAAATAACCTAATTTCTCCTAATGTCTAACCTAATGTCTAATAACCTAACAGTGGCGCCCGAACTAAAAGGTAGTGGATGACGATTCTCCACCACCAGGATTTGGCGACTGGGGCCCCTAATCCCCAGTCGCCCTTTAAAAAAGGAGGAATATATAAGGTATTTCTCCCGTCTTCTTCGCATGCTTTCTTGGTGTATTTGGAAGCATACTCGAGGCGTACTCAAGCGGTCCAGGGTTCGAGTCTCGGCGAGGGCATTGTTCATTTTTCATGGCTCCTGCTTTGAAATTACCTAATGCCTCTATAAATTTTTCAGATACAGACATATCTAGAATGTCATAAGAATTTGTAATTATTTTTATCATAAATTCCTCATATTCCTTCATGCATCCAAATAAGACCCTCCTGATCTCCTTATTAATTTATTTTCAGCAAAGACAAGCCTAATAATTATGTAGTACTTTTGAGAATAATTCTAAAATATAGGTTAAAATTGTAGTGCACTTTAAATTGAGACAGAAATGTTTCATCTATTATTTCTGATTAAGTCGTATGTCTCTGCTAGCACCGATAAATCAATCATTTCATGTAAATTGAGATATTTTATTAATACTTAAATGTTTGTATAGTTGCAGCTCAAGTTAAAGAAACACGTAATAGTAGCATTCCGTTTACCAACGCTTTTGATATACAAAATTACAAGATAACAAATTAATTATTAATTAGTCCAAACACTTATTTCAATATATTATTCAAACTCTCCAAAAGTGAAGTTTGGATATGCTGAAAGCCACAAAAAAAAACTTCCTATGGTATTTTTAAATGTTAGTGATTGCATATCTTTAGACATAGAAGCAGGCAACTGCAATTAATGAGGCAACTTAAGCTACATTTTAGATTGAAATGAAAATTAAGTTCATTCATTTTAATTTAGGATAATTATAAAACTTTTAAACGTGGATAAACAAGCCTGAGTCAACAAACGTAACTTATCTCATGTACAGGTTTCAGGTGTACAAATATTTGCTCAACATTATTCGGTCTTTATCTCAGCAGTGTTGCTCTGGCATATAACATGAAATATTGTTATTAAATTTTCGCCTTTCTCTGGTGCAAGAAATTTAACTTTATCATCCCTTTATTATTTATCTTTGAGATTCTTTCAATAACTTAACATTTCGGATGCAGATAAAAATAATACATAATTTAAAAAATAAATTATCTAGACATAGGTAAATAGATAATAATACTAAACTAAATAAACTAAATTATTAAACACACTATCCCCAAAACGTATTTTTTATTATACTCTAAAGGTAAAATTATTTATTACTTTGTAGAGTCATTAGGTATTTTTGGAAGAATCAGACATGAAAAAATGAGCAACGCCTTCACCGGGAACCAAACCATGGACCTCTCGGTTACGCCTTGAGTGTGCTGGCCACTACACCACGACGGCATGCGAAGAAGGTGGGAAAAATACCTTATGTACTCCCCCTTTTTTAAAGGGCGACTGGGGTTTTGGGAACAATCGCCAAAATCCGGTGGTCGAGAATCATCATCCACCACCTTTTTAGTTCGAGCGCCAGTGTAGAGTCATTAGATATTTTAGGAAGAATTGGACATGAAAAACGAGCAACACCTTCGCCGGGAATCGAACCATGTGCCTCTCGGTTACTCGACGAGCGTGCTGACCACTACCAGGAAGGCATGCGAAGAAGGTGGGAGAAATACCTTATAACTTTTAATTATTTTATTAGGGTAATACTGGTTATAATTACTATTGGTTATGCTGAAATTTATTGTAGAATTTAAATAGATTTTGAAAGTTATATTAGAAGTAATTATTGTATTCCCCGTGCTTGCTATTGCGATGTAAGTGATTAAAACATCCAGCTGACAAATAGAAAATTCATGGTTTAAATCCCAAGTGTCAGTACAGCTGAAATTTATGTTTCTTGGTCTGAAATGTCTAAGTCTCCATACTGCGGCCCGAACTAAAATGTGATTGTCGATTAGCAGTTACCATCTGGATTTGGTCGACGTGACTTGGTCTTTTTTATCTTTCTAATTGTTTTTTAGAAGGGGATGTAGAGAATTATCACATTTTCTCTTGCATGTTCTCGGGGTTTAAGTGATTAGCGTGTTCAGTCAGAATCTAAAGCAGAGCTGGATTAACCATTAAGCAAAATAAGCATGTGCTTAGGCATAAAAAAAGGGCCACCACAAAAATTTCCCATTGCTGGTTTTAACTTGTAGTGTATGGTAAAGCCAAACCAAGATCTATAGAGAATCTATAGAGAATGAATGGAGGAAAAATAGGCGAAAATGTGTATAGGAACACCAAAATCTTTTACGTTCTTAGGGTTTCTAAAGCCGCCCAACCGGTATCGTGGTGAGCGTCGCTGACTGCCGTGCCGAAGGGCCCCAGTTTGAATCCCGGGGAAGGCACGGATGTTTGTAAATGTATAGTGTCTGTGCGGCATGGGGCACTCTAAATATGCGGCGAGCCGAAAGTCTCTCTCGAGAGGTTGCTGGTAGAGGAAGGGAGGTAGGAGACCCTCGGACCCACCTCCGCAGGTGCTCTCCATCAAAATTAGGGGCGGAACTGAACTAAATCGCACTGTTACCTGTAAGGTGCTTAAGGCAGTTGCCAAAGACAGACATAAACTAGCGCTCGTTGCCACGAGAAATGTCGTGGGCTTGGGCTGACTATAGGTCAGACAAGTGAGCATTAGCAACAACAGGGTTTCTAAAAGTCTTAAGTCGGCCTCAGGTGGAAGATCGGTGGCTCGAATTCCTGCGACGGACAGTTGAATTTAAATATTTTCTGTATCAAAAAGCTTAATAGTCTGTATAATATCAGCTATGTATAATTTTAAAATGATCTGATGAATTGCATCTTGTGAGAATAACCAGGCAGTTCTTGAGAATATACAGGTAAGACGTTGAAAGAAGATAAGATAAATAGAAGATAACAATAAGCTTAAAAAGCTACTCAAGAAAACTACTCATTCATTAATTAGCGCTATTCCTCTCAAAGCGGGCTTAGCTTTTGGTATTTATTGGATTGAGCAATGCAATCAAAAAAGAGAAGTTTTATTTTGTTTTAATTTTGCTAAGTTAATGATAGTTTTAGTTATTTATTTGCAGTATTTTGGTAATTTGACTAATGAAAAGACCGAATTAAATGAATTTCAATGACTGAATGCGATGTTTGAAAAAAATAAAACAGACATCGGTTTATCAATATATGTATGCTGACCAAAGAAAAACATATGTGTTTAATAGAAATAGCCCCACGACGAGAACAATAAGTAAAATCTATGACTGATTTAGGAAGCATCAATGAATAATATATTTTTTCACTTAGTTTGCTGATGACCAAGGTCACAAAGTGCGAACTGTGTATCTTCTGCAAACAGATCACACTATGAATGAAGGAGCTGGGATTAAAGTCATTGTTTGATGGAACACTGTCGAACACCGAAATGCGACAACCTTTTCTTTTTAGAAAGCAGTCATACATTACAAAGAGAAGTAATTTTATAACAGGCCATTAAAATATCTCTTTCCTTTGGTTAGAAAAGTTAATGAGGGTTTAAAAGTATTTTAGTTTTTTTAAACTTTATGTTTATAATTCAAAGGAAGTCTGCTTGTTCAAACTGGATTTAAGAAATCTGAAATTTCCTTCGAACTTCTTAAAAAATGAAATTATACCTCAAATTTGTAGTAAATTAAAGATAAGTTTTTCAGGATAATATCTAAAATGAACCGTAATTTTGGTCAGTTTATTAATAAGTTTTTTAAAATAAAAGCTAGGAAATAAATACATTTTCGGGTAATTGTTTATTTACAGATAATCGCTGAAATGAGGCGTCTGAACAGCGATGCGGAACAATAGGATTCGAGTTAGTGAGATACTACATGTAACACTTTATATTAATTCTGTTACCATATAGAAAACTAACACTGACTGAATAAAAGCCGCTTTTTTATAAGCCTTAACCGTCACAACTGCGCTCATGATATACTTTTGAAGTAATTTACACTTTCTATTTTATAAGAGAAGGACCACAGTGTACCACAGTTGAAGGATAAGCTGCTTTTTTCTGCTGTTTTTAAGTACCAAGGCGATATATTTAAGCACAATATGCCATGTCATATACTGGTGTGCAAAAATTAAGGACGAGACGGTTTTTTCAATATAACTTTGTACAAAAGCTTACCAAATCAACACATTTAATACCGTAAGATCCCCAATACGTAAGGACATGAGTAATGTAAGCAACACTTACTAAAAGAGAAATCAGAGGGATAAAAAGAAGCTTTATTGAAAAAGTAACATGGAGCGCAATGCGACTGAAGGCCGAAACATCCCTGTGATGGGTGTCCAGCAAGAAACATCCCGTCTTTAATAGGGGATATAATATCCCCTGACAGCTAGGCAGGTTTCACATCATTTGTGCATGCTGGATATGTGGTTGTTAATGAGCTGTTGAGACACTGCTGCTCGTTCCTCTTGTAGCACCAATCGCAGTTTCGGAATCGTTACTGGCGATAAGTTACGTGCTGCCACGGGTCTCCCTAGTAAGTTCCGTACATGCTTGACGGGATTTAGATCCAGAGACCTTGCCGACCAATCCATGTGTTCAATATCTTCACTCTCCAACAGCTCTTCGACAGTAACTGTGCGATGAGGTGGAGCGTTGTCGTCCATGAAGAGGAACTGAGGACCCATAGCCCTTGTGAAAAGACGCATGTAAGGAAGAAGAACCTCGTTACAATAGCAGTCCCAGGTGACGAACCTCCTTGGGAGATATGAAGGTCGGTCCGGCTACCAAGCATTATGTCTGCTCGAACGAGAACTCCGCGACCTCCAAAACAGTCCCTTTTGATGATGTTGAAGGGGTTATTGCGTGTTCCCCGCTCTGTCCAGATGTGTATGTGTCTAGAATCGCAACTCAGACTAAATCTGCTCTCATCTGTAAAGAGTACTCGTCCCCATTCATTGTCTCTCCAATTCCGGTGTTCCCGGCACCACAGAGAACGCCTTCTCCGATGGGCAGGCGTTAGAGGTACACACCGTACAGGGCGTCGTGCAAACAGACCACCACCGTGCAGTCTTCTGGCCACGGTAAAACGCGATATCGGTCGTCCAGTCGCCTGTGTCGTGTGTCTAGCGATTTCTCCCGCTGTCTGCCGCCTGTTTCTTCTGGCCTGTAAGGCAATATACCGGTCATCTGCGGGTGTGGTTCCTCGTGGACGACCACTACTAAACCCCCGGATAGCTGTTCCTGTAGTTTGAAATTGTCTCCAAAGTCGTGAAACGATGCTGTGAGCAATTCCGAACTCTGCAGCCACACTTGTCACACTGCGGCCTTCCTCCAACTTCCCAATGATTCGACCTCGGGTAAAAGCATCCAGATGTCGTCTAACAGATTGATTATTCGCCATTTCTCGCTGAGGCAGCAACTCGGTGGGATTTTCACTGCTATACGGCATGCAATCTCTTTGCCAGAAATACTGATCTTACACCGACAGCATGCTTTATACTACTCAGACACTCCCCCATTACATCTACATGCATATCTGCGCATGTGCTACCGTACATCACCTTACTTAATCTCCTGATTGGTCATTCTGTCCGCTCTGCCTCTTCGTTCAGCTGATATGCTAATTTTTCGACTTCGTCCTTAATTTTTGCACACCAGTGTATACTATAGACAATTCTTCATGTAGGAAAACTAAATACTATATTGTTTAGCATTTGCTGGCAAGATTTTTGAGCTTCTTCATGTACCGAAAATTACACTCATGTCCATAAATTAAGGATAATTCAAATTCACACGAAAATCGAAAGCTAAAATAAAAATTTCAGCTACAGAATTATTGCACACATCTTCAATAATATGCAAATAACAGGAAGCTATCAGATGACGCCAATAGTATGTTACAATGACGAGACTGTAAGAGAAGTGCATATACGGAATGTAATGTAAGTAAAATTGCTTACAAGCGTTCAGCAAGTCGCTTTGTGTCATAACCGAATAGTTATAATACAGAAGACGCATGTGGATGATTTTTACGTGGTAGAATTATCGGCAGCCTGGAATGTGGGCGTCCAAGGAACTTGGAATAGCCCAAAATACCATCTCTAGACTTTAGCAACCATTCCAAAATAATGAAAATGTCAGTAGACGTTACAGCACTACTGAGTTACAACGTCGAATGACGACAGGTATTTGGTAGTAATTGGCAAAAGAAGCTGACGGAGCACAGCATCAGACCTATCTCGACAGCTATCTTCAGGTACGGGTAGGACAGTTTCAAGACTAACAGTGTACAGACTTTTGGGACAAATTGCTCTATATGCTCGTAGCCCTATCAGATGTGTTCCGCTCACGACAACTCACTGTCGTCAGCTTGGGATTGTGTGATGTTTTCCGACGAGTCCAGGTTTAGCTTGCTGTCTGATTCACACTGGACGTTCACATGCAGAACTTCAGGTACATGGAGGAGCTACCACCAAGCTACAGGAGTGTAGCTACCACCAAGATAACGCCATTGAACGTCACCGTTACTGTGGTGCAGGATTGCTCGTTCGGGGTGGAATTAAATTATACTGGGCTCCAAAATAGATCTGCATGTTCAGATCGGAACCATGACAGGCCAGATTTATCGGGATATCATTCTGGAACAGCATGTATGTTTGTTTAGGGGTACAGAGAACGCAGAATTTGTGTTTATGGATGACTACGCCGGTGCCACCGTGCAATCATTGTAAAGAAATGCCTTCAGTCTGAGAATATCATTTGTATGGAATGGTCATCACCGGTCTTGAATCCAATGGGCCATAAGTGGGACATGCTTGGCCGACGAATTCCAGCTCGTCAAGAACCTCCTAAATGGGTACCGGAACTTCGGAGAGCATTGCTTGCTGAGTGGAGTAAACGCCCCCAAGATCAGCTCGATAATTTGATATCCAGCATGCTTAGGCGTTGTAGGGACTGTATTTCATCGTCTGGGGGACGTACAGTGTATTAAGCATTATAACAACCATGTAATGTTAAGTATCTGTCAGAGAAATATTTTTTGTAATTGCTCCTGGGAGCAAAAATCGTAGTTTTTATGAATGTTATTGTAAACATAGCATCTTTTTTATTCCTTATCTTTTGGTTAATAAATTGGCTTTATAAGTAAGTCACGTTTGTTTTGATTCTGAACCTTTATTTGTCGGACTGGCACTACCCTTAATTTTTGGATATGAGTGTAGTTTGTCCTTGAATGCTCTTTGAAATATATAAGTGTTTTCTGCTAAGAACGCAAGCCAGATATAATGATCATAATACAAGTATTATGTTATTCCATATAACCAAATATAAAATACAATACATTACATGATCTTTATTTCGAAAGTAGTTTTACAGTACTATAAGAAATTTAATCGTTTTAATGATCTGCATAAAAGTATAACTTTCTAAGCAGTTCTAAGCAGTAAGTTTTTCTTCATTTGCTTTATTATAATTAATGACTAATACAATAATTTAGATTTCTTATAAAACTTCAGAGATAAACTTTTATTTAATTCTTACAAAGTTTACATGCGAAATGAACAAATTGCGAATATTGTTTCTGACCCTAACCTTTGCTTTGCAAGATTTACCTTTATATTTTTCGTTATAATAATAATAATAACAATAATAATAATAAACACCTTTATTTTGCATTTACAACTATCTTAACTTTTTATGTTAATCATGTATATGCTAACGGAGATTTATATTTGGAAAGCAGCTTTTTTCACATTTTAATAATGTTATTCCGCAAAACAGAAAAATAAAGGTTACGAACATCTGTAAGAAACTCGACTATACCTGTTCGGAGCTTTTTAGACAAGCTGAAGTATTCGAAATATTCTAGAATTTCGTTCTCAAACCTAAGAAATGAGCAACAAATATTTATAATTCATGATAATTCTCTTAATTAAGTTTGACGTGAGTGAGGAATTTAAATCCGTGGGTGAAATTTAAGTTCCGAGCACGTTTATGTTTTTGCAGCAATTTGCGAATTCTTCTTCTGTCACAATTTGCATATTAAACTGTTTTGTATTTAAACTTACTGCTATAATTTTATTGGCATGCCACTTATTGTTTTATTTTTTTCTTAACAAGCTGAATGTAATATAAGCTGCGTTTTTGGAACATTTGAATTGCTAGTATTGGCTACAGTCGTATTTAAAGTGCATGTCAAATGAAGACTATGTGTAAAAAGTAGCTTTTTATCTTGACAAAAACCAAGCGTTTATTTATCCTATTTATCTTATTATGTTAATATATAATTATAGACTTAAAGTTTTTATCTTTTAAGGACAGTTAGGAAGATTCAGTTTAATTGATTGGGGCAAAGCATGCAAGGGTTTATTTCCCTAAGAAAATGGATATATTTGTGGAGAACTTTCTAACAGATACTGGATCGTATAGATTTTAATCATAAGGAAAACCACGAAAACACCCATACAGCCAGTCCATTTTCTAGGATTTGAACCGGCTGGTAGGAAGAAATATAAAAATAAAATTTCTCTTAGTACAGTTAAACGTATTCGACACCTTTTAGGATTTAATCGCTTTCATCAAAACGAGCTTGCTCTTAAATAAATATGGGGCCTACCAGCGGCCGAGCTGTACAGTCTCTGAACTCTGGTAGATCGGTGCCGGCTTCGAATCCCGGTGAACAAGCTGGCTGCATGTGCGTTTTCATGGTTTTTCTGATGTGTAAAGTGTATATGAGCCAGTTTCCCTTAGAAATTCCTCCACGAAGACATTCCTCTCTCTAGGCAGATAGCCCCCGAGTGCTTTTCCATAATTAAATACACCATAAAGAAATATGGGGTTTAAAATTCTGGGAAGTCGAGTCTCTACTTTAATTTAGATACTCAGAAGTAATTTCTGGAATTTGGAAATGTTCACCAGCATTTGGTTTAAGCAGTGTTGATGTATAATTATCCATCCATATCTGAAAATTATTCAATCTTTGAGCAAATATATTTAAAATTGGAATTGAAACTCACTCCCTTAGTACCCTTAGTATCTTGCCATGAAAATTGATGTAGAACTACAATGCTGCAGAATATCTGTTACATATAACAATTTTCAGCAAAAGTCATATTCAAACATTTTAGATGAAATAGGAGAAACAAAGTTATTTATATGAATATTTAAATTATATAAGTAAATCTAAAGGACATTACCACTCTATAGTTTGTAGCAGAATTATTTAGAGATCATGTTTGTTACGTATGTATTTCGCAGACTCTTTGGTCGCTAACCCTGTCTACTCTTTTATACTTGATTATTGTTTAAACATTTATAGTAAATCATCTTCAGTAAATAAGGTAGCAATTATGCATAATGTATGCATATAATTTTCAAAAACTGAAATGTAGTGTCAAGTAGTTAATTAAAAAACAAGTTAGAGTAACTGATTTCTTTTAGAATTATTGTACAAACAACAAATGCATTTCTAGAAGGAATATGAAAATCTTTATAAAGGAACCTGGCTCATTTTTCAAGTTAGATATGACAAAAGCACTAAACTCATAAAACCATTAAGTGCAGGAAACAGACGAGACTACTAGTGTTGAATGGCCGCACTCACTGGCGATTCGGGAGATTTCTGTTGACAAAAAGGATTCTTCTTTCTCTCTTAAAAGTATCCGGCTACGTTCTAATCGTCAATTTTGATGAAATTTTCCAAATCAATTGTGTTGCTTTATTTTAAAGCTTATACATTAAAGTTCACAAAACTTGCTTGGACTTTCACATGGAGTTTTATTTTGTCTCTCCAGTCGTTAGAAGAAGAATTATAGGTGTTCTTGTTCTACGTCATGAACCGAATATGTCTGTTTAAGAACCCGGAAGCTGATATCTAATGGTCTATCTAACCAGACTACTCCACATAACTTTAAAATGATAATTTTTCATTTAAATACTTTTGGTGATGTTCAGAAGATGACTTTGCGTTCTATTTGTTATTAAGTGTTCGGGAACAAAATTGGTTTTGCAATTTACTTTTCATACTTGGCAACATTTTCCTTTTCTGTTTGTATTTGCGTTAAATTAAATCTATTTTTTGAAAAACTTCATTTTTTCAATTTTTCCATTACGAAACAACTTATACTTTGATAATATGATTATTACCTGTTTCTGCTCTTTTAAATAGTATTCTGCTACATAACACCACTAATATATTTTTTGTACTATTTTCCAAAATTTGGGTGTCGAACCTAGTCAGATATCTTAATCAATTTTTTTTTCTGTTTATACTAAAATTTATTATGAATCACACCTTTTTTTAACATTTAGTTAAATACTGTGTTTGGGCATTGTCTTCATCACAACACGCGAGCTATTTCTTAGCGTTTTTTTGAAAGGCTTCTTATTCTCGTCCATTATTTAGAAAAGAAAATTTCTTTCATTTTAAACTAACGCAAATCCTTCTAAGTTTTAAAATTACGCCGAAAATAAAAGAAAAATTAAAAATAAACAATTAAATTATAAGCCATTGTGCATAAAGATGCTGTTTCTTATAACTAGAGGGACTTTGTTTCGGGGTATTTCTTAAGTATTATTCAGTACCAAAAGTTCCGATTTATATAACTGTAATACATGTCTTTGTTATGAAAAATACTAGCTTTATTTAACTACGACTGGTAAAAATATATTTGGAAAAAACTATAACTGGATTCACTCTATAACACGGAAAAAAGCTGAAATTAAAATTTCGCTACTATTCTAATAACTGTAAACAATGCTCTTGATGTCTAAGTAATTACATTAAACGGCACAATAGCTGTTCATTAAATGGAAAGAGAAGTTTCCGTGTGGAATTCTCAACATCAGTTCTCAGTTTGACATTTAAACAAAACGTCTGAGAAGTATACATGAAGAAAAATTCGGCTATAGATTTAATGAACGCCAAATGAATAATCCCTTTTATTCGTTCCGGAAAGTAGAATAATTAAAAGTTTACTCGACTTTCAAATCTACATATTCAAGTTAAATTCATTTGGTCCTCTTTTCAAGTATGGAAGGACTATTTTGACTGCTATCTGGATTTTATATAATTTGTTTACTAATGAACAAATTTTTATATAATGCAAGAATTAAAAAAATTCTTCGGTATGTAAAGGCATGCATTTTAGTTCTCTTAAACAATTCGATAATTATTCACAGTTTAATAGATAATTAAATCTGTTTGTAAAAGTACTAGAAAGTTTTGTTCCGATTTAGAATTTCATTACTTTCAGTCTGCTATTCTCCGACTTCACGCTTATTAAACGAAGGATTTAAAAGACTATAGTTATATTAGCTAGGAATTTGGTTAAGAATATTTTCCTAGACAAGTAGTATTAAATCGAAATGAATCTTGCAATTCTATTTGAGGAATAATAGTAAGGCCTTATTTTAAAGAGCTTTTAAATTTACGGAGTAGGTCTTACTTAAGATGAAAAAAAAACTGAATGCTTTGTATTTGGAAAATATTTTTTTAAATACTTTTTCTATGAGATTAATAAAGTCTTTAAACTTACATAAACAAATTTTTTCGGTTTTGTTTATAGAATAGGCTAAATTTATAGAAGAAAAGGTCTGATTATTGCGAATCATTTCCCCTTAGTTTTTAGAAAAGTGATAAATTATCTAATAAACAACAAACTGGCAAATTTTATGTACTAATTATAGTGCAAGATCTAAGTATTATAAGTATACAGGATGATTATTACTTTGGGTCAGGGCAAATTCCACCACAAAATGAAAACAACTGAATTATCCAGTGAAGGGATTGTAAAGGATATAATTGTTTAAATTACGTAGTAATAATATATGGCATACATTTCATTCCCTCAAGGTACCAGATTTGAGCTTTATACTTAAATACGAAACATCCAAAGGCAAAAGTGAGTTGCCAGTTTCGATCACTCAACGATTGTTATCTCTAACGGGGAAAAAAGATCTTGTGGACGAATCGCATCCTGCGGCTATATATCACAATTCATCAGCCTGATTACAAATAAGGAGTAAACCTAAGAAGGTAGTGAGTATGCAACAAACTATTGACGCTTGTACCTTTTATCTTTTAAAAACGTATGTAAAAGCGTTGTGCAATAACGCTGAAGAGTTGTTATCGAAAGCATTTCCAACAAATTGTGCCTCCTGCATAACATTATAGCAATACCATTTTCTTATAACTTTTCCACTCAGCTTGTACATTCTAGCTTGAAAGTAAGAACCTTGCTAACAACACATGCTTCAGTAAAGGTAGGAATAAAACGTGAAGAATATATTTTATTTTAGAAATTTAGAAGACATTATAGATTATATTAAAATAATTTTTTCTTAGATTTTTTCCAATATCTAAGCAGATCTGTGTACTTATTTGGAAATATGGTTAATTGTCCCAAATTTAAAGATATTAATTTCAATCATTTTATGAATTTTGCTCATCTTGCATCTATTTTCATCAAATTATTTATTTTCTTAGACCACGATGCAAAGAAAATTCAAATTTTAAATATTTAGTAATAATATTTTTATACAGTATATTACGTATTTTATACAGTTTAACAACCGCCTTGAAAGAAATCGAAGTCAGTCTCGCAGTGCCTGCGAGTTTCAATTAAGTGTATATGTTACAGTGAAACACCGAAATCTGGAGAATGTCAACTTTCACCGGTGAATGTCAACATTCACATAGTCGCTTGGTGTATGTCCGAAATATTTTCCAAATACTCTAATTTCTGACTTACAGCGGTAAATGTCGACATTCACCATTAGGTCCAACATATAATAATATTATATTTTCTTCTCCGTAATTCAGTCGCGAAAAAACGCACTTGAGATTTAAAATAAGATTTTAATAACATAAGAACTTAAACCACATAGTACATTCAAAATGAGAAAAGAAAATAATAGAAGTTAAAAACTTAATTATACAGTACTTTCTAAACGACAAAATAAAATAATAGTAATAAAAACTTAACTAAATTATGTGATTCAAATCTTATTTCTTGCAACAACTTTAACTATTAAGACGCTTTGAATTGCACAAGAGGACCTTGCTTTTTTACAACTGCATTTATGGGAAACAGCCAGCCGCCTCTTTGTATACGCCTTTCTTTTCGACCTACACCAAAGCATATCTGTGATTGTCGACATACACCGGTGAGGGTCCGATTGTACAAGAATGCAATGTTATATTCGATCTTTTACCGCCGTATTTGGTGAATGTTGACATTCTCCGGTGAAAGTCGACATTTTCCAATTTCGGTCTTTCACAGTAACATATACACTATCTGCTGTGGTGCTTCGTACATGAATTACTATTAAGAACTTTACGAGTGAGTACTTAAAAACTATCTTTGATACCCTCCGTTTTGGAAACACGTAGTCCTTAAAATATGTTCTGAGCTTTCCAGCATTACGCTCCACTAAAACTTTACTTAGCCAATTACCGCATCTATAATATACTCAAAATATTAATTAAATCTTATCTTGTCTAATCTAAGTATCTTGTATGGTTTATGTTTTATTTAAGTAAGAAAAAAATCATGGAAAAAATGCTATGTATAGCAAAGTATTTTATGCTATAAACTACCAAATTTGTATTTCTTCAGGCTTTTCTGATCTCTTCTAAAATAAACTTGAGACGAGACCAAAACTAAACCGCCCGTTATACGCCCAAAATATACTAAAAGAGTGTATTGATCTATACTTGAGATTTACTTTTCCAATTATTTGTTTTAAGTAAAGGAAAATCCTTCTTCGAAAAGAATAGTCTTTTATATTTGATTTCGTAGATGTGCTCACTGAAAAATATAGTTCAAATGACGCTGCAATCTTTTTTATCTTCTTCCGTCTCAGAGGCTTTGATAACAACATTCTTGAGAAACAGTAATGCTTTCTCTTTCTGTTTATTTCTCAATACTGTTTATTCTTCAATAATAAAAGAAATATTTGCGTCTTTAAAGAAATAATTAAGCTTTATGTTACCTGATACATCGTGTAGGACATTTCCAAAAGCTACTTTGAGTTGTAAAGGAAATGATATATATTATAAAGTTGTATGTTAACTGTTATAGATAATACTTAATTTGAAAGACCAACGAGAAAAATATAATTTTAAATTTGAAAATTCACCAAAAAAAGGAGGTATAAAAATAAATTAAATCGATGCATGTTTCTGAAAAGGAGGGACAAAAATAAATGAAATCGATTCCTGTTTGCAATAAAAATACTCGAGATACACCTACTATTTCTGCTATAAACAGAATGAATGAACCGGGTAATGAGCTCGAGCTTTTCAGAGAAAAATATCTTGCCATATCATGTAGAGAATTTGTGCTTCCAAATCATACAGTTTTCTTAGGGTAAGGTTGCTATCGATCGGCCACTGTTACAAAATGATTCTTAAAATAGCCAAATTTGGAAATTTTACAGTTTTGTACACTTTAATGTAAATACTACTTTCCATACTGCACATATCTAGGAATAGACGTTATAATTATGAAATGTGTCGCAAATATTAGAAAAATAAACATAAATGCCACTGGCCTAATGAAGGAAACCGGTCACCTTTATAAAGCCGGGAAGCTTCTATGAATGGGCCAGTACGTTTTACTTTTTAATACAGTATCATCTTAATACAAGTCAATAAAATGTTTAACACTATTTTGAGCTTGATTCGTAAATATAAAAGGGTGGTTAGGAACTAACATAGACCACTAAAAATACTTTGATACATTTTGATCACCTTTCTGACACCAGCACTCTTCTCGTGAACTTTACACGATAGACATTAAATCATGTCTTCCTTGAAGTCATCGCAACAGATAGCACAGGACCATGAATCCTCGTTGGAATTTGTAGGTCTATTTACTGAAGGCAATGAATGTTAACCTTCACTATCTTCTCGGGTCCAGCAGTTTGGAGTCGTCTTTTCATAGCGGTACCTCTTCTTCCTTTTTTTTCAGCCTCTTCCAAGAACGGCTTGTGTGGGCTACCTGTTATCTGTATTGGTTTTTGTGCTTTGTTTGAGACTTTAGATGGAATCGGAGAGATTTCACACAAAGAAGCTTAACTTTTGACAACAATGTTGATGCACCAGCTGGAAGAGTTTCTAATTCTATTCCACTGTTGGTTGCAACAGATTTTTCTCCCTGGAGCCTGCATGTCATGTGACACTTATAGAAGCAGTTAGGCTTGTGTCAGGAACTTCTACAACACGAATATCATTTGTTTCAAACTGAACTGCTGCAACAAAATGAGAGTCTTGAAATACATCTCTGTTAACTGGCCCAAACTCCTGTTTTAGCAAAACATTCATTACCGTTCCTACTGTTGCTACTTGTCCATATGCTTTCACTAACAATCTTGCTATATTGAACTGGATGACAACTTCTAATATTCCTTCTCTCCGTCTCTGTCTTAAAAATTTCTCCATTTCATTGATATAATAATATTTCATTGATGTAATAATATTTCATTTATGTAACAATGTTTCATTGATGTAATTGATATGCATTTTATTCAACTTAAAAAAGTTACAAAATATTCGCCTCGATATGGTTTTCATGGCTGGGAAACCAGCCCATTCATAGCAACGTAGGCTGGCTCATTGAAGGCAACTGGCAGTCGGTATGTAATACGCCCGTGATTTCAGTTATAACAAAGTAAAAATGGATGTGCTTTTCTGGCACCCAGAGGCAATGAGTTGCACTATAACTCAGAGCAGAACAGATTACTGCAGCATCTATTTTGTAGAATAGCAGTGTTTCTAGTTGAGCAATATTTCAATGGGTATTTTATATGCGGTACCTTAGTATCTCTGAAACATAGAAGACACTTAAAATTATGTGGCATAGACTAGTGGGCATACGAAGACTCGTATTATGTCATGCACATCAACGTTTGCATATTTGCTAAATACTAATCATATACATTTTTATCCTTAGTAGTTTATCATTATTATAAGCCACATTTAATAACTATAACACTTCATCTAACATCATCCTATAATCTATAACGTATACGAATAACTTTCGTGTATGTTATACATCTTCTGTGTACATATTTAACTGACGCATATTTACTACACATAAGCAAGAAAAGTATTTATTAATTTGCTTATACATCTATGCATCAGCTGTATATACACTCACGTTTGTGAAAATTGCAACACCATGAAGGACTTACGCGAGTGAGCTGAAATTTTCAGGAAATGCAAAGTAGCGCATGATATGCAAATGATTAGAATTGCAAATCCGTAGCGCATGCGTATGCTGAGCAGCGCCCTCTGAACGGCTGATGGATCCGAATAAAGAGACGGCTGTAGCGAGGCGTGTATGGTTATCGGTGGTTATCTGCTAGTGGTAAACGTTAACTCAATCTGTACTTATGCCTCGTCGACGAAAGAGAGCGAGATTTGAACAACTTACAGAGTTTGAACGAGGGAGAATCATCGGCCTTCGTGAAGCTGGATTGTCGTATCGTGCAGTAGCCTCTCGTGTGCAGCGTAACAGCAGCACAGTGATGCGCGTTTGGAAGCAGTGGACGGACGAGTGTCGGACAACTCGGAAATCCGGGAGTGGACCCCGAAATGTGACGTCAGCTCGCGATGATAGACACCTGGTCCGCATGGCGCGGACGGACCGTACAGCTTCCTCTAGACAATTGGCAGCACTGTGGTCAATAGCTACAGGTGTTTCATTGTGTGCTTCATCAATTCGTAGACGTCTGCTGCAGTGTGGACTGCGCGCACGGACTCCTTTATACAGGATCCCCCTAACGCACGACCATCGCCGCCTGCGGCTACAATGGGCCAATCAGCATAGAGACTGGCGTGCTGATTGGCAGCATGTCGTGTTTTCTGACGAATCCCGCTTTAATTTGTGGTACCATGATGGCCGCATTCGTGTCAGACGCTATGCCGGTGAACGCCACCTTCCGGAGTGCATTATCGAACGCCACAGTGGACGAACACCCGGAGTTATGGTCTGGGGCGCCATAGCATATCATAGACGATCTCAATTGCTACGAATTGTGGGCAATCTGAACAGCAACCGGTATATCCGTGAAGTTCTACAGCCCGAAGCTGTTCCCTTCCTTCAAAGCTTGCCAGGCGCTGTATTTCAACAGGACAATGCCCGCCCTCATACTGCTCGGATTGTTAAATCCTTCTTTGCAGTGCAGCAGGTACAGCTTCTTCCTTGGCCTGCGTGTTCCCCGGATATGTCGCCAATTGAACATGTGTGGGATGTCATTGGTCGGCGTCTTGCTCGTGATCCTCGTCCTGTTGCGTCTGCAGACGAACTTTGGGTACGCGTACAAACGATATGGAATGCTCTTCCTCAGTCAGACATTCAAACTTTGTTTGACTCCATGCCACGTCGTGTAGCAGCACTTATTGCGGCGCGTGGTGGCCACACAAAATACTGATTCTGATCTCTCGTTCTTGTTTGTTTGCTTTGAACATTTAATCATTTATTTGTACCACTACCACTCAACTGTGTATTAAATTGCATTCAATTATGACGATTCCTTCTTGGTGTTGCAATTTTCACAAACGTGAGTGTATTTAATACACTTAACATTTGGAATTTTGTGTAGCAACTCTATTGTCTTCTGTTGCCTAATTATCTTACTGCATCCTATTGTATATTATTATGTGCATAATTTCAGAGCCGTTCAATGTAAGTATATAACCTACAGCCTGATAGCTGCCTGATGCCTGATGAGCAATGGAAAACAACTGCATAACAGTGCACTAAGATAATGATAAAGAAGTTGTGTCTCTTTCGCCTACTACAGATGCATGCCTATCTACGGGGCTCCTCCCATTAGATAGTGGCAGACGTGGGACCAAACTGACTAATGGTAAAAATATGATGCGTCCCCGCCCTCCGTCAACAACCCATACATAAATAAAAGCTTGGTGAAACCAATGATTAGAAATGAAAATTGTTTTAACTTTCTAGGCTACGAAATCCATTAATAATGTAGTAGTTCAATTTCTTTAGCAGCCTGAAACAATCCAAGATTGCAATCATTTCAGACCACGTTTTTTTCTAACTTTTTGTCTGATTGTCCGATTTTGATCATAATAATCAAATCACGTCTTACATATGCAAGACGGAAAAATTTTGCCTCTGATGAGAATCTTTTTCCCATAAAGCAAACATAAATTTAATTTATACAATAAACTTAATTTTACATTATAGTTTAGAAAAATCTTTTTATTTGATACGTTGTGCATTTTTAATGCTATTAATATTAAAATTTTTTCTTACTGCGCATTTTTAGTTATTAACTTTGTAGAAAATGCTTCTAGTTGAAATCCATGCCATCAGCTTATTGGTTGGTTCTTGTCTATAAGTTTAGAAACTATTTTAACTGTGCACAAATAATAAATATAATTGTTTTGGTGTTAGTAACAATTTGCTAGTGCTTGACTGACTCTAACACCTTTGCTGAAGTTGCTAACTGTTATAGAGCATTTCCTTTTGGAGCGCATCGCTAATTTTATAATTATGATGGTTAATCCAAAGGAAATTGTCTCATAGACTCCTTTTCTTTCCTCTGTTTCTCACTGGCATTGGTTATCATCAGCATCATACGTCAATTTTTGTCTCTGGTTAGAGTTGTAGTTTTAAATATGAAGAGTGTAAGAGTTAACTTTTTGCAAATGTAATAATTTTAGTAATAAAACAGCTGGAAGGGTTTTAGCTTTACACTCGCTTTGGAATTTTCGAACCAGTTGAAAACTTTATGAGCTTATTCCCTATTAAAATATTATTTAAATTTTCTTAATTTGCATGTCTCAATAAGAAAGCATTTCATAGACTCCCTCTTCTTAACTTCATTTTATTTATTTTTTTAAAAAACGTTATCTATTTTTAAACAGCTATATTTTCTAATTAAATAAGACTTAATATGTGTTTTATTCAGCTCTGTTCTTTATTCTGATTGTTATGAATTTTGTTTTTATTCGCATTTGAAAATTACATGCTAAGATTAATAAGCTAGCCATACGTTTTCCTGAACAATGTAGTTAACGCTAAAAGAAGTCCCTGTGTGATTTTTATCTTGCTTCCAATTAGCGATTGAATAAAGTAATAGGATTACTCTTTCTTCTTTTATTTTAGTAAATGACTGACTGGAAATCAACTAGTAGTAATAAATGTAGTCAACAAAGGATCGAAACGGGTATTTTGCCTCACAGGAGTTCATGTTTTTCTCTTTGGATAAATACATATAGTAAGTTTCCTTAAGACATCCTACAGCGTTAACAGCACATAACCCTCACGTGCTTTGCCACATTTGCAATCAATAAGCCATCCAAATTTAATTACGATGAAGTTCTCAGTTCCGCAGCCATTGACCGCAAGATGTAACTGAGTGCATTATTTATATTCAGGCTTTTGAGCTTAGAGAGATTTTGACGCTTTTTTGTAGTCTCAATTAATCACCTTCTCACGATGACTTCTTATTAGAGTTAGGTCTATTAGTCTACAAAAGATTTTCATTAGCTGTATAAATGCTGCATTATAATCATTCGGCAATGAAGTACGAGAGCTGTAAATTTAAAGCAGCACTATAGAGTTTTAAATCTCTACGGATAACTTGCACAAGATCTCCAATCATTTCTAAGACGTGAAACTTAAATTTTAGAAATAACTCGCATAACTTCGACTGTTTAAGCTAATTTTATACTGATTATTTCACATGTAGAACATTTTTAGGGTAGTAATTCATATTTATTTGAACCGAAAGAGTACAATAAATTACTTCTTGTTTTGCATAGTAAAATGTCTAAGCGTAGAGAAAAAATCCTATTTTTTAACAGTAAAGCAGAAAGAGCTAAACTTTGGATGCATTTTTTACGACATAAATAAACTGTTAAAGTGCTTGAAGTATTTCAACAAAACAATTCAAGTCAGGTGTGGTTTTGTTCTTTAAATGTCAAAAAGGACAAAATGATTCGAGGAAAGAAGGCATAGCACGGATAAAATATAATCGATTCCTGTGTCAACAAATATTTTCCACATTACAGCTTTTCTTTTTTATAGTACCTAAAAGTTACATTCCGTTTTCAAATTGCTTTCCGTTTGTATTTATTTGTAATAACTCTTGGCTTATTCTCTTTTGTTTGCTAGTACTGGTTGTGATTGAAGGATATTCAAGTAAGTTTATGCTGATATTCAAGTAAGCTTATTACTATAATCAATAAAAGCAGGATGGCAGAATAAAATAACTTTTAATTTATTTAGGGTGCAATGATGTTAATTTGCTATTCATCCAGATGCCTTATACGATCAATATAATGGACTTTAATACGACTACCAGTTCATTGCTAGGAAAATGTATTGCTTTAAACGTGAACAAGGTCTTATGTGCGAGAGGTAAAGAACAGGAAAAATGGTTTCAGCTCTTTTAATATGATCTAGATATTTCTTAAACAGTTACGATAAATTGGCTCGTATGAACATCGTAAGTAACAGAGCGTATGATTTTTAAATAAATATCAAAAACTGTTTAATAGATTTAATTTTTTTTTTCATTTGAAAGCATTTCATTTGAAATTTGGCTTTCTGTTTCTGTTGTAAAAATCCTTGTCAAAAATGTTGTTTTCATTAAAATAAATATCAATCAACGGTTTAAAAGCAGTATACTAACTTCAAACAAATTACATCCTTATTTTACGTTTAATGACATTACTAATTCGATAATTTGTAATATATGTGGTTCGTGCGATTTATAACTCACTTAACTATTAGTTTTGTAAACATTTGCACGTCTCTATAGATAATAAAAAATATTTATAGCAATGTAAATGCGTAACATAGCGCCGAATTACCATTTACGGGCCACTTAGCAATAATTTTTTAAACTCATTTAATTCAGAGACTAAAACATAATTTTTGATTTCTTTGTTTTCAGAAGTATATTTTTTGTGAATTTAAAATATATTTAAGCTTCTCTTAAGTCTTACACCAAACCTAATAAAAATGTAAGAACATTGCACTTACAGTACTTACAGTTGAAGGTAGTAGGTTTTATCATCTGATTAATATATATAATTGAAGCTATAAATATTAAGTAAAAATGAATGCCCTGTATAAACGTAGAGTCAAAACATAGTTTTATATTTTATTGCTTAAAAACAGTCAAAGGAGTTTGTAGGGTTCAACTTTTAAAATCTTAAGTTCTTACTTAGAACCCCACGAACACTTACAAGCGAATAATCGCTTAAGTGTGAACAGAACAGGTGAGACTTGAGAAGGGTTTAAAACACTTTATTATCCAGTATATTTACAATTAGTTCCGGCTTGAAACTTTACAATAAAGCCACCACTCGGGCTTGAACTTAAATACTAATAATTAGAACTAAAATTAACATAAGTTCTTAAATAAACATAGCCGAAGCTATCAGAATCTAACTAGTTGGCCCCTAAGTATTAATTGAATCGGCGAAGCCTAGCAAGGGCCTAGATATGGCCGAGCGTAGTAACAGCTAAGAGAGATGTGGCCAGAAGGCAAACGCGCGCTAGTCAGGAAATCAGACTGTCTCTGTTGAAGTCAATTAAGTGACGACTTAAATAGTACTCATTCTCATTTGCACTCTCTGCGTTTCTGAAATCACTTTCTGGCAGGAAATTGTAAGCTGAAATTAGAATAAGATAGGAAAGACACAAAACTTAAAATAACTGTTAGAAAACGCATAATAAACCTTACAAGTTTAAACTAATACAATTTGTCCGCATCCATGTCTTTAAAACGATGCAGGTTGCGTGTAACTTGTACTAAAAATTCAGATGCGATAAACTGCAATGAAATTATTTAAATAATAAATGCTTTAATAAACATAAAATTACTTCATAAAGTGTGTCAAATAATTGACTTTAATTTATTCTTCGTTGATTTAGAGGGCAAATGATACTGATTTGCTGTTGAGGAACAAATGTCTTCATTAGAAAACCTGAATTTAATTTCTTCCCATAAGAATTTCAAAAGCCTCATTTAAAAGTATATCAATTATTTTTAATCAGACTTATTTTAAACTTGTCTTATCTACTTTAGATACCTGGAGATAACATTTGTGTTACTGTGCAAACATAAACTTTGTTAAACGAGGTAAACACAAACGCTTAAGCTATTCTCTAAATACAGTCAAATGCACACTTTTATAGAGACATTAGGTATTTTTTAAAGCAGGAGATGCAAAAAATGAGCAATGTCCTTCGAATTCGAACAACGGACCAAATTCGAACAATTCGAGCAAATTCGAACAACGGACCTCTCGAATACGTGCCGAGCGTGCTGACCACTACAACCCGAAGGCATGCTAAGAAGGCGGGAGAAATATCTTATATACTCCCCCTTTTAAACAGCGAATGGGGATTAGGGGACCCAGTCGCCAAATCCTGGTGGTGGAGAATCATCACCCACCATCTTTTAGTTCGGACGCCACTGTAGAGACATTAGGTTATTTCGAAGCAGGAAACATGAAATATGAGCAATGTCCTCCCCGGGCCTCGAACCACAGACCTCTCGAATACGCACCAAGCGTGCTGACCACTACATCACGAAGCCATGCTAAGAAGGCGGGAGAAATACCTTATGCTTTAACGAATTGATACGGAGTAAGGTTTTATTTAACGAATTTTATTACCTCTAGGGACGAATGATAACATTAAATCAAAATTATTTGTTGAAAGGGAACACACTCTAAATGATTAAAATATAAAATTATGTACTTAGGCAGTGTAAAAGAAAGTAACCTAACTAAATGAAAATAAAAATGAATAAAAAATGGTTAAATTAAAGATACTTGACGAATAAAAAACAACGATGGAATTCTTAAATTTAATTTTCTGAATAAATATTGCTTAGAAAAGATATTTGATATCACAAATTTATTAACTGCAGTCATTTTAGACATTACTCCCTATATTTCTTCAGCAGTATTTGAGAAATACTCTATTTTTAATATTCTTTTATTTTATTACGCATCCTTTTTATGACAGTTTTTATATTCAAAATGAGCATCTTCGATGATGGCGTTTCCTGTTGCCAACCAATCGTTGACACTAGTCTCACTGCTTCTTTAAGAATCATTTTAGTGGGTAGATGAAACTAATTTCGCCTTGTTGTAAATGTAATAACAAATGTATTTTTTTAAACAGTTTCTGAAAATATATAATTCCGCTGCATTCCAGGAATCTTGGAGACATACCAGTGTCGGAACAGGTAAGACTGCTGAACTTTGGCAGTTAGATGAGGATCTTTATCTTAGTGAAATGGTTTTTTGATTGTACGAATTTTCGTAGATTTTCCAATGTTTAACATGAACACGAATTAGTTTCTCTTAAAACTTTCTGATCTTCCAAAGATATCATTCCCTTCAAGAATGTTCTACTTGTAGAGACATTAGGTTATTTGGATGCAGGAGACACGAAAAATGAGCAACGCCTTCGCCGGGAATCGAACCACGGACCTCTCGGTTACGCGTCGAGCATGCAGACCACTACACCACGAAGGCATGCGAAGAAGGCGGGAGAAATACCTTATATACTCCCCCTTTTAAAGGGCGACTGGGGTTTGGGGGACCGAATCGCCAAATTGCGGTGGCGGAGAATCATCATCCTCCACCTTTTTAGTTCGGGCGCCAGTGTAGAGACATTAGGTTATTTCGGAGCAGGAGACATGAAAAATGAGCAACGCCTTCGCCGGGAATCGAACCACAGACCTCTCGGTTACGCGTCGAGCATGCAGACCACTACACCACGAAGGCATGCGAAGAAGGCGGGAGAAATACCTTATATACTTTACTCAAGTAATCATTCAAAAATTTTGGTACAAATTTATCATAGAAAGAATACTAAATTTAACTGAATTGTTTGGAATTTTGCTTCGGATCGTTCAACTTCACCTAATAGTTTTCCGTTAATTAATTTTAAATTAACGAACATACATTCCAGAAGCCACAGCTCATATGCACGGTGTAGGAGGGGAGAGTAATTTTTTTTCCATTTTTTCCTTTTTAAGGAAACCGACTCGGATTTGCATGTGAGCTCGGGTGATCTGTATCTTAGAGATGACTACAAAACTCATTCACCTTTAGGAAAATTTCTCAAAAAAATTCAGAAATTTAAAAAACATTTCAAAGTAAGTTATTCGGGTAAAAAATTCAATAAATCGGGATTTCTCGCTTAACTGTCATTGAATTAAAGAAAGGTGGTTTAATTCTAGAAAATGATTAAATATGAACTTTTTAAATCAGAATTGGGCTGTATGTTCAATGTAAAATTAAAAAAAAATAAAAAATAAAAACTAGTAGTTTATCTTTGAAATTTGTTGTCATATTTTGTTTATTTTTAGCGTCTTCTGCTTTAAAGGAAGGGAGAGAAATCTGTAAGATTAAGAAGACGTGGAATTAAAAAAGGCTGCACAAAGAATGGCCTTTTATACATTCTCCGAAAAAAACCCAGCCACTTCGTTTTTAGTTTGCCTTTTCTCTAGGCTGTCAAAATACTCTTTCAGAAACTACCTTAAGCTTTACGCGATTCCGTGTAGTATGCACGGGATTTGTTTCCAGTATTTTGTAAAACACACAAGAAATCAACAACATGTGTTAGAGAAACTATGTCTTTATTTGAAGGAGCGAAGGTTATTGAAAACGAAGCAGAAACAGAACGAATAAAAAGTAAAAGAGACCTATACAATGAAGCTTTCTATGAGTTTCCTGAAAAGTTCGTATTTCTAACATTTCTTTATTCTTCCGCATCGGCTAATGCATCTCCGATACATAACGACGGATCATACTGATGGAAGACATTTCTTTTATATTTTATGGTTGACGCGATATGAGGAGGAACGGAATAAAGTTTCATATGCATTACATTATTCCCATGACACCACCCTTCTGTAAAGGTTTAATTCGATTGGGAATTGCATATGGGACGTTTAGGTCTGCGAACGAATGCTCTGATAGATTACGAATCAATTCTTTGAATGCCCTTGCATTTTTTATTTAATAAGCTCGCTGTGGAAATGGGAAATAACTTGCATATTTGGAATGAGATCTTTCTCTCTGTTTATCTTAACTAAATATCATTTACGTTCGAGTTTATTCATTTCATTTTCAGTTTTCTACGTAAGATGTGCATAGGTTTATTGTCTTTTCAAGCAGAAAACTGAAAAAAGCGAATGCTTTATTCAGTTATGTTCGAAATCTAATGCTTTTGCTAATAAGTAAAAGGAAATTAATTTGATGAATTTCATGAGAATTAATTTAATGAAAGAATTAATAAGTATGAAATAACAGTCATATAATGGTAACAAGTGAAGAAAATATTTTGCCCATTGCTTTACTGGTGAAAAGTGGAGTACTGCAATAACGATGTAAATTTTAGAAGTGGAAAGAAAAATATGCCCGAAGTATTAAACGTCACCTCAAACTTCCTTAAGTTGAGATGTAAAGAAACTTCATTTTCATATTATTTTTAACGATAAATATAAAAAAGAATTCATAACTGTAATATTCATTACCATAAAGAAGTTTCGTGTTAGAGTACCGATAATAATGAAGGCAGCAACAAGAAATTGACCTGAAATCATGGACAAAATCAAAATGCATATTGGGTTTGGATACCGTATTCAAGTTTATCACCTGTGAAAACAGACCCGAGACGTTAATGTGCTTCACATTTCTCCCTCTAAGCAAAAGAAATTGTTTTTTCTTTTCCTGCACTGAGCATATTTTTCTTCCCATTGTTAATATTTGCATTGTCGCTTCATCATTACCCATTCTACAACTCAACATAAGGACCTCTTACCAATTGCTTATTTCATACAATATTTATTTCAACAAACTTTATTTCACTAATTCTTCACTATAGTGAAGAATTAGTGATCTTTATGGATCTTTTACGAAAGAATTTCGTATATTTATCGATATAGAAGAAATTTTTAAGATACAGAATAGGGTAGGTAATATTATATGCTAAATATTACACACTATTAAAGGTGAGGAAGAAATTTTAAAGTCTCTCTGAAATTGGTTTTAAACTTTTTGAATTCCGTTGAAATTGGTTTTAAACTTATTTTAATCAGTTATTTTAAGTTACTTTGATATCAAGCCTCGTTTTATTTCCAGCATGCGCGATTTTCAAATTAGGTAGAAAGAAGAAAGTACTGAAAGGAAAGTTTTGGAGGTTGAAATCAGAGCGTGTTCTGCCTGCTTGAAGGCCATGTTGCTAACTTTGATTATTTCGATTAGAATTTTGCGGCGTTAAATTGTTCTTGCCATTAGGCTTGTTTACGCCGACTTCGGTCAGAGCCAATTTGGGCTCTAGTTATACTGTCAAGCCGTTAATGTCAGCGCCGAGTGTGCTGATCATTGTACCATGAAGGCATGCTAAGAAGGCGTGAGAAAGTCAAAATTAAACATAAAGGTATAACGTATGCTACAGACACATAAATCCCCACTTGTGGCTAATTGATTTACGTATTAATCAAAAAATTCATGTGCTCAGTAGTTCAAGACTACTAGATAAACGCTGATAAAGTAGTTCACTAGAGTAAGCCCGAAAATTTACCAGCGCGTAAGTTAAAATGGCTCTAGTGTAAAATTGGGTGCCCCTTGTTTTTTGGCGAAAAATTTTGTTCAGTTTTGGCGATGAAACC
Organism: Stegodyphus mimosarum; assembly: GCA_000611955.2. NCBI lineage: Eukaryota > Metazoa > Arthropoda > Arachnida > Araneae > Eresidae > Stegodyphus > Stegodyphus mimosarum. Next base: position 312,621 of record KK114675.1, read on the forward strand.
CCATTCCTGTTTACCATGAGAGTTTTAACATGGTTTTAGCTTCTTGATTTATTTAATTGAAAATAAATCGATGTGCACATGGGCAAAGTCAAAATGTGCAATGACTAAGTTTGTGCAATTCTCTGATTTTTTTTAAGTGAAAATAGGTCGATGTGTACATGGACACGGAGTTTATGAAATTCTTTGACTTCTTGTTTTGGTTTTGTGTAGCGGCCATCTTGAAATTGTGTCTTATTGGCGCCGATCTTGGCATCAAAACAGAATCGCCAAAAAACAAAGAGCACCCAATTGTAAACTTTTACCTTTAAAATCGCCGGCTAGCAAGAATGCCAAAGAAGGAATATCACCTTTTAATATAGCTAGCAAAACACTAACAGCAAACGTGAGTGCCAGAAGCTGTTTCCTTCTAAGATTCAAAACCCTCACCTTAATACGCTCAAAGCTAATTTACATTCTGGTGAAGCATATATAAAGAAGATATATTATAAAGATCAAAATCATAATAACTGATTAGTTATCATAACGTAGATTTCCCACTTTCTTAAGAATATTGGCTTATATTTCATTTACACTCAAAGAAAACCACGAAAATGGCCTGCCTTTCCGCCTGGATTTGAATACGGGGTCAAATTATCAGAGCTAAGCCATCTTATCCACTTAAGAACTGGCGAACGATAGTGAATGTGAAATGCTTCAAAGGCAGTTCTCATGGCTGTTCTTCCAAAAAAGCAACTCTCCTAAGATAGGAACCTCTTGAGTGTTTTTGTCGTAATACATAACCTAAATTAAACGTTTCGGGACATTGAAAAATTTTCGAAATATGACATTTCGCAGAATATGATATTAAAGATGCCAAGTATATATAAAACCTAAGTTTTGATTTTCATTTGAAAGCTTCATCAACAATCAGTTCTGATACTTTATTTTGTCATTCTTAGTTCTATAAGGTGTTTTTTTTCTCCTTTCCGCATGCCTTCGAGGTGTAATTGTAAGCATAATCGATGCGTATTTCGAGAGGCCCACGGTTCGAGTGAAGGCGAGGGCATTGCTCATTTTTCACGTCTCCTGCTAAAAAAAAAACCTAATGACTCTACTGTTTCATCTGCTTACAACATTCGTTAGTTTTGCAAAGGATGAGCATGATAATGCTAATGTTAATATTTTTGCAGAAAACAAATCCTGTTAGAAAATAAAATTTTTCCTCATTTTATAATGACCCTAAAAAATAACTAGAATGGTTTAAGGAATATAACCCCGTAATATATAAAAGAGAAGCATGCCAATCCGAAATTTAAACTCAGGCAGTACTCTGTCTTAGACTGACACTGATTTTCTAAAAGCTGTGTGCATTTCGAGTGAGATACACGCATACGAGTCTTTTTTAAAACATCAAAAGTATTCTGCGCATGAATGATATGAACAGGAGAAATAAAATAATTTTATGTAATAAGCAAATATAGTTTTGTTTAGTATGCCGTTTAAACAGCCGAAATAAAATATTTCTTCGCCTTTTTAAATAATATATTTCTCGACTACGAAACTGAACATTTTCTCTCTTTGTAGAATGTATCTATCTTACTCGAAATACATACGGGGATTTCTATACAAACAACGTCAGTTTAAAGTGAAATATAACATTTTGCTCAAGTGATAAGGCATGAGATCGAATTATAAAAACTTTGCTGTAAATATTTTACCAAACATTTTCCATCTGAACGAATAAATTTTTCGGTAAAAGTTATTAAAATATCGATTAGGCAAACGGAAAGTGAAGTTAAATGTCGCGCATATCTTGCAGAGTTCAAATGCATATAAGAGCTTAGGAATGCTTTGAGTTCTCAACAGGACATAAGCTAGAAAGAGAGTGAAAATATTAGTACAGCATTACATGGTAACAGAATGAATAATGATGCGATTGTCTTTGCAATTTAATATTGTATATGATATTCTGAAGATTAACTGGAAATTACTACATTCTTTCCAAAGATTCAAAAAGTAGAATTCTGCGCAACAGGCTGAGAGAAAGGGAGAAAATAACAGTTTTTTATCAGAATTTTAAACTTCAATATTACAAATAATGACGTAATGGAAACTTTATGTAGTACGTCACCATTGTTAAATGTGAAATGATTCATTTAGTATTAGCTGAAAGGTATAAAGAAAATATACTCGCTGAAAGTTTGCTTACATGCCATATCATCTGTAAAATCGTTTTATTATTCTGCTACCAACTTAAACTTTCCAATCTGTGTTTACTCGTTTAACCCACTACCACCTGAAGTAATTAATTGCAGAAGGAAATAAAAAAGTAAAATAAAGAAGAAGTATAACTGATTACTGAAACTTCAGTATCATGTACATGAAGCAGAAGATAAAAAGACTTAAACAGACTTAACAGTTAGTTTAACTGCATCTTTGACATCTGCATAGAGATCTCCTCCTAGTATTACTGACACTTTGTATAGATACTTGTTTCACTCACTCTGTATAGATAGCTACAGCGGAGGAAGTAAGAGTCATCTTAAGTTGAATAATTCGATTTAAAACCAACTTGCTTCAGTAGACGTGTTTACTTTAAATTTGCAAAATTCAAGTTGAGATTAATAAACGACTTTTTTTTTATTCCGTAATCTTTTTTTCACACTTATTCGATTGAACTAACTGTGATATTTATAGCGGTAACCAGTTATAAAACAGTGAAAGGACTGAAGAATAGTTAAAGCAGAAAAACTGTTATAAAGCTAAGCTGGAATTAAATGTTTGGCGTTTTTATTAATTTAACATAATAACGTAAAGCTTTAAGTTCAGAAATGATTTGAGCATTGCAAATATAAGGTTTCAACTTACAGAAGCAGCAGTGTATTTATAAAATTTTTTGTTTGTTGTGTTTAAATTTATATTTCTAGACTTGAAGATTAAAAGGAGAGAAAATAAATCATTATTCAGTACCTTGGATCAGGATTTCAATTGAATTGAAAATAGAGAGTATTTATTGTACTAGACACCGTCTTACATTTAATAGAAAATTTACCGAAACATTTCATTCTATACAAAATTCCAAAAAGTCAAGACATGATTACTGCTATCAGAGTCCTGTTAGGACAGGCTTCAGCTTGGTTTAAAGCTCAGAAAGACAGAAAGAGTCTGTTGGAGAAAAAGCTAAAAAAATAAAACTGATTACCATAATTAAAACTTTACTATCCTTTACCATGCTGCAGCAATGCAAAAGTTTCCATGTAATGTGTTGCAGAATATTTCGACAAATGAAAATTACCAGACGGGTAGAGATATAGAATGATTTTTTTTGCTAAAGAACGAAGAAATTAACCATCGTATTTAAAATGATAATTAGATGCATAAATATGAAATTATTATAATCCTTATTTATACTGTTTCGGTGTCTTTTGCAGGCTTAAAAAATGAGATCTCTTTACTTTCTTTTCGTTCATAATATTCAACAGAAAGGAAAGGAAGTTGCATTCACAATAACTTATTTATTTACTTTTTAATGCTTTACATTTCCTTTTCTCTACTTCAGATGTCACGCTTCTTGTAGATTCCGCATTCCTTTCTTTCTTCATTTTAATATATTTATCATAGAAATGAGCTCGTATTTTTTTGTTCGTATGGAAAACATTTCAGCGTTTCAAGTCTCAGCTGATTTCATAATCTCTCTCGTCGAATTCTTTTTCCCATTAATCTGAGTTAGAATACAGGATAGTTCATTTACATATTACGTGACAAGTCAAAGCGGCACTCAATTCTGATCGGAAACAGTAGAGTTTATTTTCTTGTGCTATTTTTTTTCTTTTTTTTTTTCTTTGAGGAAGCGAGGAGAAGCGATTGTTGAATTTGATCTACTCTACTACAATGAGCAAAGCTACCTAGTATAAGGAATGATTTCGTTATATTGGAATATGAAAGGAAGTCGCTTAAGACAAATTTCCATGAATTTACATTAAACTCTCATTATACGTTAACTATTTCTTACCATCTTTCTCTTGTTTACCTTTACAAAGGGAGTTTCATATCATTGCACAGCCATTTGAAAAAACAAATGGAATGCACATATTTCATATCAAGATTATCAAAAGTTTCAGACTATTTCTCCAAGTACGCAGAAACATTTTAAATTTCGTAACTTCTGTGAAGATGATGAATTATTTGATCTTATTCGGATCGAAATATATGGTTAGTTAAATTTTAATCTTACGATGTAAACATTATAAGATATTTCTCCCGCTTTCTTCGCATGCCTTCGTGGCGTAGTGTTCAACCCGCTGGGCGCGTTTTCGAGAGGTCCGTGGTTCGAGACCCAGCACAGGCATTGCACATGTTTCATGTCTTCTGCTTCCAAAATGTCTCTATATTGGCGCCCGAACTAAAAAGTGGTGGATGATGATTCTCCACCACCAGGATTTGGCGATTGGGTCCCCTAATCCCCATTCACCCTTTAAAAGGGAGAGTATATAACGTATTTCTCCCGCCTTCTTCGCATGCCTTCGTGGTGTAGTGGTCAGCACGCTCGGCGCGTATTCGAGAGCTCCGTTGTTTGAGTCCCGGCGAGGCATTGCATATTTTTCATGCCTCCTGCTTCCAAAAAATATCTAATCTCTTTACAACATTACCAAGGATAAATATGTAGATCTTCCCGTACGATATAGTAAAATGTAGGAAAGTATTGACTATGTATAGCAAATACACCCTTAGACAAAAAAACGACGCACCAAGATGGAGTTATCCGAATAGGACGAAAATCGGTAAAAGTGATGTACATGTACAGAAAAACAAATGATTACAGTTTGAGAAAAATTGGATGATTTATTAAAGTGATAGAGCTTCACAAAGTCAAAAAGTTAGTATCACGTTTGTCCACCTCTGGCCCTTATACAAGTAGCTATTCAGCTTGGTATCGATTGATAGAGGTTGCGGATGTCCTCCTGAGGATATCGTGCCAAATTCTGTCCAACTGGCGCGTTAGATCGTCAACATCCCGAGCTGGTTGGAGGGCCCTGCCCATAATGCTCCAAACGTTCTTAATAGGAGAGAGATCCGGCGACCTTGCTGGCCAAGGTAATGTTCTGCAAGCATTAAGGCAAGCAGTAGAAACACGTGTAGTGTGAGGGCGGGCATTATCTTGCTGAAATGTAAGCCCAGGGAGGCGTGACATGAAGGGCAACACAATGGGCCTTAGAACTTCGTGGACGTACCGCTGTGCTGTAAGTTTGCGACGTATGACAACCAAAGGGGTCCTACTATGAAATGAAATGGCACCCGAGACCATCACGTCTGGTTGCCGGCCTGTCTGCCGGAAGACAGTCAGGTTGGTATCACACCGCTGACCGGGGCGTCTCCAGACTCGCCTTCGCTGGTCATCGGGGCTCAGTTCAAAGCGGGACTCATCATTGAAGACTATTCTACTCCTGTCAGTGACATTCCAGTGGGAATGAACCAGATACCACTGCAAGCGGGCTTGACGTTGTACAGAGGTCAATGGTAGTCGGTGCAAGGGGCGCCGTGACCTCAGCCCCCTACCTGCGTGCCGTCTATGAACGGTCCTTGCGATCACTGAAGCACTAGTTGCACGTACAATCGATGATAATGATGCATCTGCGGCTGTGAGTGCCGCTCTGACGATTGTTCTGTCTTTACATTCTGTCATTTCTCTAGGCCTACCGCTTCCTTCTTGACGCTGTGTGCGGCCATGGTTCACCCATTCCTGCCAATATCGTGTAATAGTGGCATCGCTCCTACTCAAATGTCGCGCTGTTCGCGATAAGACCAACCCGTTTCTTTGAGCCCAACTACACGACCTCTCTCAAATTCATACATCTGCGCATATCGTTCACGCACTTGTATGCGAGGCATAGTTACTGTCTACCAGAGTACACGGAATGAAATTCGTGAAGAATTTATGACCTGGATACTTGGATACTTAGGTGGTATACTGGGTTTCTACTGCGTTAGTGCAGTACTTCCCAGTAACCTGAAAGAGATCCCGAAGGCATGGTGTTGAAGAAAAATCGGTATTGCCTTAGAAGGCGTGGACATCAGGTAGAAGCTAAAAGAGAAGGAAAAAACAGAAAAAGTTCAGTAATCAGGTGCCGCCATGACCTGGAATCGTAATTTGTCCTCTTAAATATCCTGCCAGTTGCGCAGATCAGATGCGCTGTAGCGACAACCGTTCATTCATTGGCAGGCAAAATGTAAAATTCTGGATTTTCCGTCGAAATCTGTATGCATATCAATTTGTGTGCAGTTTGTTTTATATCTTCTCGGTGCGTCGTGGTGCGTCGTTTTTTCTTTGTTTAAGAGTGTACTTCAAGAAATATTTCTTTTTAATGAGTGAAACATCTTCACGGAGAAACGTTTGAGGTTTTTTGGTTAATGCTTTACTCTTACCTTTTAAAGTAACGATAACACACGGCAATCACAATCACCTTTGCCTCAAGTTCAGTAACAAATCAGTTAATATTACATTTTTTAAAGTATATGATGATATTAAGTTTCTCAGAAGATCATACATTAATTTTTAAATACTTACCTTTGTTCAGGATTCAAATTTTGTTAGAAGTACTTGATTTGATAGTTTTCAACCCTATATTGAAATAGCGATATATGGATGGTTTCGTTAGTCTAGTGTTTCCCAAACTGCAGTCATGCGATCTTTCGGATTTTGTAAACTTTCAAAGTACGAAAGAAGTATATTTGGAATAAAATAATAACAGTAGTAGTAAATAAAAATTGCTTTCTATTCCGTAGTAAAAGTAGTAGTATCCTTGTAGTTAACAGTAAAACCCATTGAAAAGAACCTGCAAAATTTGAAACTTTGAAGGAATTGAAATTTCATTTAAGAGTACAATAACATGAATAAATTAGTAGGTAGACAACAGTTGCGTTCTCTGGTATATCATCAAAGAAGCCTAAATAGCAAGAAAAATTATTTTTTGGGTCCGAAGATCAGCAAGTACAGCAAGGGCAATATGTTCCGGTAAATCTTGGGGAAATTGTAATGACAAGGGGAAATTAAAATGAGCGTGCCATAGCCAGTAACAAATAAATAAAATTTCAATTTGATGAATACCATCATGATAAGTAAATAAATACATAAAAATGTGTCTCAAAACAAGCACAAGGTCAGGAATATGGGTGATTTTTAATTTGAAGGCCGTTAGTCATTTTGAAACTATATTCTGTTTTAGAAAGACACGTATAACGTTTCAATTTTATATAAATAGAAATATCTGAGATATATCTAAATTTTTCTTTTAAAAATACGATGTCAGAAAATATTGTTGCGTTTCACGGGTTCGTGGATTTGAGATCGTGATGAAAACACGATGCAGAACAATAAAAAGCACAATTTATTTACAAGAGTCACTATTTACAGGACAGTTCCAAAATTACCTTTAAAAGCGTCGAAAATCTACAATAAATACACTGAAACAATCAGCAACACAGCTTCAGGCTGTTACTGTAAAGGTAGCTTCACGGCAACACTAAACTTATAATAAACGCCGTGGAACAATCACCAATACACTGTCAAGCTGTACTGTAAAGGTAGCTTCACGGCAAAGCACTATCTCGATCGCTTTCCGTTCACAAAACTCTCGCGTAGCTTAGCACTCACAGTAAGCAGCGATTCTCACAAACGCAAGGGTTTATATAGCTTTTCCTTAGGTTCCACAGGTTTCGAGAAATATCTCGACAGGAAGTTATTATAGAAGCTTCCCGATTGGACCATGGGATATCGCCTATTTGGTCGCCAAATGGGCGATAAAGTCGCCAATCTGGCAAACCTACCATACACTATTTTATGGCAACCCTAGTGCTATGCCGGAAAGCTTACATACAGGCGCATCCGCCGAATTTTTCGCAACATTATGTTAGCAAACCGTAGCTCTCATGATACAGGCAGCTAATCAGTGAGTTGTTTCAAAGTGTCTTTATAGATTGTTTGCGCATACGCTCCGTAATGATCTCCTATGGAGATTCGTTTGTCGTATCGTGTTACATAGTTTAAAGTCACCATTTATAATTTACGTCAAATTATTTCACTGACAGCAAGAATAGTGTTATGGACACTAACTAAAAGTTACTAAATAATAATACTAAAAGTTAATGTAATATAATTTTATGGAGAGAATTAAAATCTCTTGCAATCAACTGCCGTTAGTCAACGGCGATGATAAGAACAGGTGAGCACTAACTAGTCGTCTAGACATGGAGCGGACACTACCCGAGCTCATCCTATCGCATAAAAATCCGACTTCGCTGGCAAGGCGAGCATTCCGAAAAGAGGGAAAATTCCGGTCCTTTTAATATTTTCGATTGTTAGGTAAAAATTTACTGAAAGTGTTGTTACCTAAATTTTAAGGGACTAAGCTAATCACACTAGTTCCTTCCCGGTTCACCATGAGAGTACAATAAATATATAATTGATTGTTTTCCAAAGATTTATTTTTATTGACCGGGCCTGTTCACGTTTTGTTTTCCTTTTTAAGAGATCCTGTATACGGGTGAAATAAAAGAAAAACCAACTTAGTCTATTTTCTCAAAGAGTAAAAGGGTATGCAACGTATTTCTAGGGCAACCAATTGAATTAATGAATCTCGAATACAGTATTCTCCCCAAAACTAACTTACAGAAGACAAAATAGGCTAAAAGTTTTACCACTGATTATTTCAAATTCTGTTGAGATAGTTTGAGCATGTATACAGACAAACTGATTGTTTCAAATTCTGTTGAGATTAGTTTTGAGTTTACTTAAGACTGCATAAACGTCACTGGAAAATATTGTTTTAAAAAAATGTAATTTTTTTCTTGTTTTTCGTGTAAAATGAAAACTGCGACCATTGATTCTCGTGTAAAATGAAAACAGCGACCATTCGTTTTTGCGACCATTGATTTCAATAAGAATGTTGTATAAAACAAATTCCAAATTTTCCATTTTAGATATTTTATTTGTACTTAAATCATATAAAGGAAACAACATGGATATTTACATAAGAAATGAAAAATTTATTAAATTCTTATCAATGCTATTAGTTTTAATCTTTTGAATCAATGATTGTTCAATAAAAATGGAGAAATTATGATGACAATTCTCAAAATTATAATTTTAACAAATGAACTAATAAAATAACAACAACAATATAAAAGTCAACTTAGAAAACGTATGGAAGGGTACTCATGGGGGACATTTCGTAAACAACCGTATGTTCGTAAACTGAAACGTAAACCGTTAAAAATTAAATTTCTTCAAAGAATGCCAAAACCTCGGCTGGAATGTATTTAAAAGTTGATTATATATAGACACACATCAAATTCGCTTAAACAACATTGAATTTGGCGTACATTTACTAAAAACACTCAATCGATTTCGAGGGCAACTACAGGTCCCTCCTCATCAGGAGAACAAAATATCTAGAAAAGGAATAGAATAGACACACATACAACAATTATATATATGCTACGGTGAACCACCGAAATCTGGAGAATGTCAACATTCACATAGTCGCTTGGTGTATGTCCGAAATATTTGCTAAATACCCTTATTTCTGACTTTCACCGGTGAATGTCGACATTCACCATGTACTAATGGTGAATGTTCAACATATAATAATATATTTTCTTCTCTGTCATTCAGTCGCGAAAAAACGCACTTGAGATTTAAAATAAGATTTTAATAACATAAGAACTTAAAACAGCCAGTGCATTCAAAATGAAAAAGGAAAATAATAGAAGTTAAAAACTTAATTATACAGTACGTTCTAAATGAGAAAATAAAATAATAGTAATAAAAAACTTAACTAAATTACGTGATTCAAATCTTATTTATTGCAACAACTTAAACTATTAAGACACTTTGAATTGCACAAGAGAACCTTGCTAATGGGAAACACCAGTCGCCTCTTTGTCTACTCCTCTCTTTTCGACCTACACCAGAGCATATCTGTGATTGTCGACATACACCGGTGAGGGTCCGATTGTACAAGAATGCAATGTTATATTCGATCTTTTACCGCCGTATTTGGTGAATGTTGACATTCTCCGGTGAAAGTCGACATTCTCCAATATCGGTCTTTCACAGTAACATACACACTATCTGCTGTGGTGCTTCGTACATGAATTACTATTAAGAACTTTACGAGTGAGTACTTACAAACTATCTTTGATACCCTCCGTTTTGGAAACACGTAGTCCTTAAAATATGTTCTGAGCTTTCCAGCATTACGCTCCACTAAAACTTTACTTAGCCAATTACCGCATCTATAATATTCTCAAAATGTTAATTAAATCTTATCTTGTCTAATCTAGGTATCTTGTATGGTTTATGTTTTATTTAAGTAAGAAAAAAATCATGAAAAAAATGCTATGTATAGCAAAGTATTTTATGCTATAAACTACCAAATTTGTATTTCTTCAGACTTTTCTAATCTCTTCTAAAATGTACAAGAATGTACCGAATGTACAAGAATGCAATGTTATATTCGATCTTTCACCGACGTATTTGGTGAATGTTGACATTCTCCGGTGAAAGTCGACATTCTCCATCAGTCGACATTTCGGTCTTTCACAGTAACATATACACACATATAGAGCAATAAAGCCTCAATCTATCGTATTGTAAATGAAAGAAAAAAGAAACAATGAATGCTGCAAAAACGATTAAACCATGAAACAGTTACACATTGTACATACCTTGAACAACATATGAAAATTAACATATATTACTTTCAACATGAGTACACTACATTAAAAACCGTATTTTAAACATAAAGGTCATACATGTTCGTTCGCTTCTTGGCTGAATTTTGCCCCAACTGAAAGTACAGCTTTCGACTTAAAATGTTTTCCTGGTCTGTGATGTTACTACCAAGTTGCTCATACGGAAAAACTCTTTAAATTTATGTAAATGCTTGTAAATCAACTCACCACTTTCCCTTATTCATCTTTATCCTCCCTATTCCTTGTGAACTCAGACTGAAAGTTAATTCTTTAGCTTCTGAAAATGAACAGCAATAAACTAATAAAACGAACATATGTAAACCTAGCGTAGCTTGCAATGAAATAGCATATGGAAATTGCGCTAAAATCTGAAACGCCGAGCTGAGGCCAACATACGAAGTGTACCGTTCCAACGCTATTTAGGATTTTCGCATGCGCTGAACAATTTTGCGACCGGAAAACCTTGGCATTGCCATTGAACATTTTCGAGTTTCTACAACTATAACCGTAACGGTGAGTGCCCCTGTGTTGCTATTCACAGAATCTCGAGCGCATGCCTTCGAATAACTATATTTGCAATCTCCTCTCGATCGGTTAACCGGAACGGACGTTAGAAGTGCAGATGTAGGCAAAGTTTCTTTATGACAACCCTGTATATACCGGAGACCGCTTTCGTTGCAAGACAATACGTGTCAAACAATTTTATCTAGAAATATATATGACCAAGTCTGATGCTTCCAATGAGAAAACATACTTTTGTCACATACTAATACTTTATACTAAATATACTTTAGTTTCTGATTGTGATAAAATTTCCATAAGAAATGTGCATCTTAGCATAATTGTTTCAATGAATGAAGAACAAAATAGAATGACATACCTTAAAAACTTTTTATTGACAGTACTTACTTTGAAAACAATAACACTGTTGTAAGAGATGAGGATAATACATTTAATTTAACCATGACCAATAGACAAAGTTGGCGCATTACCTTAGTGCTAAAAGTTGTTTTGCGCGTGTTGTTGTATAACGAAAAGGATCCTATGGCAATGCTTATATGCATATACATAAATGATGTTGAAACTGTTCACAAAAATACTTCTGTTTTGGGCAGTTTAACATTTCGAGGGAATTAATTTTACATGGCAAGCATTTAAATTCATAAATGAAAGCAGATACTCTAAATTCGCCTTCTAAACATGATATAGTCTTGAATTAAACATAAATTTTACAGTTTATAGGTTCAACAAACATTATACAAAAAGTTACTTACCTTGAAAATAAGCATTAAACACTAACGAATAGAAAAAATTGATACTGAAAAGCTATAAAGATAATTGGATTTTAGAGCCAGCTTCGTTCAGAAAGTCCTCGAGTTGCTTTGCCTTAATCGATTCACTTACCGGACTGGCTTTTGTATTCTATGAATTCAGCTACAATTTTTGTATACTGTGATTCTTCATTGTAAATAAGTTTTAATTAGAATCAATTTTCTGGCATAACGCAGGCATGAATAAATGATAACAAAACATTTGATCAGTACTTACTTAGGAAAAGTTACTGTCATAGAGGATGCTCTGAAAGAAATTGGCTTGTACTTAATTTACACACGGGATAAGCCCCCGAAGCCCTCAGATAGTTAACCTATTTAGTTACTTGAAACAAACTGTCGAGCTCTGTTTGAATTTGTAGAGACATTAGGTATTTTGAAGCAGCAATCCTGAAAAATGAGGAACGCCTTCGACGGGAATCGAACCACGGACCTCTCGGTTACGCGTCGAGCGTGCTGACCACTACACCACGAAGGCATGCGAAGAAGGCTGGAGAAATACCTTATATACTCCACCTTTTGAAGGACGACTGGGGTTTTGGGGATCCAGTCGCCAAATCCCGGTGGTGGAGAATCATCATCCAATATAAAGACATTAGGTTATTTCGAAGCATCAATTATAAAAACTAAGCAAAGCCTTCGTCAGAAATCGAACCAAAAACCTTTCGGTTACGTGTCGAGCGTGCTGGCCACTACACCACGACGGCATGCGAAGAAGGCGGGAGAAATACCTTATAAATTAATCGGCTTTAGCAAATCGGTGTCATGTTATGTGTGGGAAATTACGTGTCTTAAAAGTGAATGAAATAGATGTTAGCAGATTCTCTTTTCCTTTAAGAATTTAAATTTTAATTTCAAGGGAAGAGCATTATTATTTGAATATAATTTTCAATTGATTTTGCAAAGAATCGGATTAGAGACAAAACGATGCTGGTATAAGCAAAGATGTCAAACTTTTAGTATGTCTTAGAAGGAATTTAAATTCGGTCACATGTTTTGACTATCCCGGATAAGGTAATCGAAGCTTGGGGGGGGAGATGCGTGATAACCTTCAACCTTTTCTCACAACAGAAACGAACAGCTCTGTCTTAAAATAATAGTAAAGTTGTTTTAAAGGATGGCAGATATCGCCATTTTAAATAGGAATCTGTGTATTTTATTTTGAGGTAAGATATCGCTTCGTCTTGGACTTAGAACAATCACCATTTTGCACTGAGTGTAACAAACTTTGAGGTTATTAAACTTATAGCTCTGTTTGTCGTAGAAGTACGAATTCTTATTTGATTAGTATTTTTCAGAGGTAATTAAGTTTGTAAAAACTGTAAGAGTCCCTAGAAGTTGTATGATAAGTTATCATTTTAATTTCATGAAATAAAGCTGACAGACGAACTTCATTAAACACTTTGCTGATTTTTTCAAACTGAAAACTACTCTTGTTTGTAGCTCTATCTGGGAAAATATGCAAGTGTTTCTACGATTCTTTCTTAACAGCTTTCATAAAACAAGCATTTAATATTGCTACTCATACCTTTAAATAAAGAAAAGCATTAGTTTTGTAACTTTATGATATGGAATGTTTCTTGATACGTTAACTATTTTTTTAGTTTGGTATCGCATTTTTTTTAAGTAAGTAAAGTAAGAAAATAATATGTAAGATTCAAACTAATTTAAAAAGTGTTTAATTTTATTAAATAAAATTCAAATAAAACTGGTACAGATTGACAAGAGTAATAGATACGCGCTTACCTAAAAATACCTAAAAAAAGGTTTCATCCTTTAGTATTATGCGGTGAAAGGAAAATGTATTTATACACTTGAATAATTTGAAAAAAAAATAAACTTTTATGAATAATTTTTAATTCAAATATGCTGATTCGCATTTAATTTCGGCATGCATTTAACACAACGAATACAGACAAGTAATAAACTTACGAGCTATATTTTCATGTAATGAATCTAATCCAATGAAAAAAATTATTCATACGCATAATGCTATGTTCATATTAAAAAAACATTTTAATGGCCAGTGTAACATCATTTTTCATTAAAGCACTGAAGACATTTAAGCTTGAAGATATTTAAGCACTGAAATTATCAAATTCGAGCATACTTTTGTTATTTTGTCGCCCATTCTTATGTTAAATGACGCTTAAGGTCCTTTTTATTTCAGATTGAGAGGTTTTGATGATTTCTTTTCATTCCTTCACAAATATATTCGATTGGGTTTAAGGTTTGGGTATTGTTTGTGGGAAGTTTTCAAGATATCGTCTGTTGTATAGCAGCAAACTCTCTCCCAGTTCCAGTTTATTATGCTTTAAAATAAAAAAAAAATTTGAAAGACTCAGGTTTAGCACACTTCGTTGCAAATTGGTTTTTAAAATGTTCAGATAACCATATTTATTGAACACACCAACAATTATGTATAAGTTTTCAAGCTAGCTTGCAGTCATACATCTCCACAGCATTCTATTTCCAACAGCGTATATTACTGTTACTCGAATATTTTTCCTCATAATGGTTTCGCCAGCTTTCCTCCGATTTCTGAAGATTAAAGTTTTTTAAATTACTTGAAAAAATTACTTGAACGCGAATTTATTTAGGTTTGTCAATGAAATTTTAAATAAATTCTAATCTCATTTCTCCGTTAGCCTTACACATGAATAGTTTTGTCTATTTACCCGAACACGATATAATGAACTTTTTAATAAATTTCTATTTTTTTAGAAAGAATTTCCTTTCTGGTAGCTTCTTGAAGTTCTGACGTCATCGAAGAAGAGATTACAATAGGTTTTATTTTGATTTTCTTCCTATCTCTAGCTTAGCTTCGACTTTCTCCCAGATTGATAATTATTTTATACAGTTCTAAAGCACTTTAAAACTTATTTAAAATATCTTGCGCAGAATAAATAGAATTTACTTTAGTTTCTGTGCCTCGTACAAATTTTCTATTTTTAAACAATTTTCTAACGAGATTTCTGATACTAATTGGCGTTTCATTTGTTTTAGTACTCACTTTTACAAAACAGATAAAGATTCACACATGCTACTTGTAAAACAAGCAAAAGTAAGTAATAAATTACGTAACAAATTATTATTAAGGCAACAAAAAATTTACATATGAGTAACTTTAGTTTAAGTTATTCATATGTAAATTTAAACTTTTAAAGTGCATGACTATTTTTCCATTTACAATTCAAAGCTTTTTTGATATTTCAACAAATATTGTTATATCACATTTATAGAAAATATCTCTAGTTTTAAGATTTCGATTTTCATTTGTGTTGATATGTATTTCAAGCAAGCCGTAAGCTAATTTATATAAAATAAATTGGCCTCAACATTTTTGTGCATGGAAAACGTGAAGAAAGTGAGGGAAAAATCTCACAGTATATCGGTTAAAAACAAATATATACAAGAATGAAATAATTTATCAAGAGTATTTTTATTAACATTTTAGTAGTTTATTCATAAAAAAATAATTAATGGACATCAGAAATGTAATTACAGATTCCCAGTATATATAATTCGTAATACCTTTTAAACACAGATATCGTTAAAGTGTAGCAACAGATTCAAGATTTTTAACTTTTGAATTTTCCTTTTTAGCAATTTATTGTAGCAGACTCTTGTAACATTTAGCTTTAATTAACTTGATTTCCTTTGCTCTGAAGATAAATATTTAGTTTGCAACTATTACTGGAGAGAATGTTTAGTCAAAGAGCTTAATTAAAATTTTCTAATTCAGCAGTTAAGTAAGAACGATCATACGAACTTAAAATAATCAAAAAGTTAAACTTCTGCCATTTACAGAGAACTAATAACCAAAAAGCTAAACTTCTGCCATTCGCAGAGAACTAATTCCCTCTGATTTCTGCAGAATAAGTAGATGCGTAATAAATTAAGGCTCGGATTTGTAGATGTCGTTTTACCAAGTCCAATATACCTTTTTGCCCGTCTGCGTATTATTCTGGCTATGTAATTGTTAAGTTATTAAATAATTATGACGAGAGGAAGAATTATTTTTTCAAGCTGCCACAATTTTTCATGATAATTTTAACAGCATTCTCTTAGACAGAGCCTTGCGTTTTAGTTTTTTGTATTTGCAATCTGCTTGGGAAGCATCTGAGGATATGAAAGCATATGAACTTAGTGTGCTGGTATTTGACTTGCCTATGTTCTATTGCAGGGAATAAACACTTCTAAAAACTTAGAACAACAGCTGTTATTAAGTATAATTTAACAGTTTTCATCCTTTGAAAGAATTATTAGCTTAACACTTACCGGAGACTAATCTGTTAAGGTCAAGTGAAATCTCAGAAAACATTTCGACAAGTCATCTACCCACTGATGCTGCACACATTCAGTGAGTTAAACTATGTAAAGTAACAACCTGGATAACTTATTTGAGCACTCTGGAAACGATTAAATATTTTGGTTAGTTAGCCACTCTCTGCTATACATTATTAGAGTTGGGTCTTTTTGTTTTATTATCTATTCCATATTTTGTAAACCTTTAACGAATTTTCGATTAACAAACTCAAAGATTTCAAAGCGAGCAATGGCAACAGAAAAAACATTTTTATCTCCAGCGCGGGAGACTGTGTATCGGAAATTCTAAAGATATGTTCTTTTAAAAATAATTTTGTGATATTGCTGTTGAATAGAATTTTATGGTTTAAATGCAAAGAACAAGATATTTAATAAATAAATGTAACACACAAAACGTTAAAAAGAAACGCCCATTTGGGCGCAATATAAAATCTGAAAGCTGTCAGATTTATTATTATTATTATTATTATAATTATTACTAGCTTAGTTTATTCTCCTGGAGAGAGTGATATGATCTCAAAAAATGGACAGATGAAAGAAAGAGAAACTGAACTAAGCAAACTCAAAATGAAACCTCACACATTTAATACGCATTGCATCAATCCCATTCACATTTTATTATGCTTTAGTAATAAAAGCAGAATATGAGAGCTGTATAAATAACTGATTCTAAAAGTAACTTACATTTTTAATGTGAATATTGCACTTAATATATAGTGATTTATTGTTATAATTTGTTTTTATATGAATTTATAAATAGTAATGCCGTCCTCTTGTGTGTACTGTCCTAGTGTAACAGGTAGCGCGAAATCCCGTGATGGCATAACTGTTTATTGGTTTTCTTCAGAGCAAAAAACACGAATAACCAGCTATGTCCTCGATTCCTGATCTTCCGATTTCTAGCCGGACCACTTACAGGACGAGATTACGCACAAAGGAAGAAGATCATTCCTTATAAATTAAGAAAATAATAGACTGGATATATTATTATATTGTAAAGTTTATGGATAATTGCGTCTAATTTTAATTTAAAGTAAGTTCATTAATATTTAAATTGAAGCTTCGTAACTTCGCTGCTCTTATAATCATTCAGAAATAATAAGCAGGTTCGAGTTCTAGCAACAGATCAAAATTAGAAAAGCACTTAAAGTACTATAAACAGTTAAACAACGAAATTTAACACTTTGTGGGTATTAGCTACAAACACAAACACTAGCTAGATTTATTTCAGGAGAACGTGAGTATTCTATACTTAAAATTTCTAATTTTTTTCGTCATTAACAGAATTCATTTTTTTTCAATAGCTAAACGAGAGTTGCAATAATTTCACATTCTTTGAATCAAGATTAAGTTTGAAATATTAGACACTCCCGATCACCATGCATATATATATATATATATAAACCAATAATTCACAATAAATTATATATATGTGTGCGTGTATAATGAAACAGAAGTATGGATGCTGCAGAAAAATTAATTTCACAGATACGTAGAATGTTAAATCTGTAATGAATAGCAAGTATTTTGATTGCGTAGAATGTTGATCCATAACCCACGAACAGGAAAATGGTAGCCGAGGCCGATTAAATCTTCACTTTTACTTCAGTAAACGTGTTGCGGCCACAAACAACTTGGCACACTATATGTGCCTATTTTAAAATAGTTACATTTTTGACAGCTTTGCAGTAAGAAGAAAGCAGCAGCCAGCTGTCAAGATAGGCCGAACGGCAGAAAGCAATTGCAGTATTCAGGAAGAAATTCAGGCTGAGCTAGTTTTGATTCTTAATGCATTTTGATTCGATAATTAATACTGCTACTAAATTATTATTGGCTGTTTGAGTTTTAGGTCCATTTACATCATCAGTGTGATGTAAGCATCAAATGACATGGATTAGACTCGAAATAACGCAATTCAGGAAGAGGTTACTATTTTTAGAATAGAGAGGGGACATAAATTTAATTTAAGCTAATTTAAATTATTAATTAATTTTTATTTATTGCTCATTCAAATTATAATTTACCTTTTACATATTGTATATATGTTGTATGTATGTAAATTAAAAAATTAAAATGAACTGAAACGGACAGTACAGATTGAATACTATTGATGAAAAGTGCACTCAGCATTTCATATTTCAGTGTGACGAAGATGTGGAAAGTTTATGAAGCTCCTTAAATATTAAGGCATTTCTTCGTCAACAATACTATGAAATAGATTTGTTTAATTCATTGCACAGTAAAAAATTCATAAAAAGCTTTTTTCATTGAAGGCAATGCATGCTTTACTCTTATTGCTCTAATATCGTAGCGAAACTATAAGCGTGTATTTTTTCTCCTGATCTTATTATCTTTTTTCTGATCTTATTGTGCTTTGATATAAAATGAGACCATAATGTGTGTCACATAACACAGATTTTACTTCAATTACTTTGGTTACCAAGTTTAATTCTAACCAACAAAACTATCGTTTCACCTAAATGTAAGCGTGGGAAAGGAAACTTATTGTTGCATTATATGAAACTTAACATTTCTATTGAAGGATTTCCCTCTAAATAATTTTAAAGAAATCTTAAGTGGTACATCTCAAAATCAAAATTGCGTGCGAGGAGTAATACTATTCCTTTTGGTTATAATGCATATTATGTAGAAGAATTAATATTATGAAAGGACGAATAAGACGGCATAAAGTATACATGAAAAGGATACAAGAGAAGTATACATAACTTTTCATTGAAAAAGGATTTAGTTTTGAAACTAAGGATATTTTTATTGCACAGACTGAAAACGAAAAGCGTACATTTCTAAAAAATGAGGAGTGTGGTAAAGATTCTTGTGTTTGTACAACAGCAATCTAATAAGGATTCCATTTCCAAAATCATTATAAATTAACGAAACAGCAAAACATATATGTACTTATAAAGAAATTAAATTTTAATCATAAGTTAGATTCTGAAACATTACGTAATTATTTAAACTGATAATACGAGGAAATACATAAAGCGCCTTTATTTTCTAACCATAGTAATAAAGTAAAGCATTAGGGTTACAGATATTAAACTGTTTTATCATTATCGACACTAATCCAAGTAGAACAATGCACCATTTCATCAGACTGCAGGTTATCATATGGAATTTTCCCTTTCTTCATTTTAACGCAAATTTAACGTATGTGTTATTGTAATTTGCGTTTAAGATATAAATAACAAGAAATATAAAAAATATCATTTTTGTTTTTAATGTTAGTCTAGAAATGGGCATTTAAAAAATAAAACTGGTGCGAGTCCTTTCTACGATCTTAATTACTTTTTAGATCAAGGAAGTCATTACGATGCTCTTTTTGTGTAGATTATGCTTGACTGTGGAAAAGAAAACTATTATATGCTTAAACAAATTATGTTCCTTTTACACTAAATGAAAACTTTAGTGTAACTTTTAAGTCTGGCGTTCGAAGTAAGTGAACGATGTATGAGCTATTCCGTGAAATGACGTACACTGTGAGATTTAATGTATAAAACGATTATGTAAGTTGTATACCTCTATATTAATTATGTGTACTAAAATAACTTTTAAACTGTAATCCTAGTCTCTTGCACTGATGGCTATATGCTTACATATTTTTACAAGAAAATCAGTCAACGCTATAATATTAATGAGAAGAACAGCATCAATATTTTGCAATTCATCACATTATAAACTTTAAATTTGTAGTTTCATTTCCAACCATTTACTCAAGGAAGAAACATAAAAATATCTTCAACTTACATAATTTTACAGCTTTTTCTTTATTTTAACTTTTATTATCAGCTTAGTTGCGTAATTCTATAGTACCAGTCCGAAGTGTTTGTTCCTCAAATTGACTTTGTTGAGTTTCGGTTATGTTCCTAATTGCTTGTTCAAACATTGATTATGTTAGTTTTCAGTCTTTCGCAGTACCTCTCATATTCTGTTTCAGACTTATTGCGTATTTTCATTCTTTCAAGAAAACTCAGTCATCAAAGATAAACGAATCAGCTATATAATAAATCCCTTCTACGTAACAAATAATCGTGTTAATTCATTTCGAGTTTCACTTTTAATGTGGCATCTATGAAATTAAATAGATATTTCTAATTTTATTGAAATGCTTTTGGTATTTAAAATGGCTAGTAGTTAAAAAAATAAAATGTTCTGTAATAGTTTTCCTTAACAAGAAGATTAGTTATGTTCGTTATTACACTATTACACTAAAGAATGCAACTGATAAAATTTAGAATAACTAATAGGCAATTATTTATGGATTTACGTTAAGATTCTACATACATACTGAGAAGTAGATGAAGAACATCAAAGCATTATTGCATGACAAATGTCTTTTTTTTTTCAGCCTTTGTAAAATCGCTGCCGTAAATAACCTAACCTATTCAATTAAGCTTATAAACTATTATCTAGGTCTAGTGATAATTAGATAAAAGAGATCTAAAAATTCCCAATATAGTATTCAGCATACCAGATTTTAATTTTAATCGTACTGTACAAGAGCTTGTTCATTTCTAAAGTGCAGCCCTTCAAAGCTGGTTTTCTGTTAATTTATTTACAAATCCTGCTATTTTCCAAGTACTATTGCAGCATTATTTTGCTGATTACCTGCCAGAATATCATTGTTTTAAAACCCTCTAATTTATTAACCATTATGTCGTTTATTTGATACGAGTTTTCTGTTACCTCAAAACATCACTTTAGAAGTTTTCTAGCCAGTAATCTGATTGTTTAAAACTTTTCAAAACTTTTAAAATGTTTCTAATGTTCCTTTATTACCTTGTCAAGCAAAGTTATGCAAAATTTAAAGGTTCGTGCTGCAAAACTCAGAATCCTAGTTTTATGGCGCTATTTGCCAAATAAGACGATTTTTATCATAACTTTATCAAAATATAAAGTCTTTAGTTTTAACAGGTATTTTCTAATAATGTTGCGAAGATGGCTTGAAGTATATCATTCTTTAGAAACACAATTTTACAACTTGTTTAAACACTACTTTGTTAAATATGTTTTAAAGGGGGATATCATTTAAATAAGCATTAAAACTATTTCAATTTAGTTAAAAGTTTAATGACCCGTTTTCTCACTGGCATAAATATTCAGTTAATTAAGATCTTAAGTGTCGCAAAATTTTGCGTATTTTTAATGATTTAATGATACTGAGTTTTGCAATAGATTAATTATACAGAAATTTTATACTTTATTGTGTTATTTAAAATTTATTAATGTTTTGATCACACTAAGTTGAAAATGCATTTTATTCAAGATGTACAAGAAGAAAAATATTTTTTTGATCAAATTTTAAAACCGTTTCTTTACATAAAATTTCATTACTTTCATTAGTTATCAGTCTTGAATAACGTGAATTATAACTGCATATAATAAGACCATATGTTATGACAATAATCCCAAATAGCTTATTTGCATCCAGAATTGAAGTCTTGGAAAAGAAAAAGAATTAAGCGATAAGATGAAAATATAGTTAAACTTTTTCCAGGTTTAAATAGTATAGATTAATACATAAATCGATATTGAGTTTAAATCTTACTTTTTTCCTTCATCAAATTTTGCGAAGGTGAATAGTGTTAAAGGAAATGATATCAAGTGTTTTCAAGCTTTATGGATTAGAGTATTGAGCTCAGTTAAATAAAAATCATTTTACTTTATATTACTTTAGAACAGAATTTTATAGTATCCAGATGTTTATACGGGATAGTTTAATTCAAAGCGTTTGGTAAGAGAGGTATTACGCAAAGGATGTTTTGCGTACCTATTGCTACAAATAGTCAGATTTCTCATCTGACATTTGCCGGTAATCGCCGTGATAGGACAACACGAATAATAACTAGTATTCTCAGAAGAGTTACTTAAATTCTACTGTCTACGCAAAATTTACATTAACATCTCTGTGTTTTACGTCTTCGGAGAGGAAAAAATCACGAATTCTCTTACCAGATGGTGCAGTTTATGATCTTCGCCGGCTGGGAAGGAATGGCAATGTGGTGATGTTGCGGGGCTGCAGGACCGAATGGGGGAAGTGCTACCTCCGCTTTCGGTTTTAAAGACCCCTCATGCACACACTGCGCATGTCTTAGCTACATATATTGATTCAGAGGACATTGGTTGGCTTCGAGCTACTCCCCAAAACCGTTATATTTTGATTGGGTTTAACAAAAATAAGATGATTTCTTCGATTAGCTTTCTCAGTCCACTCTAAATACCTAACGCGGACACTGCCTGGATTGCTCGCACGGTGTCAGTACTGGCAAAGAAACCTGTAGCTATCAGATTGTTGAGAGCTATCATGCGGTTTGACAACATGCCACGAACTTTCTATAGCTATGACATTTACCGTTTTATGATATCTATCAGGTTGGGGAGAATAAAGTGCTCTCTTTCGCTGGAACAGGTTAGGACCTCTTATCTCTGAAGTTAATTTGTTGCGTTAATTCTGCGCAAATTAAACGGAAAATATATGCTTTCTAAAGATAGATTTTTATACGCAATATTTGTGCTTTAAATCCTCTTATAAACAAAAGGAATTATTTCATGAAGCAAAAATGGACAGTAGAAAAAAACGAAATACCTTAAATTTTGGGAATAATGCATAGGCGTTATGCAGAAGAAAATTATATAAGGCCAGGAATACATATAATTTTCAGAATTAGTTATTGTAAAAAAAGAGAAATAAATGGAGAGAGGGGACAACTTAATAAATGAATTCGCAGTAATTTGGTGAATCATAATAGTGGTGTCATTAATACATTTAATAACAAAATTGCTTATGAATAGAATTAAAATAAAAGTATAAAATATTTATAAATGGAAGCAAATATCCATGGATCAACAAAAGTACTTCTCGCATTTACACTTTTAGAAACACTAAACGCAATATCATCATGTAGCCTCAAAAGAACAAAATGGTTTTCAGTTAGTGTTATGCATAACTGATTATGAGAAGGTAAGGAAGAACATTGTTTATTCGCACTCAGATCATATACTACATTAGTGAAATAAAAATCTATATTTATATAAACGTTGAGTTTAAATAAACAATAATGACATGGCACTCATAAACATGTACTTGCATTTAAACAAGTATAAACATATCGTATCAAATTAAAATTAAAAATAACAATTAAAACGTTTCCCCAAGCTTTGATTTTGGAGATGTATCTATTATGCCATTATAATTAATCGAGTCCATTCTATCTGAGAACTCGTAACAATAACAGGTTAGTTATTTTAATTCTCAAGTTTCTAAGCCACTTAATTTAATTTGCAGCTTCTAAAGTAATTTTTTTTTTCGTTTTAGTTCTGAAAATGAGTTTAAGTACTTGAATTTGAAATAAACATTGGACAAAATGTTGTTTCTATGTTAGAAAAAACATTGTATTTATTCCATCTTTTACATATTTTAGATAGTTTTATGCGAAGAATTTTTTCCTTATCATTATTAGATTGGCTTTAAATTCATGAATAATTCTTTCTGAATCAATGTCTGTTCTATCAGGTTACAAAAGTTTGTTAACACGAATCCTAAGGATGAGGAGAATTACCAATGTTAAACAAATTATTCATTAATATTAACTGGTCACTCTGCTATATAGGTACTAAATAAGAATGCTATTAGGACGGCTTTTAACTGCTAAGCTTCTTAACTACTTATTTCATAAACACTCTATTACATAACTTCTAGCTACTAAGCTTCAGCTTCTACTTCATAATTACTAAAACAGCTTCCTTGCTATTAAGTACTGATTTCGATGGAAATTTTATCCAAAACACCTCGTTCATTCACTTCTTTCTCTCCTTCCACTGTTTCCCACACAATTTTGATATTCTGCCTTACTTTCATCTCTTCCTATTACTGCCGCCAATATTTAGCTTGTATACCGAGAAGTTGGAGGTATAGCTACAGTTCTATACAACTCTTTACTTCCTTCATTGTCGGATGAAAGCAAAAAGGAAGAAATTGCCTCATTCTAACAATACAGCTGCTTTTTACTTTTTAAAATCTTTTTCTTTCACTAACTTCTGATTCAAACTTTCTAAGAGTCATTGTATTTATTATATCTTTAAAAGCGAAATAAATAATTTTAAAATCCCAACCAAACGCAAAAAAAAGTAATTTTGCTCAAAGAAAAAAATTACAAAAATAAAAATAGTAGTATCTTCATTTTGTTGAAATAAGCGA
Source organism: Stegodyphus mimosarum (assembly GCA_000611955.2). NCBI lineage: Eukaryota > Metazoa > Arthropoda > Arachnida > Araneae > Eresidae > Stegodyphus > Stegodyphus mimosarum. Next base: position 337,227 of record KK114675.1, read on the forward strand.
GTAACACGAAAGTAAATTCATTCAAAAATTAATTCTTAATGACTGCAACAATTACCTGAACAACTTACGTAGATATACACATAATACACTACTTTACAAATTCTACAAAAATATGTTTCGATACATGAATACAAGAATTTTCAACTAACATGCAATTTTTATGCAAACTTTCAAATAGGATAGATAGATTTGCAGTCACATACGCGACGTGAAGAACGTTTATTTACACATGAACTCTTGTAATTACCAACTAAAGAAAAATATCCAGCGCTCCCTTCTCATTACGTCTCACGTTTTGAAAACATATATATTTGCGAACATGTATTTATAACGCACAAAGGATGAAAAAGCATTTAAGCGTACAAAACATAAACGTAGAACAGAAATTTTAAACGAACATCTTCAAAATTGTTTTGGTATAGCTACCACGTTTAGCAGATTAGATATAAATGCCCTGATATCCAAAACGCGGATTCAATATGCTCATTAATGTGATTATACTGCATGTTTCCCTAACAAACATAATTTTTATTAAAAATTAAATGTAATTTCATTACACGAAATAGTAATATACCTTATACAATGATCGTTATTCAATAATAAACTTCAGATTATGCCAAAGCAAACAAATGCTGTCTACATGAGTAAAGTCTTTCATAAAGGGCCTTTTAAAGAGGTACTGGCTTGTATTTATGTTATACGTGAAGTAAATCATGAAAATTCACACACAGTCAGCCCATTTAGTGGGATTTAATGTTAAATCTTACATGTACAACTAGCCATAATTTGTTTTCATGTGGTACAGTGCTTGGCTCTTCTTCTTACGACCATATGGTAAAGATGCTCCAAAGGGTTGAAAAATTACAGTTTATGGAAAGTGGAGTTCATTTCAAATGGAGAAAGAAGGTCTATCAAATTTTTCAGCAGACCTTTAATTTTTATAATAAGAATTTAACAAATCTTTTAATATAAGTCTTTTAATGTAAAGATAAGTACTTTATTTTGCAACACCTCTCCTGACAAAAGATATATTTCAGAGTCTACTAATATTTGTAAATAACATACCGAAATCATGTGTTTATATAATTCTAAATATGCACTTAATTCATTTGAATGAAACAGATGTTTTCAAACAATACGCCAAAATCGTGTGTTTTTATTGCTAAATGTTCAGTTACCTCAGTTGAATGAAACATAAAAATTTTAACTAAAGAAATCAGACTCGCCGATTCAGTCTTACGTTTCGTTTCGGTTGGGTGAAAGTCGGCTAGGTGAGTATTAAAATAAATAGGAAAGGCAGTTTATTGTAGAAAATGTTCTTTACTTTAAAAGGACTGCTGTTATAAAAAACATTTTGGAAGCATCTGTCTTAGAGCAGCCACAAAGCGCTTTTCAGCTGCCCTTTCTGCCACTAAGAATTGAATTTCAAATGAAAATGCAAATCTGTAGATTCATGTTTCTTTAGCCATTAGTAGGCAATCAGTATTATGATAACATAAAATAATAATAAAACCAGGAAAAGAAAATCCTGTTAAATATGTAGTTAAGTTATTTAAAAAGATAAGTCATTATTATTATATTTTTTCTTATACATTTTATATTAACATACTTTTCAGTTTCATATATTCTGCTCGACTAGAATGATGTTCAGCAAAGATTAGAGGACAAATCTTAGAGCCCACGCAAACACAGCAATAAAAAGAAATAAAAATGTTACACTGCATAAAGTAATCTTTTACATCGTTATTATTTTTCAGCGATTGCGGACGAGATATTCTTCTCTTAACTATTTATGCGATTTACATCAGTCTAATATTTTACATTAATCATTAAATATCAGAACCCAGTAACTATTAGATTTAGTATTTAACCATAATCCTTAAATGTCAAATCCCATTAACTTTTAGATCAATTTAATAGTTAACCATAATCAGTAAATTTCTCCTTCAAAATCAATAGCGCAAAATGGTCTCATAAAACAATTATTTAAATAATTGAAAGAAAACTAACTATGAATTTATAACACAAACACTTGTTTCTAAATAATTACAAGTAGCAATGCACATTTTTTTACTTAAATACAGGTTTTTTTAGGCATGTTATTAATAAATTCACTATTACTTTTATATACTTTCTGTTCTAGATTTTAGGTTTATGTATGCAAAAATAGAAAATAGTTCAAGATTTTAGGCTTAAATCTATAAAAATGCTATAGATATATTGTACGTCTAGTATAAACCAGATAAAATATAATAGTTTTTACTTTTTTATATACTTTTAGTCCCTTTTTATTTTGCTTTTTTTTCTTTTAGTCTCGCTGACAAGAACTTGGTTTACCTAAAACGGGAGAAAAAGAAAACTGAATCAGAGTCCGTTTCATTTTTTCTGTTGAAGACAAGCAAAGTTCGGTACATTTGTAGAGACATTAAGTATTTTTTAAAGCAGGACAGATGAGAAATGAGCCCTCGCGGGCACTCGAACCACGGATCTCTCGAATACGCGCCGAGCGTGCTGACCACTACACCCCGAAGGCATGCTAAGAAGGCGGGAGAAATATCTTATATGCTCCCCCCTTTTAAAGGGCGACTGGGGATTAAGGGACCCAATTGTCAAATCCTGGTGGTGGAGAATCATCATCCACCACCTTTTTTAGTTCGGGCGCCACTGTAGAGACATCAGATATTTTTTGAAATCAAATGAATTCAGATATAAATCTGTGTTCAGGACATGAAGTCATCTCCTGACGAGAGATTTATAATGTTTTTCAAATGATTATGCCAATTAAAATTTTCATTACCCTAACAGAGTTCCTAAAATTGTTTGTGTTACCCTGCATGAATTGCTAAAGATTCCAGTTCATTACACAAACCTTTTGAAGTGGGGATTCCAAATGAAATTTTACCTTTCTGTGAGAAAACTTGTCGGTGATGTTGTTAGTGTTTCAGAAGAGAATTTCTGAAACTAGAAACGTATGAATTTTACGTAAGTACTAATGGGTTTAATCGACATATGTATTAATTTTCTTATGAAGGTTTTTACACCTTCATTCACTGAATAGGAATTCAGTAACTGAAATGGATTATTGTACTAAAAATAAATTAATAACTTTTTTCAATTGCTGATAAGCGTTGCTTTCGTTATATAATTGAAATGAAAATAAAAGCTTCAAAGAGGAATTTTGAAGCTTATCTTTTGCAAAATGTTAAAACATATTATTGATGAAAACAACAGAAGAATTAGCCATTTTCACCTCATATACGCACTGAAGAGGCAAAACATTATCACCATCTACTCAATAACGCGTTGCGCGAGTTGGCTTTCAAAACAGATCCAACTCGGCTTGGCATGGTTACCACAAGTTCTTAGTAGATGACTGGAGGTAGGTTGTACCAAATGTCTAAGCAACGGTCACGTAAAGTTGAGGTATTCCGACATCGTGATGTCTGATCTCCAACCTGCCGCTCCATAGCATCTAAAATGTGTTGTAGCGACTTAAGATCCGGCGAATTAGGTGGCCAGGACATTAAATGGAATTCCTCCTTATGCTCCTCGAACCCCTCCAACACAATCCGAGTCTTGTAACATGGGGCTTTGTCCTTCTGGAAGATTCCATGTCCAGTCAGGAAGACAGAAGTGATCCATAAATATGTTCAGACATACCGCAGCTTTCACTGTCTGTTCTACCACAACTAAGGGTCCCAGAGCCGCCCATGAGAACGTCCCCCAAAGCATAATACCGCCACAACCAGCCTGTGCATGACCTACTGTACAGGGGGTGAGTAACTGTTCGCCTGGAAGACGGCGTACCCTGTCATGACCATCTACGTGATGAATGAGAAATCGGGATTCATCCGACCAGGCAATGTCTTACTCTTATTCATGGTCCAGTCTCTATGTTTCCGGGCCCACTGTACGCGTAGTTGATAATGACGCTTTGTCAATAGAGGCACACAAGTGGCACGTATGCTGCGCTGCTCCATACCCAACAGTGTCCGTTGAACTGTGTGCTCCGAAACACTTGCACTTGGACCTGCATTGTACTGGACTGTCAGCTGAGCGACTGTCTAGAGCTGATTTTACTGTTCCAGGCAGGACTGTCGCCGACGTCCTTTTTCTTTGATGACGTGTGACTGTCCAATACCTTGGTATCCGTCACTTATTCATTTTACATAAATACTAACAATGGCAGATGATGAACAGGCTATCAGTCGTGCAGTTTCGGAAATACCCTTTCCAAGTTTTAGGGCCATTACAATCTGGCTTTTATGAAATTCGCTTATATCAGTAGCCTTTCCCATTAGTCGCAAAAGTAAGTGCGAGAATGACTCCTTACCTTCTCCAGCAGCAGTTAAATATCATCGCACTTAATTCAGTGCCCTCCACGTCATACAGACGAGTTCATTGAAAAATGTGGGTATGGTTGTAATGTTTTGATTCGTCAGTGTATGTATAAGGTGTAATTATATATATAAGGTGTAATAGCAAGGTACTATTATGAGACTCTGCATACCGAACAGCTTCAAATTCAACTTCAACTTTAATAAATTAACTTAAGCTGAGTATTTCAAAAAATGTCTCCTTAAATCATTCCACGATTTCGGCAATAAAATTTTATGGCAACTTAATTTCTTCCAACAAACATATAAAAGTTACCAAATTATCAAAGACCCAATTATTTGACTTTTGTAAATTTAAACTGAGAGAAAGTAAATTTCTAACTGAAAAACTGTACTGTGCTATTAACTTTAATTATCCTATTTACGATTCGCTTAAAATTAATCAGATCTTTAAGACCTATTGTTGTGTAGTCATCATATATTCATTTGACAAGATACTTTATTCACTTTACAAAACACTTCATTTATACACTAAAACATCCTCACTACACATAAACACGTAGAACTTCACTAGCAATTACGATAGTTTCATTCCTGGTTTACTGGCTATTGCGCCAGTTCTCCGTTCGATTACGATCAAGTCCTCTAATCTCGATACACCACATCCATTCATCTTTATCACAAGTTTAGTCTGTTTGGGGGTCATCGAATGCTGGTTGATCGACGCAAAGGTTGCGAATTAGCTAATGTCTTTGGTAACCTGGTTGTATTAGCAGCAAGTCCGGTGGATGGAACTTCCGAAGCCTTGGGCTCGGAAGACGACACCGACTCATCTATCTGGTGGTTATTATCTTTGGATGATTCTAGGAGTGCACTTTTATCAGCATCTTTGGAAATCGAGAGATCTGGAGAATGACGTATGCAGGCATCATCATTAATGATTCCTCAATCACGCATCTGGTCGACATGTCACTGCCATAGTTGAGCGTATGCATCTAAAGTGTAAAGTAGCTGACCATCTTTGGTTTGGACGGTCCCAAATTTCCATCGTCTCTCACCATGGAGATAATTTCTTACTTCCACTTTATCGATAATCCTAAATCCTCAGTCAGCAAACTTGTAGGTTCCTTTTCAAACTATCTCTTCCATCCTTCGTTTGAGATCTAGTCTCAGTAAGTCAATTCTTGTTCTAATTTCCCTCTTCAGCGTTTGCTCTGTAAAGTAGTTAAGTTAGGCGACTTTCTGTGTTGCATTAAAAATGCACTGAGTTTTGGTCTCAAGTTCCTGGATAATTTTGCATGGCTCGTAAGGATTGTTTCACTGTAAACACATACCTCCCCCCCGGGGGTTGACTCAGGAAAATTCCTGGGAAGTACTGGCTAGGATCTGTACTTAGACAGTCTCAACCACGGGGCATATAAGTTGTCTTCACAGGAGTAGAGCCCAAGTTTATTCTTAGGTTGGTTCAGGTTTGGCAGGGACCGTACTGGTACTGACGTGCCTGTTCCTCTGTCTGTGATGGAGCTAGATCGGTGATCACCGACCTTGTCGTCGGGCATTTGGCCCTCATAGCTCCAGTGGCGGGGACTACTTGTCCCAATGCTTTGTATAGAGCCGGGCAGGGACTGTGGGGTCTGCGTCGCCGATGAGGGGGTCTCAGGAGCTTGGACACGCTCACTCCGAAAGGCAGATCCAGGACGGGGGTCCAGTTCTTGCGTTCTGTAAACGCATATCAACAGCTTCACCAACGCATTCTACAGCTAATATATTCTAACAGCTTATATATTCTAATGTATTCATGAAACATCATCCAGATCCGTGTTCATTCATGCAACTTCACAGAGAAGCAAATGCATTCCCGAGGTAAGCTCCCTGGGACTCGATAGCTACCGGTTCAAGATAGTGGAAGGCGTGGGACATATACCTGCTTACCTTTGTTAGACATCAGGTGTCCCCGTCCTCCGTCACCTGTAAACACATACCGTTCAGCCAGCAGATTACTAGATGACTTAAATGGTGCTGCAGTTTTCTGTCTGATTGCGTTACTCTGTAGGAATATTTTAAACTGATGGGAAGTGAACTGTGGCCCGTTATCACTCACTAACGGTACTGGTTATCCGAATCGTCCAAACAATTCCCGTAAGTATTCTATTGTTTTGAAAGCCGAGCTTGATTGCATTGGGTAGGCTTCTAGCCATTTTGAGTGAGCATCGAAGATTGAGCATTATCAGAAACATATGCTCAAATATAGGTCCTGCATAATCGATGCAAATACATTCCATTGGAGTGCTCGGGTACTCACAGGGTTGGACCTTTACTTTCAGAGGATCTAATTTATGTTTTGCACATTTAAAACAGTTTCTGGAAGTATTTTCTATACCCTTATCGCTTCCATTCCAAAACTCTTAAAATCTAGCAACTGCTTTCATCGTTACAGTCCCTAAGTGTCCGTGGTGCAACTATTTTTAACACACTGTCACGGTATCGTTTTGGAATACAAACGCGTTGGGCATACATTATATAACCATCCTGAGACTGTACTCCATCTTCCTTCCTTTCAATTCACCGCCGCTTTTAAATATATGTAGTAGAGGACTGTGTTCTGCATCAATTTCAGTTTCTTTAGCTCTGGCAGTGACTAAAAGAGTTTCAATCTTACTGTAACTAAAAATATTTACATCATCTTAAAATAGAGAGTTGGTCTGAGTTTATTGGTAATCGTAATAGAAAGTCAGCTTTGCTATGTTTGTTTGTTTTACGGTAAGTAATGTCGAAATGGAATGGCTGTAAAGCCAAGGCGTAGAGCAGGAGACTTGTTGCCGTCAAAACTGTCATGTCTTTCTTGAGCCGAAAATTGCAAGATGTTTATGATCTGTAATTAAAGTAAATTTCCTTCCTTTTCAGTGAAGAAAAAATTTTTTGTTCCCCAGATGAGTGATAAAGCTTCTTTATCAGTTTGGGGATAAATTTTCCTCCGTCTCTGTGAGTGTTCGAGAAGGATATTGGAATTTCCATTCCATCACGGAGTATGTGGGAAAGTGCCACACTTAACCCAGTGATGATGCTTCAGTTGCCAGTGTTAATGCATCAAAACGTTTTGTGAACACAGTTCTTTTTTAATGTTCAGAAAAGCCTCCTGACAATCCCTCGTCCAGACCCATTTGGATTCTTTCTTAGTTAACTGGCTACTAGTTATTTTAGTTAGCTTTGCCAGAATTAGTTTCTGTCGAAATCTTTATGTTTAAAATCAGTCACCATTTCTTTTTTTGAAAGCAACCTTGGTTGATCCCCGGAAGCTTTCCCTCGATGTTGTTAGACACTTCCATGAGGTTGGTCCGAGAATTTTCAGCCGAGAGTTCTACAAAAGTATAGTCTTGGACCCTCCATCTTTTTCTATTTTTCAACTCTATTTTTAAATTTCTAGTTCTGGCAACCCTACCCAGCCATGATCACACTGAAGAATTTTAGCAACCCTGTCCTTACACTTACACGTTAGGCATTACCAGGGTATTTTGTAACGAGCGTTACGGATCCTCGAGTAAGTTCTTCAGCTGTAATATTTCTCTATTTCCTTTACCGTAATTAGTATTAATTTGCGGGACCTTAAATGATTAAGATTTCATTTTTAATAAGAGTAAAAAACTTTAAAAACTACTTAACAAAAAATAAATAGGACTTTGATTTTAATAAAATTTGATGCGAATATAGGTTGATATAATACAAACAAAATAAACAAGTTTACGAGACAGTTCTTTTTTAATTTATAAGTTTGACTTCCCGTTCGTTATTCATAACTAATAGATGTAACATTTTTGGAGTTAGTTTGTACAGATCTACTAGTTTTTCTTGCAGTTTGTTGTGTTTTTATAAGTTATGATTTTTAACATTTTCTTTGTTCTAATTTTATTTGCTTTATTAGCACTTTTTAACTTTATTCATTTTATTTATTTATTTACTTTTTATTCTTACTTTAATTCGAAGAGGTAGGATAACATATTGGGGAAGCTCTTCAAAGATGTGACACGATCTGGAAGTAATTTTTCAAAAAGCAAATTAATTTACAACAATTAGATGTCTTACAATGTTGAGAAGAAAGAAATGTGCTATTATTCTCTCAATTATCAACCCAGTTTTATGTTTTAAATACTTACCCCTTGAAAAGTTATGTTTGAAACAATAAATAGAAGTGATTAACTTTTAAATCTGTTTATTTACTTTTTCATGTATTAATTTTTCATTACTTCTTTAATTCTGAGGTTTTCACCAAAGTTTTGACCATATTTGCATCTAGTACAACAGACCTTTACACCTATCTAAATTTCCATTTTTACTTTTAAAGGACCGTTTAAATATTTCCCCTATACTTTTTTTCCTTAAATAGGATGATCTTATTTTTTTGCACTTCTCGAAGTTAATAGTTTATACCTCTTATATATATGTCTCATGTTCTGTTGTTTTTTGCGAACACTTCCGTTTTAATTTGTACCCTTCATTCGCGTTTACTCGGTTTTTGTAAGCATTTCTCGGAGACAGAAATAGGAAGACTTTTATAATTTTTGGAACTAAATTTACATTTAATTTACGTTCCGACCTTTAACTTCATTACTAATTTATTTTGATCTTGCAGCTTCAGCGCAGATTCGTGTCTTTTCTTTTTTTTATTTTGTTACTGCTTCAATTATGACTATTCTTTAGAGTATATATATATATATATATATCTTTGAGTGTGAGATGGTATTTTTGCGTGTGTGCCTGTGTGTAAGGTTTTATGTTAATTAACACAGCTATATTATTATTTTTAATTTATTTGCATTTCTACGTTCATCAGCTGCAACTTAATCAGAATGCAAATTAGTTAAATTATAAATAAGCTCAAAGCTCTTGAGCTTTCAAGAACTACTATTTAAGCAAGAGGTAGAAACGACTATTTAAGCAAGAGGTAGAAACCTTTCAGTGTGAGAGAGCTTTTAGTCTCAGATCACGGTCACTCTATTCGACGTTCGCCTGACTAGCTAGCATTTAAATTCTAAGCCATAGCGCTTTTACGTGATTGCTTATTGAAGTAATTCCAAGTGCGTCAGTATTAGTTAAATCTTGCTACACACCATTTAGTTTAGAAGCCAACCTCGCGTTATAGCTCTGCGAGCAACGACTAATTTCTATTTTAGTTTCAGCTTAAATTAGTTTAATTGTTCATTTTAGACCCAAGTGCGGTCTGTAAGACCCAAGTGTGTCTTCTGTATCCCTCCCGAGTTGGGAAGTGGTTGTAAATAACTGTGATTTAATAAAAGAGGATTTTAAATCCCTTTAAAGTGCAGTTCTTCTACCACTTAATCACAATATTCTACCACAGAACATAGCTGCATTCAGCTCCCTGTTCCAGATCAGGATTTAAGGAGTTCACGAAGATGTTTGCCAAGAATATGCACCGAACACTGAGTCCTGACAAGTTTTGTTTCTGTAAATGTTTAGGGCCATTTAAACTGGGGTTTTTTTGTGCTAACGTAGTCAGTCTATGTGTTGTCTAGCTTCGCTATGCGTGCAGTTCAGATTTTTCAACTGGTATGGGGAAAGACTGGTTTTGGAGACGTTTTGGCTAAGTCAATTGTCACCGTTAGCTCAGATAAACCCCAATCTCAACGGCCTTATTGAGTTTGTGCTACCAAACAATGGTGATAAATGTCAACATGGTAATAAAGAGTATTTTTTACTATTCTACTAAGGTTGTGTAACTTTTAGTTAGAAGACAGATGGGCTGAACAGTTATCTGACAGTATCTCTGGTTCATATAAATTTACGTCTGTAGGTCCTACCCAGTGATTCTTCCACCGAACAGGCATCATTCCGCATGGATTTCTAGGACGGAAGCCTGCTCCGTGGCGTACAGTATCTCTGGTTACTTTGAGCTGATCTGGTAATTTAAAGCAATAATGTAACTGTATATATTTAGATCTATCGCAAAATTCCGACCGTTAATTTATTTCAAAATTAAACACCCATTCAAATATATATGGTTTTCATTCTCTATCACTGCATTTATACACATGTGCTCTTTTAAACTAATCGACATAAAGTGTCTCATGTCATTATTAAGTGAGATGCGATCATGTAAACATGGCTACGGATAAAGTTCATTTACTTACATCATTTATTTTGTACGAATTCCAACAAGAAAGAAATGCAATAGATGCGTGTCGAAATTTAGTGAAACTTTTTGACGGGGATACGCTTTCGGATAGAACGTACAGGAAATGATTCGAAAAAATTGAAGCAAGGGATTTCGACTTGAATGTTAAGCCAGGCTCTAGGTAGCAATTTTGAATCGATGACGATATTGTCAAGACCATGAAAAAGCAAAATCCCTTTTTGATAAAACTGGAGATTGCAGGAAAGCTTAACGCAGCTCAACAAACCATTTCGGATGATATTTTTAAACTAGGATTGCTTTCTAAGTATTCCAAACGGGTGCCTCATGAGTTAAGTGAGAAAACGTTGTGTGATCATGTCATCCTATGCACATGTCTACTTGCTCGGAAGAAAATTTAAACCTTTTTTGAGTGGATGAAAGGAACTGAGGATGAAAAGTGGATTACCTACTAAAACATCGTTTGGAAAAGAATATTCTGTGAGCCTGGATACTCTACCACCTTCACCTTGAAACCGAACTTGAGTCTGGTTTGGCTTATTTAATTAAGGCAAAGCACACGAGGGCTATCTGCCTAAGCGAAAGGATGACTTCGTGGGCCTTTCCCTTCCTAAGGGAAACTGGTTCGTATACACGTTACACCTGGGAAACCTACGAAAACTCCCTTGCAGCCGGACGGTTCGCCGGGATTTGAACTCCGAACAGAACTACCAGTGTGAAGCGACTTTGCGCTCGTCCGTTGGTGGGCCGGAGCTTGAGTCTGAATAAAAGAATGCTGTATATATGATGGGACGTCTAAGGACCAATATATTACGAGCTTTTGAAACCTAATGAAAAGTGGATGAAAGAAGAGTGAAACCTAATGGAAATTCGAAAAGATACTCTTAGTAAACGGATGATTTAAACAAAGCAGTCCAAGAGAAGAGCCCGGTGATGTACATCATACTGCATCATGATAGTGCCAGCCACAGGTTGCTCACGCGACTCATCAGAAAATCGCAGACGTAAGCTGAGAAATTCTATTGCACCACCATACTCCCCAGAACTAATACTCTACGATTACCACTTGTTTCTCTCCCTGCAAAATATTTTCAATGAAAAAAATTCAAAACTGAAGCATATATCAGTTAAGCACTATTTTAGTTCTTCATCTCTAAATACAAGACGTTTTTCGGAAATGATATTTACAAATTACCATCACGCTGGCAAGAAGTTGTAAGTAATGACAGAAATTATATTGTACAATAACTATTATTAAAGGTATGAAAAATGTATTATTTTCCTTCGTTTCCTAACAGGACAGAATTTTCCGGTAGACCTTATACATTAATCAAAATTTGCTAGACAAAGTTTTCTGTACTGTTCAACATATCCGCAACAAATTCTCAGCAATTTAGAAAAAACAGCGCGAGGATTTCACTTCCGCCCACCCCTAAAATCCCTTAAGCCGAGGAATGTTTGAAAAACTGCACAAGCAACCCTGCACCTGAGGCTGAACGCACAATCTGAAAGCAGCTAACGGAGCGGAATTTTGGGAGGGGGGAAGAGAGAATGAGAGGGGAAAAGATTTTAAAAAATATTTTTTTAAAAAATTTAATTAAGAATTCTTACTGCATATCTGTGAAAAAATAAATAAATAGTAAGTAATACTAACGGCACAAAGAAAAAAATTCAAATTTGTATTTTTTGGGGGGGGGCCTGAAATCTAAAGAATCCGCAAGAAATTTCTATTATTTATACTTTGTAATTCAAACGTATTAAAAACTAAATATTAAATTTTCAGACTGACATTTATTCAAATAATTCTAACATATTAAAGTAACCACTAGGTAACTTACTTTTAATACAAAATAAAAATAATCAAGTTGGGAAAATATTCGTTGGGGGAAAACTTTGAGAGTAAATAATAACAACCTATACTCTTTCTTTTATTTATTGCATTTTTGTATAAACCATACAGAAAACTTCTTTATTTCTTACTGGAAATTTGATAAAGCGTGCCAACATTAGAGAAAAATTTCTAGATTGTATTTTTATCGCGAATTGTACATATTCATTGGCAATCTAGTTCTTTTCGTAATTCTTTCTTAAGTTTCAACTGCCGAAAAAAACTGTTCATATCTAAATACGCTCCCAAGCAAAGTGATTATTATTATTGCAAAATATTTGTCACTGTGGGCGTTTCTCTTCTAACAAGTGCAAATAAGGTTTATTCAGATTTGTGTCTCCAAATCTTTGAATAAGATTTATATTGTAGCGTAAATTAACTTTGCTCTTTTTGTAGATTTTCTGGGGTTCACTTTCGTTTCTTCACAAAGAAAATAATGCAAAGTTATTCTCCAAGTCATTAAAATCTTAAACTTTTTCTTCCTATTCTTTTCAACCTAATGCTAATTAATTTACGCGAGATGTATTTGCTAAAATTGCTTCAGGGCCGCATGCTGTCAGCGGACCGCCAGTTTGAGACCCCTGATTTAGGCAATAAAATTTGTGAAACATATGTTTCAATATTAATTTGTGAATTACTACTAAAAGTTTTTATTCCAAAGAATTCGAAAAAAATCTGACAACAAGTAGAAACCTGAAAGGATTAAAGATTTAGAGAATTAAGTGATCAATGAATTGAAATTAAAAAAATAATGAAAGTTTTAGGTGAGCGATGAATGATGAGCCAAAAAAAAAAATCTGAAATGTTTCAGACTTTAAAATACGTCCAAAGGGGCGCTTTTTTAAACGTTTTGTGTGTTACCTTTATTTATTAAACATGATGTTCTTCGCACTTAAACGATAAAATTCAGTTCGACAGCAATATCGAAAAAAAATTTAAAATGAGCATATCTTTAGAATTTCCGATACGCAGTTCCACACGCTGGAGATAAAAAATCCCCCCCTCGTAGAGTGTTACTCTTGCTCGCTTTTAAATCATTGAGTTTGTTAATAAAAAATTCGTTAATATTTTCCAAAGCAAATTTTAAAATGAGCATATCTTTAGAATTTCCGATACGCAGTTCCACGCGCTGGAGATGAAAAATCCCCCCCATAGAGTGTTGCCCTTGCTCGCTTTTAAATCGTTGAGTTTGTTAATAAAAAATTCCTTAATATTTTCCAAAGTATGAAATAGATAATAAAACAAATTCCAAATTTGGGCTTCCAGATGCACATAGTCGGCTGGAAACGTACGTTATTCAAAATTGGATGGCTCTAGATACCGTTGTTTTATCACAGTGCGAGAAACATGCATACATTTATGTAGATTCTTCATTATTTAATTTCTTTAAATATAATACAGAGCTGCAATATTTGGTGGCAACAGTTTGAAAAGTGATTCAGACTTTTAATTTTTCCAATGCAAAATTGCAAAACGAAAATAATAGTCCTTTTGGGACAAAGCCAAAACTAATTATAACTATATTTATTTCTGCAGTTTCTATCTTTTCCACAGCTGCAATACTTTAGCTACCGGTTATTCATAGGCATTCATAAATTACAAATTCTTCAACATTATTTGTAGTCATAGGAAATATATAAATACATTATGAATATCTGCTTTTCCCTTCTCCTAGTTAACTCAAAGACTGATTCTAATAAGGAATTAAGCAGTACAACTTAAATTTTTATTGAAGAAAAATGAGGGGATAATAATGTTTTACCTCTTTCGTTTGATATTAATTTTAACAAGATATTGATGCATCCAGAATTTATTTTAAACTTTCGAGAAGTTTCCAAAATATTTTTCAAATTTTTAAAGTATTTAAAAGTCTTTTAGTATCAGTCCGGTAACTGTTGCTGTAATGAGAATTCATTAAGTATGGTGTTTTCTAACCATATTCAAAACTGTAAAACGTTATTCTAACATACTCTGTGTTTCTACATTATCCTTCAGGCTAACGTTTTTCTAACAGTTTCAGCGTTTGGCGGGGGAAAATCAGATTCATAGTTTTCGTGATCAGGCTGTCTTTTGACTACCAATTTGCTTCACTTTTCTTACGACGTCTATGCAGTCGGGACATCTGTTGCTGAACTGCACTCAACGATCAAACGAAAATCCCTCGCTGTTAGTATGATTAAACTGAATAGTATAATCATATAATTTTCTGTCATGCATACTTTCGATTGATAATGTTAAAGATACTTATTTATACCTTTATCTGCTGCAGATATACTGTAATACCCAACATAGAAGTGTTACCTAATAACAAATATGGTTCTGCCTTAAATAGTTTGGTTGAACATCATTACATTTGAACTCATTAGACTATTATTTTTCATTGGATCTTTATTGTCACTTCTCCCTTCCGTTTCCTCGCCAGAACAACAATCAAATTGGGTATTTAAGTTGAGGCTGATAGGTTCTAAAACAGAGTGTGTTTCTGCCTCTGGAGGTAAACTCAGATAAGATTACACGGTTTAGTTGCCAACATTTAAGTTTTTACTCCGATGGAAAGTTTGAGCTAACTTCGCGCTAAATCATTTGCGTAACCCTTGACTACCAGACTTAATTTTAAATTTGAATTTACTCTTACTTTAAGCTACATCCCAAAAAGAAGTTGGCTGATTTGTAAGTACGAGTCGTGCATTTATGTTCCAATTCTGATTTAAGGTTTGTTTTAAAACTTTCTTAAGACTTTGTTGTTCCTTTCAGACAAAGCGATAGGGGTTTCCTTTCAAACAAAACGATAAGAGTTTCCACATTTGTTAGGAATGTGGACTTAGTTTATTTACAATTAACTCTAAGCTCTATATACTGATAATGCACTTTTAAGATTCCCCTTTCGAGCCTTCGGTTGGATCAATCTTTTAACTTGAGCCTTTATTGCTTTTCCTATACTAGTCTTTATAACCACTCAGAAATTTGGTTCTTAATGAAACTTAGAAGAAAATAACTGTTTCGTAAAGCACAACAGAATTCACTTTCAGCACTTTTGCTAAACTGAGCTCATATTGTCTATACTCTGCTACATGCGGTACTTGAGATTCGAACACAACTCTTTAAAAGTTGTAAAGTCGATTTACATTAAATTCACTTACATGTACTTCTACAGTTATAGGCTTTTATAGAAATTATACTTTTATAGAATTACCCGCATAAAGCAATATATAATAGCTTAAGCCTGGAAACGAAATAACCCTTACTTTCGGCGTATATTTAATACCAAACAAAATTGAGATAATTGTAAAAGAACATAGTCATATCATGGAAAGAGATTTCAGAACAATCCATGACTGGAAACTTTTAAAATTATATAAATATGAAGTAACTTAAGAAAAGTCAAAAATTCGAAAACAAGCGATGCAAAACAGCCCTGAAGCCCACTGAAATTAAAACAAAGTAAACACCACACCAGGAATTCCCAGGACAAGGAGAAATATACCTTACCTAAAGTAAATCCTATAAAAACAGAACGAGGGAAACTGATGAAAGAAAACATTTTCTTCCGCAATTTATTTCAACAGTTAGTTTTTCTCTTAGTCTTTCGTATACTCTAGTTTGGGGTTCACATTTGTAGTGGGTTTTCCGTGCTTCATCTCGATTTTCCTCTGATTTGGTTCTTTTTTTCTTCTCAATGATTTATCCAACAGGTAGGTTTTTTATTCCTTGCTTGCTGTCAACTGTTCCGTTTTCCGCACTGTTTAGGGTTTCAAGACCTTCTACTCTCTCATAGCAATTTCTGATACTGGAATATTATGAAATTTTTCCTTTTCCTGGGTTTTATTTGTAGAGACATTAGGTTATTTCGAAGCAGGGAAAATGAAAAATGAACAGTGCTCTCGCCGAGACTCAAACCACGGGCCTCTCGAATACGTGCTGCCCACTACACCACGAAGGCATGAGAAGAAAGCGGGAGAAATACCTTATATTCTCCCCCTTTTAAAGAGCAAATGGGGATTAGGTTACCCAATGGCCAAATCCCGGTGGTGGAGAATCATCATCCTCTACTTTTTTGCTCGGGCACCACTTGTAGAGACATTAGGTATTTTTGAAGCAGGAGTACTAAAAAGGAGCAACGCCTTGGCCGGGACTCGAACCACGGACCTCTGGAATACGCGCCCAACGTGCTGACCACTACACCACGAAGGCATGCGAAGAAGGTGGGAGAAATCCCTTATAAATTAATAATGCTCTCACCGTTCTTCTCATTTGTAATAAAGGAGAAATTAGTGCACACTCAAGCTTAGAATCTCTTATGCTCCGACAAGCATTATTTATTTTTTCGGACTAAAGAGAAAGCAAAAGATATGGGGACCGAATAAGACGCATTAGAAAATACTGAAAACGAATACGTCATAATTTGAGTTAAAACAAGTTAATTATGCATTTAATACACACACACACACACACATATATATATATATATATAAACGGAATTTATTTTCAGAAAAAACTGTTAAAATAAATTCAGTTTTTCTTACGTCTTCAACGTAAGAATTCCTATGATTGAAATGAATGTGACTGCTGTTGGTTTTGTGGAACTGAGAGTCATATTATTTAATATTGTTGTGCAGATAATCTGGAGAACTGTGCTTTTATTTTGGTAACTGGGGATTTTAATAGTTGAGATATTATTTAACTAAAGATGAAAAGATATTTTAGCAGCTTAAACATCCTGTTGCTTAACGGCTTTGAGAAACTTTCAAAATTTTCTAGCCATGAAATCCAATATCCTTAAAGGCTATATACTATTTTTCGGAATCTGTCCTTTCTGAAGGCAAAGTTGAAAACGCCGTGTTCAGTGTTCTTGGACTTCTGTTAAAGTACGTAGGATTTTAGTGTCGTAGAGCATGTATTTAGGAAGGCGTGTTTGACTGTGTCTGCAGAAAATGGGAAGGCATTTTCAGAATTTACGTTAGAGATAACTAATCTTTTATGTGAGCTCCATATTTGAGATGTGGTACGTTTTTGCTAGTTGTACTCTTGTTCAAATAAATAGTTAATAAAAACATTAGTTTTATATGAATCGTCCTACATCACTTTGCTTCTATAAAGTGGTGACGTATATATATATACATATAATTCATTTCTAGATTATATATCTCTGAAGATAACTCTTTTTCAAGTATTCGAAAACAGATTTTATTTAATATATAAATAAATTATTTATTAAAAGTCAGTGGCGTAGCTAGGGTTTCCAGCGCCTGCGGATAACTAAAGAATTTGTGCCCCTTTCTGTGTGCCAAGAATGGAAAATATTTCATTAAAAATTTCGTAGCATCACTTTGGCGCCGCCTGGATGTTGCGCCCGGAGACAGATGTTCCGCCTTGCCCCACCTACGCCACTGTTAAAAGTTATCAATTATAAAAACACTAATAATTGTCGTACTGCGAACAAATCTACAACTTTAGATCAATTAAAAGAATATGAGCTGTTGAATAGCAGTAGCTGTAAGAGGTGTAAGGATTTATTCAATTTACTTAATTGTTATTTTATGTTTGCTTTCGCATCGCTCTTGCTTTCAACTCACGCTTTCTTGCCAGAATGCAAACTGACTAGTGCGCCTGTATTCAAAAGAGGTACAAAGAAGTTAGTATTTAAAGGAAGGTTTTAGAAGGTGAATTCAGAACGTGTTCTACCTGCTAGAAGGCCACGTTGTTAACCTTGATTTTCTAGCTATTAGAAATCTGTGACGTTGAGCTATTCTTGCCATTAAGCTTGTTTACGCCGACATTTCGCATTTCAAATCAGAGCCAGCTTTTGCGACTGTTAACGTGTGAAGCCGTTAGGCTGTACTTCATTACTTTTATGTTATTCATTACTTTTCAGTTAGGCCAAGTTTGTTGGCTTTTGGAACACGGTTGGGCACTGACTGTGAACTTTATTTGACTCAAGAAAGGGCTCTTTACACCGTTCTCTTGACTTTGTAGTACTTTAAGGACTTGGTGATAATTCACCAAACAGACTTCAACATCGAATGCATTTATAATAGCCAAGCATACCAGACGTTATACTGGAGCCAGAACAATAAAGAGAACCACGTCACTAAATTTCACCCTTTACTTTGATCCCTTGAACATCGCAAGTTTCGTTGGCCACAGTTAATCCCATGAAGGGATTTAGACTGACCGCCGACACCCTAAGGGCTGCTTTGAAGCCGGCATTCACTTTTGATATGAAAACCTCAATTCTGAAATTTATTGAACAGTTAAATTCCCATTTTCTACTTGAGGCCAAGCTTCTACATGGTATAAGTGTGTTGGAAAATTTGTGGTGGGTAAGGCAGGGAGCGAGAGCTATACCTTCGAAAATTTTAAAAGCTATTTAATAAGTTCCAGTTTAAAGTCTATATTATTCTAAGAAAAGTTCAGATTTTTAATTTGTTGTACGGCAAGAGGCCGGATGAAGAAATCATTCAAGTGATATTGCCGCGATTACTATCCCAAGTCCAGAATTAGTTTGATCTCCAAAATCCAACAACGTTGGAAAGCTTATTCGAATCAACCACTAAATTGCAGAATCGACTAGTGGTAGAAAAAACTCGAATACTAGGCTATGGAGACAGGCCAAATGAGCGATGTTTTAAGCCAAAGTCTCAACGATAACCACAATTTGGGCCCAGAAAACAATTTGAAAAAAGAGGAAAAGATTCAACTGAGTGATGGATGTATTCAACTGGTCAACTGGATCAACAGATTCAACTGGGTCGTCAGGCGATGTATTCTTCGCAATTACAAAAGTTCGTAAGTACGTATGTCAGGTCATGCCATACTTTTCAGTTAATTAACGACGTTAATTATAGCCCCGCAGGGTACTTAAATAATATAAAGGCTACATTCTCTAACGAATTAGTTGGTATAGATTTATTAGGTCCATACCCCGCAGCGAAGTCCGTAAAAATACATATATACTTGTCATTGTAAATCATTTCTCTAAATGGATAGAAACAGTGCCCCTGAGATGAGCCTAGGCTAAAATAGTTGCAGGTTCTTTCTTAAATAAATATGTGTTAAAATACGGAACTCCTTTTAAATTATTTGCGATAATTTTTCAGCCAAATATTTGAAGGGTTATACTCAGGAGCTGGCATACCCCACCTAAAAATAGTGCCTTATCTACCGCAATCAAATATAGCGGAGTAAGTTAATAGAAACATAGTCAAAATTATACGTTGTTATGTGAGAAACTGTCATAAGCGCTTGGATGACCGGGGTCAATGAGTTAGCGTATGCATTAGGAGCGGTAGGGCATGATACAAAGGGAGAAAACTCCATCGGAATTATTCTTTGGCCGAATTAATTGCGCTGCTGGATAAATTATTCTTTGTATAGAAGAGATTAGCGGAACTTCATATGAAGGATATTCAAGATATAATAAATGAAGCAGTAAAAAATTTGGACATGAAAAGGGAAAAACTAATTATAGTGTGATAGCAAACGGCGGGAAGTGAATTATGAGGTGGCAGACCAGGTGCTCAGGACTAAGAATTTTTTATCATCGGCGGGGAAGAGAGAGTAGTTAAATTTTGAATTCGATTTCAAGGTCCACATGTAATTGAAAGGATTAGATAAGCTGCACTTTATCTAAAAGATACAAATGGGGAACAGACAGATGCTAACATCGACCAAATTAAGTCCTATAATGACCGGACTAATGCCCATTTTTAAAGGTATTTTTCAGGAAACTCAAGCAAATAATGCTAATGCAACAAAGAGCAGTGCTGTAGAGCAAATACCTATGGAAGTACAGGTGCAAACGCTGAAAAGAGGGCAACTGTAAATACATAGAATCAACCTAAGAAAGCAAGGAAACATCCAGCAGTAAGAAGGGCAAATAGGCCAAATAACAAGCCAAGATGTA
Source organism: Stegodyphus mimosarum (assembly GCA_000611955.2). Classification (NCBI taxonomy): domain Eukaryota; kingdom Metazoa; phylum Arthropoda; class Arachnida; order Araneae; family Eresidae; genus Stegodyphus; species Stegodyphus mimosarum. The sequence goes on from KK114675.1 coordinate 357,500, forward strand.
ATAAATCCAAAAACGGACGCAAATTTCCGTCAACAGATACAAAGTTCAGTGAGGAACCGACGCCAAGAAGGCTAAGGAAAAAACGGCCAGCGGAACAAGTCTCCGAGACTCCCAGTCGATCAAGAAAATTTCAACGTTCCTAATTGCCCGAAGGAAGGATCAACAGGGATATAATAGTCTGAGAGACTGATATGAAGAAACGTAAATAAAAATGTAAGAACTTCTAAGCAACTGTGTAACTTGATGTCAAGAGCAAGCTGAATTTTCTAATTTAATGTATTGTGAATATTTTATTCAGTGGAGTATGTCTTATGTTTTGTGCTGTAAATGTTATAAGTACCCTTAGGTATATATGTATTTAAATAAGTTAAGACTTGCATAGTTATAAGATTTAAATTTTTATTGTATGAATGAAACGTTTATGTGCAAGCTAGCAAATCGAACAGAAATGTAAATTAAAAGAAAAGTTAGCTGTTTGCATAAGTTAGGCTCTCCAGTCAACACTCAAGTTTAAAGAAAGCTCTTGTTAGCACATCAGGTGCATTGCTATTAGGGTGTCTTTGAGGTCTAATGAGTCAGAATTGCTAACATGTGAATTTTGGGTGTACGTGGTAGCCTTGCACCACTTGTACAAAAGACACCGTCTCGATGCATACACTATATTTCTTCTAAAAAGCAGAAGGTAAGACATTTCATCCGTGGAATTCAGGAGTTGAATGAAAGTGCAGATAAATTTAAATGAAATGCTTTAATGAGGGGAAGTAAAGTGAAGATGTATAAGATGTTTGGAAATTTTTTGCTAAACTCCTTTTTTCTTCCAGTTGTCTGGAAGGACCTGAGCTGCTGAAATGTTACCTTTGAAAAGATTCAGCTATTTGTAATTTAAAAGAAAAAGGTACTATAATTACCCCTAAAACCACGTTATTGTAAGAAATTGACTCTGAATTCTTAGATTCTCTGAATTCTTACTCTAATTAGTCAGAATTTAAGTTCTTAACGAACTCACTAAGGACCTCTTTTGCGTATGCTTAAGTTCTCTGGTAGTGAAAGATGTGAGGATTTATTTAATTTACTTAACAGTTATGCTGTATTTAAGTAGCTTTTCCTATCGCTCTTGCCTTAAACTCCTGCTTTCTTGCCAGAAAGCAAACTGACGCATGTATTCAAACGAGGTAGAAAGAAGTTAGTATTTAAAGAAAGGATTTGGAAGGCAAATTCCCAGTATGCCTGAAGGCCACGTTGCTCTTGATTTTCTAGCTATTAGAATTCTGTGGCGTTTAGTAATTCTTGACATTAAGCTTGTTTACACTGATTTTTCGAGTCAGAACCAACTTGCTCGAGAGTTAACCTGTGAAATCGTTAGGCCATACTTAACTTCATTACTTTTAAGTTGTTCATTACCTTTTGAGTCAAGCCAAAAGTTTGGTGTCCACTGTGGACTTTATTTGAGTTAATAAAGAGTTCTTTTCACCTTTCATTGACTTTGAAGTACTTTAAGGACTTGGTGATAATCCACCCAGCAGTTTTCGACGTCGAATACATTGCATGATAGCCAAACATACAAGACTTATAGAGGCCAATGCAACAAATCACATACATTAAAGGGTAATTTCATAGTTTTACTTTGTTTAAGGAACTGAAACTTAAGCTAGATACAGGAGAAGATGTGATCGGGTTAAATAACAGTCAAAAGAAAAGTGATGAAGAAAGATAGAAGAATGTATCCAGTTAATTTTTAACGTATAGCTTATTATGAAGGACCATCTCTAAAGTAACTAGAATGATGTAAAATTTCATTTTGGTTTGAAGTTCTTCGCATGTTTCAGCCTTTCCTTATATTTTCATGGTACCGTTCATCCTCTGAGAGGGAAATAAATGTGCTTCTAGCAATGATAAATTTAAGATTTTAAATAATCAAATTATTTAATGATTAACTTAGTAGTTGAATTCTGCATACAAATTTGAAATTAATATAAGCAGAGTAAACCGGATAATTTCCTAAATAATAATCCACGTTCTGCGTTAATTAGCCTATGATGTTTTTTACATGAAAAAATATTTTATTAGTTTTCGAAGCACTTCTTATGTAAAACGATGGCTATAATTCTGTCAGAGAAAATCTTTCAAAACAACAGATATTCAGAAAAAGGAATAGCAGAACTGGGAAGCCCAGTATTGAAAAACCCTAGAAATTTATAAAAGTAAATTGCTTTTAAGTAATTCTGGACCGCACAGCTTAAGTATTACATGAGTTCGCTATGAGAACGTTTGAGGTAGACCATAGTTTCATTGCTTCAAATGGCACTGCATGGCTTTAATTAAAATGAAAAAAATAATTACTTCTATTAGGTTTTTTTAAATAACAACACGTCAACATACTATCGTCGAAAACTTCAAAAAGGAAATTGGTCCTTAAGTATTTTAGGAAGTCCCTTATTTTCTTTTAATGTGAATTTATTATTTATATAAATAACAATATATGTATAATATAATTTATGATTTTAGTTTCTAAAAGCCCATTTATGTGGTTCTTCACTACTTTAAAGGGTCAGATCTACTAGAATCATAAAGATATTCAGAAGACTTATAGTCCCACTTACTCTTTAACCACAGGAATCGCACATTGAATGTTTAAAATAAAATCTATTTATTAACTTACTTATTTCCATAGATCTCCGAAAATTAATTTTGACAATGTTTTAAAACTGACTTTAGATAATACATATCAATAAATCATTTATTAACTGATAATCTCACAAACTTTACAAAACTCAACAAAAATGGTAGCCGAAACAAATTCCGGCACTTGTGGGAAATTCAGAACATACATCCGAGTCACATTGAACCGGGAAATACAAATTAATGCGACCTAATATAGCTTGGTTCAAACCTAATTATTCGCGCAGCAAAAATGGCTATCCGAAGGTAAAGCCAATAATTAAATTCTAATAGCAGGGAAAAGTAGCGCAGTGACGATCAGCCTATGCTGACAAAAGCTTTCTCTAAACTCGATAAATCTAGCTTATTTACACTTTAATTAATTTGAATTCGGTGGTAGTTGACGAAATTAAAAGTGGAAGCACAGGTAAACTAATAATACAGTCGTGTTAATTAACATAAATTCTTATACATTAACATCCCTTTTTATTAGAGATATTGCCTTCTTCCACTCTAAACGATATCTCAAACTTATTTTACGTGTATCTGATATGTCGTTATTGCATTATTGGCTTCAGATCCTTTCTTCGAAGAATGACACTCAATGACAGAATCTGATGTTTGAAGAATGAGACTGTCTGTCCTTAAGCGTGAGAAAATAAATACCAACAACTTGAAATTATGCAGTCAGATACAGTAATTACTTTTGCAGTAAACAATTGTTCTTATGCTTTGATTTATTGGTTTATTTATTTTTGAGTGCGCGTTCAATAGCCGGACGCTTGTTCGAAAGCATTCATTGAAAATGGCCGAATCCATCAATCCTAGCCCTCATATCACCTAGAGCGTTTCCGGAGGTGCATTACTGGAGGTATATCGATATTGCACCCATGACAGAAAGAGAAAGCAATGCACATACAGCCAAACTGTAAGCATAAGTCGAGACCAAAACCTTCGTTTCAGGTCGACAATCAGCCTCCGCTTATCATTATGACATTCAGAAAAACGTAAACGAAAACACAAACACTGTAATTCCCTCAGGTTGGTAGAAATGTAGAAACTGCTTAAAAATTCAGTCTCAAAGTACACAAATCATTTTTCTTTTATCACTAACATCTAATAATAAGAATATCGTGATTCTAGCTCCAGATGTTTTAGCAAAATACCCATTAAGCAGGTTGGAATTTATACCCAAGATCCATGAGAAAAAACGTTTACTAAGATCATGAAAAATATGACATATTTCGATTTATAGCGGCCTAAAGTTTTACAATGGGCTAAATAAACAGTCGATACGGCAGTCGGAGTCGCTAACCACTATTCCGGTCGCGCGGCTACGAACACTTACTGAAGACATGCAAAGGTTTGCTGTCGGAATGAACGTGTTTCACATGTCATACGTGGAGTGAGACGATATCAGAAGGGCGATTATAACATCCTGGCTGATCAGGATTTTGTAGATGTCCAGTTAATTTTTTCCTACCTTGTGATTGCTTTATCTACTTATGATTTATGAAAAGAACTTGATACCAAAAATATCCCCCCCTCGTTCAGTTGTACTTCAGTTTAATCATTAATCTTCTTTTTCAACAGAACAAATTCCAAAACTCACTTTTCAAATTTAAAATAGGATGAAATATAATTTCTAGTATTTGAAGGGTCCTCAAAACGAAACCCATGATAAGCCGCAGCACTTGTAATTTCAATTACCTTTATCTACATTTAGCTCAAGGATAATTTTTCTTTTGCTGAGTATATATGTATATTATATGTACATTTCGGAATCTCACATTGAATTTTCTCTCAAATGATATACAAATATTTTTATCAGTAAAGTTATTTCTGTCGGTGTGTAAAGCTGCAAAACAAGAAATGTTCTAAAAAGTATCCAGAAGTTTGATTACCACGGAGTTATTAAGTTGAAGTTTTGAATAGCCATAATCTGATTTTACAATTATTATATCATGCTTCTGGGATTCTCTTTCTATGCCTTATAAATTAAAAAAAGAAGATTAAAAGAAAAGCGTTCAGTTATTAAATTTACTGTATTTACATCCTAAAATCCTTATCTTCCTTTGCAGATCAAGGAAGCCGATAATAATTATACTTGTTCTAATTCTGACATACTTTTGTGGCAAATTTTTGTTCTTGCATTCTTACGATATCATTTAAAAATTGAATTTCATCCGTATCTTAATTGTTCGGGCTAACGGCACCAAAATCATTCACAGGAATAATGTTCCCGACAGAAATAATTTATTCAAGAGCCAGAAGAAATACAGGCGACTGTATTTTAAAGAGGAAACCCAAACAAGCATCTGAATGGAAACTAACCTTTACCTTATTCAGGGAATTTTTTTATACTTTTGCAATTGAATTGAACTTTGCGTCAGCAATTCTTCCCGGAGTCGATTAGGGAAATGCAAATTCTGTCATTAACAATTTGTTTGGATAGCTTTATTTTCTCTCCTTAAAAAGAAACATCCAAACCATAGAAGAATTTTTACTTTTAGGATCGTCAAATGCAATTGTTTTAGTGGTTTTCAAATTTACTTTAAGCTTCTATAGAATACGTATAAAACTATCTCTAATTAATTTTACTTCTAAGAGGTTGAGAGTTTATTGTAATAATTAAGAAAATAAAAAATAAATTACAAATTTAAGGGATGCTTGTTCACTTAATCTTCAATTGGCTAAAGTCTTCTGTGGCTGAAATGAATGTCCTAAACTAATATACCTGTCTACTTACCCAGTGACATAAGTCGAAATAACATAAGTAATGATATAAGTCGAAGCCCTTCGCACTTATTTATGAAATATTCTTAATAAATTTAAAAACGCATTCATAAGTCTCGTTATTAAAACCAAAATTTTATTGCTAAAGTTTTGAACTGTATATATTCAAGAAAATTTAAACAGTTTATTCCATTAAAATGCAAGGTTAATGAAAACCTAGAAAAGATGAATTTGTGGGGTTTTACTATTTAAATCTAAAGTTCTAACTTAGAAGCCCACGAATACTAACAAGCGAATAATCGCTTACTTGTGTGAACAGAACACGTAAGACTTAAAGAGAGTTTATAACCCTTTATTTTTCAGTATATTTACAATCAGTTCCTACTTGGAACTTTACACAAAGCCGCCACTCGGGCTCGAACTTAAAATAATAATAATTTAAACTAAAACTAGCTTAACTAAGCTATTTAAAAGGTATAGCCGAAGCTATCAGAGATCTAACTAGTTGACCCCTAAGTATTAATTAAATCGGAGAAGCCAAGCAAGGGCCTAAGGTATGGCCGAGCGTAGTAACAGCTAAGAGAGACGTAGCCAGAAGGCAAAGAGCTCTGGTCAGGAAATCAGACTCTTTCTCCTGAAGTCGGTGAAGTCACGACTTAAATAGTACTCTTTCTCATTTGCATTAACTGCGTTTCTGAATTTACATTCTGGCAGGAAATTGTAAGCTGAAATTAGAATAAGATAGGAAAGATATAAAACTTAAAATAACTGTTAATAAACTTCGGATAAACTTTACAAATTCCTAGAATCCATTTAATGAATACGTTAGAAGCTTATGTAATTGCCCCACATTATTTGAAAAAAATAGTATTGCAGATATATAAAATAGAGGGAAGTGTAAGTCATTTCTTTGGGGTCGCGACGCTTAATTTCAGCATAAGTTATGAAGGCTATCGTATTGAAAAAGGAAAAAAGATTAGTTCAGGGTGTGCTGAAAAGGGGAATCACTAAGGGAAATGGAGAAGGGTGAGAGGATAGGTGAGTGTTCGGGCAGGAACGGAAAAGTTTAATTGTAACAGAAGTTTCACTATTATACTCTAAGATATCCTTTTAAAGGATATTTTTGAAAACATTATATTATCCCAAAGAGCACCGGAATGTTCAAAGAGCGTATCGTTCGTTCTATGACGGTTTTACGCGCATTGTACTTTTAGAAACGCTTCAGAACGTGCTATGAAGTACGCATCTGCATGTTAAAAAGGTGCGTGTTACAACCGTGTTCTTCGAATGTAAATTAAATCATGCAATACAGGTACTTTTCCAAACTTTCTAGCATCGGCTATAAAGTACGTTCTGAGAGTAAAGTAGTGCGTGTTACAACCGCCGTGTTAGGACGTACATTTAAAAACTACAACAGTGATACTTTTCGAAACGTTGTTAGCATGTGCCATAAAGTATATAGTACTCACGTTACCTTTAGAACAATTATTTAGAGTTAAGTTAACATTCAAATTAATCATTTTGGATAAATATAAAGTCAATATTTTTAATTAGCAGTGGAATTCGTTGCAGAAAACATATTAAACGTTTATTATATAAAGAATTTTATTAGTACAAAATATCGTAAATAAAAAACAATTTATTACAAAAATAGTTTAAAATAATGTTATTTAAAAATTATATGGGGTTGTTTAGCATAAATTCAGTTTCAAAAAAATATTTAGAATTTTCATGAAGTTTTTTAAATGAAATGGTTTTATATGATATTTTTAAATTTCGAGTTAGTCATACAAACAGTGCTAAATTTTTTAAGAGTAAAATTTAAAATTAGCTCATTAAGATGCAGCTGAATCAACAATATTCATTTAAACGTTTTGAAGATTTTAGAGCCAAGGTAGCATAACAACGAATTGCATTAAAAAATTCGTGATTTAATTATTTCCCGTAAGCAAAAGATCTTTTTTGAAATCACAGAAAGAATATACCTTTTCGTATGGAACAACTTCACTATTATTGAATTGTACAGTAATGCGATAATTTCGCAGTAAGATTAACTTTGTTTGACGACTATCAAGGATTTTAAACTGATCGATCCCCTATAGAGGTGGTCTCTTTAGAGAGGTTATGTTTAATAAATAATTTGTAGTCTCAGAAATATTGCTTTTTTTCAAAAGTAGTGTTTATTGAGGAATAATTTCGAAAGTTCTAAAGAACTATATTCTTTCGCTACATTTCGTTCCACTTTAATACATAAATAATAATAATGATTTCTTCCGCGGAACGTAGAACCATTATTACGTGGAGCCATTTTTGAAAAATGGAGCGTGTTGTAAAATGTGGTTTGCAAGCTGAAGGTACATTTTTCTGTTTGGATATGCTGTTGTAAATTAAGTTTAGTTTTAATTCTCATGTGCTTATTTATTTAATTTATTCGTTATCTTGGTAAAAATTAAGATACTATTTTGGATTTTATGTTGATATATTAACTATCGCCTATTTGCTTAAAGTATTAACTTTTCAGTTTCACGTTAAGTGAGTAAAATACAATCTATATTTGTTAAAAATATTGCTGAATATTTTACATAATATATACCGAAACTATATTTTTTATTTTGTTTATATCGTGAACATTCTCTATGAGAAATGTTATTGAAATAGTGTTCAGAAAAATAACTTTTTACTACTAGAAATAGTAATTTGCACTAAAGCCAAGGCACAATATATTCATCGGAATGTATATATTATGATGTATTATTAAGATGTAATTTCCAGAACTGGCCATTAAAGATCATTTAATTTTCCCTTTTTTCTGTTTTGGAATAATTTGTAATCATTTTAATTCATAATTTAATAACTCCTATTTTTGTTATTTTGGATAATTTCTTTCGAATATGTTAAGCATTATGACGATAAAAAGGCTTTATTCATTAATATATTCTTTCAAGTTTCTGACATTTTATGGAAACATTTTAAATTATAATTTACAAAGTCATTAAGGAGAAATTCATTATGCTTCATGTTCGACTTCTGATAACGTTTTAATTTTAATATGAGCTGAAATGTGAAATATTTTTTAAATCATTATTCCAGCTCGTATTTTAATAAATAGTATGTTATGCTTTTATACAAAATTCTATCTATGCGTTATAAGGATCTTATTTAAATTGCAGACAAATGCAGCCTGAATAAAATACAGTTAAAAACATTCAGTGAAACCATTTCACTACCCATGGTGTCAAACAAATTTAATCTTGTGGAGGGTCACCATAGAAAGCTTGAAACTAATGTATGAAGAATATATGGAGCCATGTGTAGCAAGCAGTATGTATCTTACTTCAACGTGTAGCAAGAAGGGCTCACTATGAACCCTTCTTGCTACGCATTGAAGTAAGATGCACATGTGCAGAAGAAAAAAAAACAACTACTAATCTGATTAAATGTTTTAACGTGTTTATGTTATGTCCTTATTTAGGCTTATAGTACACTGCATAATAATAAAGTGTAATTTTCTTTCTTCAAAGAGTAATAAAAATTTAGGATAATCTGTAATGAGTAAATTCATACTTGAAGTGAAGAACATGTAATGATTAACTAGCAGAAACGGAATTTATTATTAAGGCTTTAATGGTGCTCTCAAGAATAACTTAACATATACATAATGTTGTAACACAAACTGGTTTTATTGAAATTTGAAAAAAAAAACATTTATGTATGGCTAACTTTTACAGTTTTCGCAATGATAATAAAGTAAGAGAGTTTAAAGATAAAAATTTTAAAATATAATTTTGTTTAATAAATATTGGGTAACCTTTTAAATAGTTCCTTACTTAATAGTCCCTTACCATCTGTATTTTTGATCTACTATGTCATAGACTGAAAGCCCACATGCCTCGGTCTATTCCTAACCTAATATATCTGCATAAAACAACTCTTAAACGTTATTAACTTGTACGACATAGGATAGGCTAAGGGAGTCGGTTAGAGGAACTGATTCTAAAAAGGGTTCTGCGAGTCGGAAGGTTTCGGAATTGCTTCTGCATACCATTTTGTTAAATTTGGTTACTTTATGTATTATGAAACTTTATTTAGGAATCCCAGCTAGTTAGGAAGTATTTCTCTCACATGGAGAATAAAAATCTGAATTTAAGTCTATGTAAATTATGGCTGGAAGGATTTTTGAAAGGCCAATCAAAAATACACTGGTTAATCTAATTTAGTTTTTAATGAAAAATTATGTAAAATAAACTTATCATGAATGAATTTAATACCGCTCATTTTCTAATTTGAAATTCATTCATTTGTGTTTTCGGGGATAATATTATTTAGCGTTTTTTGCCCTTAATTTATAGCCAATACTTTTATATTTCAAAGTGTAACTTGCTTTTTGAACGAATACCATTGTGCTTTGTAAATTTAAACAGAAGATTCTGTTTTTTTACCATATAGTCATACATGTAAAATATATTATTTGAGTTTTGAAAGTTGTATCTAGTGTTATTTACTTTTAGTATAAAAAGGGTTGGGTTCCTGTTTCAGTGATTTTACATTTATTAACAGTTTAAATATCGCAAACAATCAGGAAACACTAGTTCAAAACTAGCGTTATTGTGAAATGTATTATAATGTTTACTTTTATTATGCTACTGTAGTAATGACAAATACAAGTTGAAGGATAATGTTACGCAAAAGTAAGAAATGAATAGCAGTCATGTAATATTTAAAATGTGTTATTGATCAGTGTCTTCAGTATTGTTTACAAGAAATCAAAATCTGTATAAGTATATTCAGAGTCACTAACCGCTTTCCCTTCTGGGCAGCTATTTTCGATATATATAAGTATGAAATTCATAAATATTTCTCGGAAATATTTTTAACATAAATTCAAATTGTTTAACATATTATCAAACATATATGTAAAAGGTGTATCCTTTAGTCATTTGAAATATTGGCACTTTGATGTAACAAGTAAAGGTGTCTGTTTTAAATGTTTTATAATACAATGGAGGATAGAAACTGAAAATAAAATTAATTTTACTTCGTTAGACATCCAAATGCTGTCAAAAAGAGAAACTCTAGGTAATAAACAGCTAAAATTTTCCACCCATTAAGTGGTTTTAAGGATCATTCATGACCATGGTGAAAGAGGATGATTAATTTTAAGAACTTCCTTATACTGCAGATACTTCAAAATATAATTCCTTTTTCCCAAAATATATTCCTTTACTGCATTTTATGGTATGCGTCTTTCTCTATTATGTTTTTTTTTTAAAGTACCTTCTTTTAAAATAATGGATAAACTAGTATATCATAATACTCAGTAAACAAATATCTCATTTGTTACAAAATGAAAGTTTATGAAAAAAGAATTATAGTTTGAAATATTCCGGAAAATAATGATACTAATCATCTCCTTCCTCTATGGGTATGAAAAAAGAGAAAAAACATTTCTTTTTCCAGTTTCCTTTCTCCATTGCAGTATGAAACATTAAAAACAAATATGATTATTTGTTACATCAAAAGACTACATAAAACAAGATTAAATATTTTAGACCCATAAATAAACCTGTTTCGTATTTATTTCGGAATAATTAAAACATTTGCATTGATATTAAAATGTCTTACTGAGAGATATCTACGAAAATCGTGTATAAATATACAAAAAAAGATAAAACACATTTTTGTGAGGATATGCCATTCTGTGATACGTTTTAGACGCACCTTTTTACTACATTCTTTATATATTACTCAAAAGTGCTACTAGTAACAGTGTTTAACGTGCTATTGTACGGTATAGAACTGTAACATATTCAGAATGTTTCAGAATTAAAATTGTTTAATTCATTAATTTTTAATCTCTTAGGCAGTATTTTTAATCTCTTGGGCAAAATTCTGAAACCCTGTTTGCTTTTCTGTTTTTCAGAATGTTCTTGTAGAACATTGCGCGAGCGTTTTCCATAGAACGTTCTTACACATTTATAAGGATCTATTTACTTTTATAACCAGCTTTTTTTATGCTAAACAGCTTTATTGTCATTCTTCTTTTCCGTTTCCCAGCCAGAATGGAAGTTTTAGTTCGCGCGTATTCAAATGAGGCAGAAAGAGTTAGTACTTAAAGAGATGATTTAGAGTATTGAATCAGAGAGTGTTCTTACTGCTGAAGACCACGTAACTAGTTGATTCTCTTCCACAGCAGTCTGCCTGAGGCGTTCGGTTATTCTCACCATTAGAGCTTGTCACGCCAGTATTAGGTTTGAGCCAAATTGCACGTTGTCCATCCTGTATAGCCTTTGGCTAACTTACAACGTAATTTAGTTTTAACTTGAATTCCTTACTTTTTGAGTTACGCCATAAATACTGTTGGTTTTGTAACCCCAAGAAGTGCCTTCTGTTAAATTACTGAGTTTTAATAAAAAAAAAAGGCTTTTAAACCTTTCTTACTTCTCTATCTGATTACTGAACATAGCGATAAGTTACTTAGGTTCAGACTAAGTCTCGTTGTAGTTTATGCTTCCCAAGAAGATGAGACTCTACACATTATATGAGAGTGTCACTATCACTGACATTTGACTCTTCTTTGCGTTATAGAACTGCAACATACAGACTTGATTTAAAACGCTCAGGTAGAACGATGTATGGATGTTCTTTACAAAAAGTTACATATTATATACGAGTCAATTAGCACTGTTATTAGACATGCTATTGTTCGTTTTAGAACTATAATATATAAACGTGGACATGTTTATGAAATACTTGGGGTGAACGTTCTCTGGATGTTAAAATGCTAGTTGGAATGTTTTTCTTACAAGCGGAAGCTAGAGTAAAATATAAGCAATCTTTTAGTTTTACTTTTATCTAGTTTTATTTTTATCTTTTACTTTTATCTAAAGAATATTAAACATTTCTTAAAAAATCTAAATCAATAAAAATCAGGGAATTTATCCAGAAATTCTTTACTAAGTGTAGCGCTTTATTTTAACATTCCAGCAGAAGTTAAGAAAATCCTTATCAATCTCACGTACTTCGGCTTCTCCTTGAACGTGCAACTGAGTTGAAGAGCTCCATCCAAGATTTGACTCTCGCGCTGAATTTGAAATCTATTTCCAGCTTTTTTTTTTACCCCCAACCGATTTACAACTGTCGATAAGAAGATTCATTAACGTAAGAAAAACCGATCTCATTAAGTAGGACTAGATATATCATTGAACACGCCTTTTAAAAATTATGTGCAAATGATACCATCAGTTTTCTATTGTTGAAAGCTTAGAATTTAAAAAGTTCTGTAAGGTATATTCTCCCTCCTTTCAGCATGTCTTCGTGGTGTAACGGTAGCACACTCGGCGCGTATTCCAGAGGTCCAGGTTCGAGTCTCGGTGAGCCCACTTCTCATTTTTCATATCTTCTGCTTAAAATAATCTAATGTCTCTACACTGGCCCCCAAACTAAAAACAAAGGCGGTGGATAAAATTTCGTCATCCCCAGGATTTGGCAGTTGAGGCTCCTAATCCACAGTCTTCATTTAAAAGGGGAGTATATAAGGTATTTCCTCCAACTTTTCGGGATGCCTTCGGGGTGTAATGGTGGCACATTCGGCGGGTATTCGAAAGGTCCAGGTTCGAGTCCCGACAAGGGCATTGCTCATTTCCACGTCTCCTGTTTCAAAAATCCTAATGACTCTAGAGTTGCGCCCGGACTATAAAGGTGGTGGATGATGATTCTTCACCACCAGGATTTGGTGATAGGGTCCCCTAATCCCCATTCGCCTTTTAAAAGGGGAAGTATATAAGATATTTTCTCCCTGCTTTCTGCATGCATTCGTGGTGTAACGGTAGCACACTCGGCGCGCATTCGAGAGGTCCAAGTTCTCCTGCTTCAAAATAACCCATTGTCTTTACAGTTCATTAACATGCTTTGTCCGAATTATAATTTGCAATTCAAAAACCTTTATCAAATTCGTTATTATCTAGTTTTTATAAGGAATTACACTTCTTAATATACTTAAAATTACACTTCGGACGCATGGACAAATATTTATAACCTTAGCTTTTATTCGCATACGGAGCTACGTATAGACGAAAGTTCATAATTAAAATCATATCCATTAGACAGATTGAAGGCAGTCACACCGCGAAAGATATTTCCAGTTGGGTTAACGCTGTTATGGGAAAATATGATATACATTTGAAATCGCAGCCACAATCACTGATAACGCTTAAATATGAAATGAGCCGCTGCTATTTTAAAGTTTCCCCACCTGCCCTGTTTTGCGCGTTCATTAAACCTGATTTTGCTAGACGCTTTTAGGTTGTTCGATACAGAAAATTGTTGACCTAGTTAAACAGATAGTGGTATATTTTAAAGAACGTTTATTCGCTTTAAGGAAACTTGCTGAAATGCAGGAGAATTTAAAGAAAGATAAACTTAAATTGAAACAAGATGTACCTACTGTGTGGAATTCTGCCTATGACATGTAAAACAGGCTCTCTTATGCAAGAAACCAATACTCTTTTCTCTTTAATTTAATCGTTTATCACTTTCGCCTATATTAGGCGAAAAATCATTTAATTGTCAGATTAAGCTTGGAATATTAATGAAACAGACAACAGAAGTTAAAATTTTTGACCCGATAACACAAGAGCTATCATCGGAACTAATTGTTTCTCTTTCCAAAAGAGGAATATTTTGTAAGATTAATGACACGTCAGATGAAATTTACAAGGACAGAAATAAACTCATGAGTTTGTTGCAAGAAACAGTGTTGTGTGTAATAAAAGGGTTGTCAGAATGGTTATGCCTTATCTCTAATAACGAGCTAGTGACGCAGGCAATTTTCCTCTTCTAAAAATCAGGCTCACTGAACAGGAATTCTACAATAGTAATAATGAAACTTAAGGTAGGTAATATTATACGCCCCAAATACTGTAGTCAAATCCAACTGTAACAGCTAGCGAGAACTCTTCCATATGGGAGGAGTTCGATGGAGCAATCAACAAACTTCTAAGGCCACAGGACTCGGGATTTGCTGCAATAGCGGAATTAAATAAATATTTATTGGCGGATTATTTACCTTGAAGTAATGACTCCTTACCGTGGTGACAGTTCCGAAAACTAATATATCCTACGTTGTATAAACTTATTCTGTAACGATTATTTATGCATCTCGGCTATTTCAGTACCCTGCGAGTGGATTTTTTCTAAAGCAAACCAGATATATGCTGAGAAAAGAAACTGCTTCTCGTCGGGAAAGTCAACTAAAATTATTTTCATAAAATCAAAACTGCGATTAGTTTTTTTATAGTAGACTGGTATATTTTATTAAATTTTTAGTGTTAAATATATTTACACTATTTTTGTAGTGATGGTACTTTTAGTATCAGATATATTTTACACTGCGCTTTGTAGTAGCAATAATATACCAATTATAGTAATAAAATAACGTTAATGTTTAGCAAAAGTGAGTTTACTTTCCATTATTTTTCAACTTGTAGGGTTCTACTGTCTATCTCTTGTGTGAAATCTGGAAAATAGTGACTGCACAGAAGATGGGTTAAAACTACTCTTTATTAAACTCTTTAAATCATTTACAATGCGTCAACTCGACGCTAGCATACTACGCCTCTGCTTGGGCGGTAACTGAAACAGTAGAATCAAAACTCAAGAATTCAAGATATTAACAAGTAGTAGAATTAAACTACAAGGCTCATACAATCCTG
This sequence comes from Stegodyphus mimosarum, assembly GCA_000611955.2. Classification (NCBI taxonomy): domain Eukaryota; kingdom Metazoa; phylum Arthropoda; class Arachnida; order Araneae; family Eresidae; genus Stegodyphus; species Stegodyphus mimosarum. The sequence continues at coordinate 372,604 of KK114675.1, forward strand.
TATTCTACAGCGCGTAGATGAGTTTAGTGGCAGCAAGATACTAGCTGTTAAGCCACCTCTAACCAGCAATAAATGCTAAGCCAAAGATTACGGTACAAATACGCACAGAGTTTTCCCAGACTCTCTAACTTTTCCTACTAGAACTCGATATTTAAACTTTTACTCCCACTGGTAGAATGTGCATTCCTTACACGCGCTACCAAATTTAAATATTCTGGCACTGACAATTAGGGAAATGAAGGCTTATAGGAAAGAACATCAAATTAAATTTAACTGGTTATTTAAATAAATATAAATCCCTACGAACCTTTTGAGTTTTTTTTATTCCAGACTTTTATTGTCAGCCGTATGCAGAATGGTATTTTTAAGGAATCTCAAAACTACATTTGGAAAAAATCAGTCCAAGGAGCGAGTGGTTTGACTGAGTTGATTCCACCAATCCCACTCCTTGTTCGTTTCTTTCTAATTTTTCCTCCTCTTTGCACACCGCTCTTGATCCACTCCAGAGCGTATTCTTCAAGATAATTGTAGTGAACAGTGAATCATAAAACACAGCTGATTCACTTCAGTGAGAGAACGGTTCCGATTTGATCCCTTACAGAAGCGGTCTTCCCTATCTCTAGTCTTTAGATGTACTTGGAATTTACTTCTCAGCAATAAGCATTAAATTTACAGTAATAGAACATATTAAATATTAAGCTAATGAAGTTAATTTTGTTGAGTTCCTGAATTTAATCTAACATCTTGTAACTCTGTGACTGGGGACGGCTAATTATCACCGTCGATGTACTTTCACTAAAAGCTGTGGTGATCAGCAAAAGCACAGAAACAGAAGCATAGAACTAATGACATTTATTTAGCCAACTTGAGGCGAACAAATAATAATAGTTGCCATTATGATTGTATTATATGTAATGCAGAAAAATCTTATTTTAACGCATTACTATATTATAACTATGTCTTATATACTGCGTAAAAAATTCCCAAACCTTAAAAGTCTAATAGCCTAAGACATATTCTCTTAAAAACAAAATAAAAGTTACTTGTACATTTGCTTGCAGACAGATACAGGATAAGCATTGTTCAGTATGGGGAAAAGACTTACTTCTCAGATCCATTGCTCTTTCTGCAGACTACTCAAAGATAAAAAAGAAATTCACGTATGCGATTCCCTCACAAGTCGCAGTCCTCGAGCTGTTACGAAGTTCAGTAATGCCTCCGTCTGACATAACAAAACTCATAACTTTACGACAAGTGTCAGGAGATTTTAGCGATCAGCATTGAGGCTGTCGTTAAAGCTTCTCGAATTCAGAGTCTGAACAAACATGAATCTTGCAGCTCCACTGATATCCACTGTACGCTGTGTGAATAAAGGGTAAATTGAACCCTCCTTATCTTTGTTTTATTTTCTGCATCCGCACGAACATAGCTTTGAGTAAGCTCTCTGTTCTGGCTCAGGACTTTCAATTATGTTTGCAAAATCAACTAGAAAAAACACTAGTTCTGACAAGTGGAGCAGCTAGTCCCATCTAACCAACATACTGACCGGAGACGTAAAAATATAAACCATGTGAGAGATTTTAATGATGCATAATAGTTTTAAAACACCACCTCCTGAACAAAAAGAAATGTTTGAAAGATTTGATGAGAGGCTGCTTAAAAAGAAAATATACAAAAGATAACGCTAGAGCTATCTGACAACCAATTTCTGGTGAATGATGGCTGAATATGTGTTCTTAAATTATTTCTAAGAACTATTAGGGCCCACCAGCGGCCGAGCGGTAAAGACGCTGAACACTGGTAGTTCGGTCCGAGGTTCGAATCCCGCGAACGGGCTGACTGCATGGGCGTTTTCGTGGTTTTCCCCATGTGTAACGTGTATACGAGCCAGTTACCCTTAGAAAGTCCTCCACGAAGGCATCCCTCCCCTTAGGCAGATAGCCCTCGTGTGCTTTGCCATAATTGAGTAACCTAACCTAACCTCTAAGAACTATTTTTAAATTTTCTTTTGTTACACTCCGTAATCACTAAATTACAAGAAGTCCTTTATTTACTGATTTGCTTATAATCAATAAATTGTTCGTAAGACAAAAACCTTTAAGTGACGTATTTGTCTACTCTACATACAGTCGAGCACGCTTCCCTCTGTGACTGATTTTGAATGTCCGGTAAAGAGGAAAAAGAAAAATAATTTCGTCATTAGCCTCTCCTTATCCATTGCTCAATGAGAATGCATGCATTTTACTTAAGCTATGAAGGCTACAAACCAAAATTGCAATAACACTTATGAGGAATATCCTAAATCTTGCAAAAGATCTAAGCAATGCAAGAACTCTTATTCGAAACATAAGGCAGCATTTTAAACACTAAACCGATAGGGATCTAAAACGACCATTCTCTAAAAACGAATGTTCTATATAGTTTCATGCTCATAAGAATCTATTCTCACAGGACTTGAACTAAACTAGAGAACCCATTCAAATACCTCGGCTGAATTCTCTCTGCACGATATTATTTAGTTTCCTAAGGTATGCTTAATACACACACTGGCCAATGAATTAGAAACCTTTGAGATTTGAATCCGAGCTAGGGTTGAAGTATTCAAATTTTTTTATGACGTGGGTTATACATGGTTAGAATGCTAGTAGAAGTAAGGTGCAAGAGTGCTTTTCACGATGAGTGAAATAAAGGGGGAAAACGACAGTTCTTTCCCCATTTGAAAAAGGGCTTATTGCTGGCGTCCTTTTAGCAGAGCCTCGATTTCGAAGGCAGCAAATCTCATCGATTCTCAAAAGCAGCCATATCAAAGGTTTTCAAAAGCTGGAATCAGAACCCACAGTTCTTCTCTAGAAGACGTGATTGCAGTTAGAGCACAATTTTCCAAGACAGTGATCGGCGTCGTCTCCGACGAATTGTACGGCACAACAGGTACTCTGCTGTGCTTCAACTGACACAGATAATCAATCAAGTCTCTTCATAACAGATTTCAACTTGAACCATGTGCAGAAAGATGAAGAGGATGGTAATGCGTAGTCGGGTGCCTCTGAGAAAAACTACTCATTTCTGCCCGACATGTAAGAATTCGTTCGCATTCTTGTCCGGAAAGAGGGCATTGGACATCTGAGGACTAGAAACGGTTATTGTGGTCGGATGAATCACGCCACACCTTATTTTGCACTGGCAGAAGACGTCGAATTTGGCGATAAACACATGAAGCCATGAATCCATCTTTCCTTGCTCGCACTGTGCAAGGGTCTGGTGGGAGTATCATGATAAGGGTCATGTTTTGCTGACATGGAAGTGGTGCCCTGGGGTTCCTCGAGGGTAAACAAATAGTAATGAGATACCTAGATATACTGGCCCATCAAGTGCACCTTGCAATGTTGCATTTTTACTCTGATGGCGATGGATACTTCATGGACGATATCGCAACTATGATTCGTGCCAGAAGTGTTCAAAATTGATTCATTGAACATCAGTCTGACTTCCAACACCTTCCCTGGTTACCGCATAGCCCGGAATGTAAACCCATAGAAAATGTGTGGGATATGGTGGAAAGACGCATCCGACAGCATTCTCCTCTTCCATCTAATTCACAAGGTCTAAAAAGCAGCATAACCAGCGCATGGTATTCTCTGGATGTGAATGAGTTCAGAAGCATGTAGACTCGATACCCAAACGAATCAGAGCAGTTATTCGTGCAAAAGTTGGTCGAATAAAATATTGATCTTGGTTTTCTAATTGATTGGCCAGTGTATGTATGTATCCTGATTTTCCAATAACACTCCCATGCATAGATTTTATTATTTAGAACTGAAAGAAAGGTGAGAAGTGAAGGTGAAAAAAGAATAACTGTGTTTCAATAATAGTAATTTTTCGGTTAAAATTTAAAGAAATTTTGCAAAATATTATGAAAAACACGCGAAATTTTTTAATTGAAGATTTAAAGCTCATTATATCCAATTTTGATGTATTTGGAATTCTTTATAGCCATGTAGAATAACTTTAAATTTGCGAGCGATGAAAGAGTTCCTTCGTAATATCCGAAGGATCGTTATAAACCGTGGTCGTAAGGATGAACTGTATATGTATGTTAAGCATAATAACTACTCGAATAAAGTAGGAATAAATAGAAAAGAAATAAAAAGTAAATATCCTGTTAAAAGAACGCCCACTCTTGCTGCTGTTTGTTTAGAGAATAATGGCAAAGCACAAACTATCTGTTTTTCGAAATTAATGTAAAACGACGGCAAAGCAAAATAAATCCTGGAAGGTTATTTTATTTATGTACTTTTACTAGTTTTAAGCTCTTAACTTATAAAGTATTTTCTCCCTCCCTTTCGAGATGCCTTTGTTGTGTAAGGGTAACACACTCGGTGCATATTCGAGAGGTCCAGGTTCGAGTCCCGGCTGGGGCATTGTTTATATTTTCGTGCTTCCTACTTCAAAAATCTTAATGACTTTTCAAATTTTTATTACTAAGGATCATTTTAAATTTCTTATTGCGAAAAATTAGTTTCTTTTTTCTTTTCCTTACTTATTCATGAGGAAGAGAATTTGATCTAGCTTTTATTTCAAAAAATTATTAATACATATATATTCCCCTAAAAATGATAGAAGGCAGCTACTCATTTGAAAATACGAATTTACTTTTTTATTTTTCTCATTATTCGTTTAAGAACCTCTAAAAATAACCCAGGAAACGAAACAGTGTTAAGAAATTATTAAACATAACATAATGTAACGTAAAGTAAAAGGAAAATGAAGAGGGTAGTCAGCAGCTCTGTGTAACTTAAATTAAAGCCAGTACTAGGCTTCCAGGATATAGTAGCGCTGCCACAGCAACGTGCTATTCGTGATACCTGTAGTGAATTGATCCCGTAGCTTGTATAATGCACTTCGGAGGAAATAAAGGCACAGATCCTAGACGGCACATAACCAACAGATACAGAATCTAGCCGGCATTCAACTTCTTATCACTAAGTGCCATTAATAAAACCAAAGGATATTTGTTCATTATACTTATGAACTAAATACTCAGATTTGATATCTTAAATATTTAATTCAAAAATTGAAACTTTTGCCTAAAAGCAGAAATATACGCAATTAAGGCGAAAATATTCGGGAGAAACTTCCCTGTATTATTTTTTATCAAGATTTCCTAAACATACAGTGATCAAGAGCAGTAACATTCGAGTTTTAGGTACTGTATTATTGGATAGAAGATAGAAAAGAAAGTAAATGTCAACGTTTAGCGCCGAAGATCCTTTTACCAAAGATTTTGATAAATCCAAACACGTAATGAATTTTGTAAGTGAATGCTTCTATCTTTTTCTTTTCCCATGAAAGAGAAATTCGCCCTTTTGTTTGTTTACGATTGGTTTTTTATTTTTTCCAATTTTTATGGAAGTAACGTCTAGCTGAAAATTTACTGCCTTGGCTCAATGCCAATTTTTTGACCTTTTGTTGAACTGCCGACACCAAATACCAGTCCAAAACTCTTAATGCCAAAAATAATTTTGTTCAAATAATGCGATTTCGATGTAAAATGTTCTACTGTTGATGAATGCTATTAAATGAATCAATAAAAGTATTCCTTTCAAAAATCTTCGCATAACAACTGCAAGTAAAATGCAAATTTTATAGCTAAATTTATGTAGCATTGATAATTTACGTGCCTCTTGTTCGGTATTCCTTTTAATAATAAGTTAATATATAGGAGAATACGCCAGACCTGTACTCTAAATTCAAAAATATTTTTTTTCTCCTTTTGAAGGGCGTGACGAGTAGTCAAGTTAAGTGCCGATTCTGATTCTAGAAACGTTGATCCATATGAATTGAATTATTTACTTTTTAATAATTCGGCGTCATTTTAAACAGTTCTTTTCCAGCAATCAATAACTTGCTTTTTTTAGCATTAAAAGAAAACAGCGGAATTATACATATTTTAAAGTTGTAGTCATTTTCCTGTATGCCTTCTGGTATGTTATAAGACGCTTGATCTTAAAGTAAGAAGATACGTATATCTGAACATCACAATGTTAATTTTTCTCAACTATTGATGTTATTGATGCTGAATAATATCGATACATAGAAATAAGTTCATAAGTGTAATTAGAGAAGATACCCTCCGATGTAAAAGTAAGCAAGCAAGCAAACTTAGATTATGCAGAATCTAAGCCAAGCTAAGATTCCTTTTTTTACCTTATTTTAAGTCTATAAACTCTTCAGTAATGTGACTTTTATGTAATATCTTGTAAGGTTTATACTATTTTGATAACAGTTATTTTAAGTTTATGCATCTTTCCTATCCCTTCTAGCTTCAGCTTACAATTCTCTACCAGAATGTATTTTCAGAAACGCGGTTAATGCAAATGAGTAAGAGCAGTATTTAACTCAATGTTTCACTTACTTCGTTAGAGAGCCCGAGTTCCTGACCAGCGCGCATTTGCCTTTGGCTACGTCTCTCTCTAAGCTATTGCTACGCTCGGCCGCACTTTAGGCCCGTGATTGGCTTCGCCGACTTAATTGAGATTTAGGTTCCGACTACTTAGAATCTTGATAGATCTATATCTTTCAGTTAGCTTTAGTTAAGCTTAGTTAAGTTTAATTTTATATTAATTTGAGTTCAAGCCCAAGTGGAGGCTTTGCTGTACGCTCCGAGTTAGGAGCTGATTGTTTTATATTTATTTTGAGAAATAAAGGGTAATTAACCCTTCTTGAGTCTTACAACTCTGTTCACACGCTCTATTCGCTTACCAGTGTTAGGAGTTTCAAAGACTGAACTGTGAAATAAGAAGGTGAAACCCCACAATCTAATGCCTGAAAATGAGTGATCTAATTGGAAAGGAGGATAAATTACTTTTTCATTACTTCGCCAATTCTTAAACTAATATCAATGTTAAAAGCAAACTCTTCTGCAAACACACGTATATGCCTCTATTACAACTTCGTCTTTAATACAGGAGGTTGTAAGAAGCTCATTCTTCAAGGACAAAGTTTATTTCATAGAGTTATAAACCTATGAAATTTGATTAATAAAGGTATTTTTGTAGGGTTTTCAAAGTAAACCGAGAAGAAGATAATACAGTACATCAGTTGTGAATTCAGAATTGGGAAAAATGTTAAGCTCACTAAATTTCACTTACCACAAGAAAAATCACTGACAAACTTCGTCATGGATTGAACTTAACAGAAGCTAACTCAAATTTTCAAAGCAGTAGCTAAAATGTTTAACTATTCCTGATTACAAGTGAAATTAAGTTATACATCTTAAAACGTAATAGGAATATCTAAAAACTGAAGTGCCGCCCAACCGGTATAGTGGTTACCGTCGCTGACTCTCGTGCGGAAGGGTTTGGGATCGAATTCCGGAGAAGGCATGGATGTTTGCAAATGTATAGTGTCGGTGCGGCATGGCGGCACTTTAAATATGCGGCGAGCCGAAAGTCCTCTCATGTGGTTTGGTGGAAGGGGAGAGGGGTGGGAGACCCTCGGACCCGTCCCTCTCCGGGGTTCTCTTCATCAAAATTGGGGGCGGAACTGAGCCAAATCGCATTGTCACCAGTTAGGTGCTCAAGGGTGATGCCAACGACAGGCGTAATCTAGCGCTCCTTGACGCGAGAATTCTCGTGGGCTTGGGCTGACTCTGTCAGACAAGTGAACATGAGCAATAAGAGCAAAAACGGAAGTGAAAAATAATATTCACAATATATTTTAATTTTGTTTTGAAACTAAAGGAATATTACTTAAAACGCTTATCTATTTAAATTTTAATCTGAACTGTAGTTACATCTGAGTTAATAAAACCAGCTATTACTCGCTAAAAATACAGTTTCTATGGATTAATTCAGAAACAGATAAGTAACGCAGGTAAAGCGTTAAGCCAAAATGCGTTTCGAGACCCTTAGATTCTTAGCAAATCAATGAGTATTTGAAGCGTAAAATCCGACAGAAACACATAAAGATGAGAAGTAAAATAAAATGAATATATACGAGTTCTACTATGTTTGAAGCTCAAAATTGGAGCGAACTTTATTCTTGGAAACTGAAAAATTTTGCAGAAAACACTGTAATCTTGAATCGAATAAAATAAAATATAAACAAAGATGAAACTAATATCAAGTCCCAGATAACGTTTCACGGAGTTCGTGTGGCTTCGAATTTGCAACCTCATAAGTAGTCGGTGGCGACTGTTTCAAATCCAAAAATCACACCTTAAACACTTACAACTAATTTGCATTCCGGCAAGAAAAACGGATAGAAGAAGTTATAGTAAAGACTGAAATCTTAATAACTGGTTAACTAAGATAAGATAAAATACAAGCCTAATAAAAATAAAATTGAAATATAAACAGCGAATGCTGTTGCTTTGCTTTAAGTCACAGAAATGACTGAATGTTTCCAAAATATGATGTGATCTGATCTTCGTTTTGAGTTAAACAAAAGAATGTTTTATTCAGTTTTATTTACTCAGCCTTTTCATTTTTATAGTTTCATTTTTTGGGGGGGGGGTGCATGCGTGTTTATTTTGCTTCGCCTTTACGAAGTATTTTTATACACTCATTTCCAAAAGTTAAGTACGGAGAGGAAAATGCTAATTTCCGGAAGCCAATCAGAGTTGAAGAGCATGCAATTTGCTGCAGAGGTAGATGGAAGTATGCAAATATGGTAGTTAACAGTCAATCGCGCTTTCATGTCAAGAAATATGCAAAAAAGGCAGTCTTATAAGAAGCCAGCTTTATGAAGGGTTACAGAAGCTGATTGTAAGTAGTGCTGATAGAAGGGGTTTAAAACTTTCGTACAATTTGTTTTCAAGACATACGTGTTTCTATGACTTCCAGAAGACGAATGGAAGATTCCGAGCCCTGGCGTGCTGTGGGGCGCATTGAAACAGGACAGTCGATCACATATGTTACTCTTTTTTATTCGGGGTTCATCATTCTGTAGTTTGACGTTTACGGAAACAATTCCAAACCATACAGACAGTTGTCCGAAGGCCCGTAGCCGGTCGCCCAAGGGTTACAACCCCCGCAGAAGATCGATATATTGCTATTGTAGCCAAGCGAAATCGCAGAGCGACCTCCACACGTTTGACATCTATGGTTACAGCGTCCATTGGTAAGGCGATATCTGCAACTACTGTACGCCGAAAATTACATATGAGTGGACTGTACGCCCGGGTATCTCGAGTTTGTGTTTCTCTATCCGTCCAATCAAGAGCGGCACGATTACAGTGGTGCCGGGAACAAGTCAATTGGAGTGTGTCTGATTGGGGCAACATCATGTTTACTGACGAGTCAACATTTGCTCTGGAGCCGGATGACAAGCGTATAAAGATATGGCGTGAACAACGAACACGCAATCAGTCCCAAAACATCACCGAACATCACGCATTCCGAGCGGAAGCATTATGGTGTGGGCGAGGATTTCATTAGGATACCGCACCGACCTGCACATCTTTAAACGGGGTTCTTTGACGGCTGTCCGGTATCGAGATGAAGTCCTAGAACCAAGTAGGAATCAGCCATTATGAATAAAGAAAAGATTGTGTTATTCGGAATGGCAACATCAGAAAGAAAATAACGTTGGTTATTCAAAACATACAGACAGAGCAGGTGTTATCAGCGAACGGAGGCAGACGTTGAGCGCTGCTTACCGTAATTGTAATTAATCGTGATTCTAATTAAACTTTTATCGGTTAATTTACTTTGTTATATTAATAAAACGTGTTGTTTGTTTTCTAAGAAAGTCTGGATGAATCTTTTATCATTTGGTGTACCTATGATTTCTTCGGAGGGTCATCGACCAAATGGGGAATAAAACTATTTGTCCGTTAGCCGATGTTTTCAGATAATAAAAAAGTTTTACTAACCCATTGTGAGATTGTACGCTGCAGCAGTTGGCATTACTTTTGTTTTAATGGACGATAACGCACGTCCCTATAGAGCTGACATCGTCGATGACTACTTGAAGAGTGAAGAGATTGCACATATGCCGCGGCCAGCATATTCGCCCGATCTTAATTCCATTGAAAATCTTTGGGATGCTCTCGGCTGTGCTGTATCTTCACGCTTCTCACCTCCAGCCACTCTTATTGAGCTGGAAACTGCTCTACAAGAAGAATGGCGGTTGCTTAATTCTGCGGTGGTTGACCACCTAATTGAAAGCATGGTCACAAAGTGTAAACTTTGTATACAGATGAGGGGGATCACATACTCTATTAATATCCTTTTTTCATTTTATGCTGTTTATTTTCGCTTTATACATATTTCTGTTTAAGTCTCCTGTACGTCATTATCTGACAACTTACAAAAATTTAATATTATTTTCATTTATGTATATAATTATTGATTGTGTTTTATGCATAAATATCTATGCCACTTTCCTGTGGAATTTTGTGTTAATCAAAGCAGTGTTTGTTGATTTTTTTGCATTTTACATCTTTGTGCTTAACATTTGGAAGTGAGTGTATTTGTGTAAAAACACAGAAGTTTTGATATCTTCTTATTTCAAACCAGAGGAAGTGGAAGTACATTTTGTAATATCCTTACAATTTGGAATAAGATCTGATTATGAAGTTCTGAGAAAGCTTTACGAATATTTTCTGCCTGATTTTATTTTCACTATCCCCTTCCCACGCAGATAGAGAAAACTTTCCATCTGTCTTCGTATTCGGGGAACATTCGCCTGATCAGAAGTAATTAATTTGCGCATTATCTTGTTCTCTAAGATCTGTCATAATTTGTTTAATGAAATACGTCCAATGTTTCTAAAAGGCCACTTTAATGATGCTTTTGGCACCGCATATATGACAAATGAATTTTGCTAGCTAAGTAGACCAAGAAATCAATGATCTCGTTCCACATTAGAAACCTGTTTTCTTCTTAGAACTTTAGTTAGGCTCACTGCTTCTTATTGTTCTGTATGTTACTGGAAACCTTTTTGCCAACTCAGTTATTTCCATCCAATTAACTCTAACTTGAAACAAACGAACAGTAAGGGAACTTCTATTAACGCTGAATTCTCGCGCTTATATTTACCACTGTTCTTTGAAATTGATAGTTTGTTTATTATAATATGGCGAAAACACACTGCCATCAATAATATAAGTATTCAGTTTAGATACCAACAGATTTCCCTTTCCCATATTCAGCCTGTCCCATTTTCAGGAAAATTTAAAAATACAAATTTAGCCTGCAAAGTTTGCAGTCTCATGTATAGCTCATTGAATGAAAACCGAAATTAAGATCTGTTATTCCAGCAAGACGCTTCTTTGTTTGATCGAATATGATGAAGGATATTAGGGCAATGTGCCTAACAGGAAGAAAAGGAAACTGGGTCTCATTCAGGTTACACATGAAGAAAATCACGAAAACGCCTATGCAACCAACCATTTGCCAACATTCGAGCCCAGACTGAAATGCAATTAACTATTCAGTTTACTAATCCAGTTGGCCACCGAAGAGCCAGAAAATTTCTTTGAAAGTTTATGTGCAATTCCTTCAAACCAAAGGTTATTTGCTCTAAACTGCTGATTATTAGTTAAAAAGATGTGTTTAGAGTAAATATAGTTTTATGCGAGAAAAGCGTTTATAGAATGGTCATAAAAAACTTTCCCGATATAAAAGTTCTTGTTAAAATGTATGAATAATTTCCATATTTAAATCTTTTTTATCGAAATGATAGGTATGACGTTATGTTCTTAGGCATGTTAAGTAAACCCTTAGGTTCTTGCGTCCTTTCTGTGACTAAAATCAATACATCTTTTATTACAGTGGTAGCAGTTGCATAGTTGAGAACCGATGCTGTATGTCAACGCTATTAGCTTTCACGGTCTGAAGAGTATGTGTATTATTAAATATAGTTTATGCTAAATTTGTTATATATCCTCGAACAGTAAATATAAGATTTGCGTGTTAGCGTACTAAAATTATTAGTAGGGAATGCATTAAAATCGAATGAAATACTTCCATTTTATATCTAACACTGTCTATAAAAATTACGGTACTATCGCAATATCCGCCCAACCATTCTACAAAGTCGCCAGTCATTAACAACTTATTTTTCGCCAACCTAACTCGTGCAAAAAAGTAGTATCAAAAAATGGGGTGTGCTGAAAATTACAAAAAACAATAACTAGTTGATGAAATTAAAAACACAAGAAACATACATAATGAACCAGTAAAAAATTACATGAAACGAACATTCATAACGAAAATTTCAAAATTTCACAAAACAGTAACAACTTAACAAAATTTAAAACACAAAAAGCACATAATAGAAAACTTAACTATTTTCTCGGTCTTCTGTCCGTATGCACAGTGATCTATTTTATCTTACAAAATCAGTAAATTGCAGAATTCTTGGCATTCTAGAGCAAACTGGCACTATTCTTCACGTACACAGTGACATGATTTAACTTTAAAAAAAAATCAGAGAAATGCACTTATTCGAAGGAAACTATTATCACAAATATCTAAGAATAGTTCATAAACTATATTCGAGTTGCAAGATTTCTATAGTAATGTAGCATCGGAGATAAGTAAAAGCTAGCCAAATGCATCATTTTATATGCGTTTCTCTATTTTATTGATTGGCACGGGTTTTCTCTAAGAAATCCCGAACTTCCCAAAACTGCAAAGTAAAAGACGTATGCTGTTGATTTTAATGCCAGAATGCCTCTCGTAAAAATGCCCACGGCCCCTCTGTACCTGGATTTTTGTACTTTTAACATATTGCCTTAATTCATTGGACATATTTCAAGATACACGTACATATACTTTCTTAAAGACGTTAGAAAAAAATATTATTGTCAGTGTATATATATGAAATGGCCAGTCATGTGGTTGACAATAATAATGAAAATCATTTCGGAGAATATTTAGGGTTTTACAGCCAGTGGATACGGCTTAGATATCTGCTCTAAGATCACTTCAAGGCATTCTTTTTGCTTTTGTTTTAGACATTTTCTTCGAATGAATTCCCAAGACAACTTAGACAATTTGATCTTCTGCAAAATATAATTTCATCGGATACTCATTACAACACTGTACAAAGGAGCAGGCAAAACGACATATTTCTGAAAAAATATAACAATTTGTTTTCTATTAGCAGGCAAACTTTCCAGTTGCATTTAATTCCTTACGAGGAAGAAATAAGATAAAAATAAAAATAAATAAACCCTACTAATCATAAGCAAAAACAACAAACATAACCCTCGGTATTCCAAACCTGCGCGCATTTAGTGGTTGCTAAACAAAATATTTGTTTTTTTTTTTTTAAAGTCTTAATCGCCTACCGGGCTGCGTAATGGCAAACCGCACATTGAGTTGATCAATGTTAACGAATTTCGTTTACTACGCATGCTCAATAGTGTACCTTTGGCGTGTGAGAAAATACTGGCGAATAAAAATGAATACCCTACACAAGCATGTTCGTCATGTAGGCCTTAGCGATTGTTTACGATTGGAATACTATGGACACTTTTTTTTGCGCTTATTGCACTTCCTTCTGTTTCATTTCATTTTGGTTTATTTTATTCATAAACATTACATTTAATATCAGTAATTTTAATAATTTCTTCGAATTTAATTCCGTAATTTAAACTAGATATATTCCTTGAGTTGTTAAAAGTACTCATGAATGGAACGCGGGGTAAATAATCGATTGCTTTTATTCCCCGAAGTACAATCAATAAAAAACATCATGTAATGTTTCCTGTTTTGTAATCCTTCTTAAACGAAAATTTGGGGAGTTTAGAATTGATATGTACACCTAAGTAACGAAGCAACGTACAACCTAACAAGTTTTAAAACCCCAAACGTCCCACGTAACAGAACATCAACCATATACCATATTTACCTTCTTTTAAAATTAAGCCAAATTCTCTTCTGGGAATGCGCAGTGTGCGTAATTCGTTTAACATTGTTCAACTGAATGTGCGGTCTGCCATTACGCTACCGGGCTGGCTGCATGGGCATTTTCATGGATTTCCGCAGGTGTAACGTGTATACGAGTCAGTTTCCCTTAGAACGTTTTTCACGAAGGCTTCCTTTCCCTTTTTTCAAATAGCCCTAGTATATTTTGCCATAATTTCAATAAACCAAACGAAATTTTAACCGCCTACTTCGGCGAGATAGTGCTTTGCCCGGTGATTCTTGTCACGATTGGGCGGATAATGCGATAGTACCCAAATAACTTATTATATTTTACATCATGTTTTCATCCACATAATATTATTTCATTTTAATAGAATAGTTATAAAGAGGAAATAAAATGGCGGTTAAATAGAAAATTTGATCTCCATTTTTCAAGGTACATAACCTCGAATAAATGCCCTAATAATTAAACAAATGCATTAAAAATACGAATAAAGGAATACATTGTACCAGCTCTTCCATAACCAGAAAAGGCCGATAAAAGTTGCTTTCATACGAAGCTGCGAACAACACTATCGACGCTCTCATCAAATGTTCCTGATCGATTAGTCCTCTGTTTTTCCAATACACTCCCACCTCTCCATCAATCTCTTCTGCCATGCGAATCTCTTTGCGAATATTCGAACGCAATGATAGACTCTGTTCACACGTAAAGCCCTGAAATACCCTTGAGTCAGGAATCTGTTTTCATTTTAATAAACCAGCCTGTGCCTTCTCACTAATTGTAAGAGGTAGTCATTATCAGTGGTGCACATGAATTATCGGCATAGTTCGCTTTTATCATCTAAAAAGAGAAAAAAAAAAGCTTATATTAAAACTTTAACATTTACTATTTTGTCGCAGAAAACAGCGCAATTTTCCCTCCCTCCTCTCATGTTTTCATTCTACCAAAGTTTAACGATTTATTTAGAGTCTAGTAGACAACATGTATTTATGAAAAATAAAAGAAATTTGTTATTACAGTTCTACAGTTCTAGAGTCTTATATACTATATTGCTAAAAAGCTGTTCTTGTACTAGGTGCTAACTTTCGAATTGCAAATGCCTGACTAATAATAATTTTAGTCCATGCATTTACAATTAAAAAGATTAAAATAAGGTTGATAATTTTAACGGAAGCAGTTTCAACTTTGGGTGAGTATATGTTCTAGAAGTTGACAGTTTCCTTTTCATAAGCTCTCGGGCAGAAAAATGCCCATTAAAATGTTAATTTTCCTCTAAGTTAAATAAAAAAATTTCCTTATCTTTACGCGCAGAATTTGCGATGGTAGCTGTAATTAATACCTTCTTGCCGCCAACTACAAAATTAATAACGAGTGCTGTTTTATCCAAAATCTTAATCGTCAAAAGGAAGAACTTTCATTCCATAGTTTCGCTCTATATTTTGTCTAAATTGCTTCCAAAGGTCGTCTTATAAATTAGTAAATTTTTCTCTAATAACTAAGAGAATTTTGCATGCAAAGATATGGAATAATTTTATAATGAACGTTATAAAGCATAGTATTTTACTGATTGCACTTCTTAAATATATTTTTCAAAAACTCTGTATGGTATCACTTCTTAACTATCTTTCTCTAACACTCTGTATATTACGGAGATCTTGTTTTGCAAATGATAATACCATTCCGTGGTTTAACTTTTTGCTTTAGAACTGGAATGACGTGCATCTTTAAATTAATCCATAACACTGTTATTCCTGATAGAAGACTGATAATGTCTTCGTGAGACTTTGTGAGAAAACAATGGCATTTTATTTGTTAAAAAGAGTAAGCAGTTTATTGTCATTTGTATTTGGCTGAAGAAACCAGAATTGACTTATTGAACCAGAATTGCGTTGTTTCAATATTTGCCCGAGCTATGTTTAAGGAACTGATGGATAAACAATTTTCTCTCCTTTCTAGCACATTTTCTCAGTTCAACTTTGCTCTTATGCTTACACATTCGATTTAAGAAGATTTGTGATTTTCCGTCGATTCCAAAAAGTGCTATTACAGATCCTCACATAGCTCAAGGACTAGCATTTTAGAAGGAACTTTAGCTAACTTAGAGCTAGCATTTTACAAGCCTTTTATATTTAAAACAATACTATTTGCTCAAGTCTAGACATCAAGAACCCTTGAATTAACTTAATCTCCATAACGTAAAGGAAATAATAAAATGGTTTCTATAAAAAAAAGGCAGATTCTCTTTTGACAGACAAATGGGACCTCATCCCTATCAAAATCAAAAAGGAAAATTCTACGTTACAGCTGAAACTTACGTACCCTTATTTATATGATAAATGAAAGCACGCTTAAGTACGTAACTCAACAACTCTAAAAATTTAACTTCATCTACTTAGATAATATAAAATGTAAATTAATGTACAGAAGCACCATGCGATTTGATATCCGGACAAATATGTGTTAAAATTGCCGCAAGGTCAGAAATATGAAAAACTGAATAATTCAAATACCAAAAGCTTCATAATTCTGGAAAAATAAATTATTTTTAACTTGGTATCATTCTATCAAAATTGTTTAACAGTGTTTCACAAGCAACATATTCTATAGAAGAAAAACACAACAGGTTTGAAATAAACTCTCTCTATGATAAAATTACGAACTGATTTATAAACGGTTACTTTCAAATTTGTATACTTGGCAATTAAACGAATGTTCATAATTTTAAATCGCTTTGTATTAAATCTTTTAATTATTTGATGCGCCTTTACTGGATTTGTATTAAAGTTTCATGTACTAAGGAGCTATATTTTGTAGGAAAAATGAAGTCACACAATTATGTTAAGACAATGTGCGATGAAGTAAGAAAAGGTTTACTTAAATATACTAATATTTATGAAGTAGAAACAAGATAAATAAATTTAATGTATTGACGAATAGGCGAAATAACGTCGTCGTGTATATATATATATATATTTATAAATTAATTTCATGTGCTTGCTATTCTAAAATTCCTTTCGAATACTTTGTTTTTCATTTTAATCTGATCTCAAATATGACAAAAATAAAAATGCGCTACTTAGAAATAGTAAAATCTGCAAAGTTTAAGAAAGCATATATTTAGAATAACTACTACTGTGATTTGCATCATAAACATAAACTAAAACCTAATGTTAAAATTAAATGTTTTGCTGTTTTGCAAAACTACATCAAGAATAAAAAATTAGTTATTCGATTATTTTTTTAAGGTAAAAAATAGTTATTTACACTTTTAATTTAAGAGAACGAGAGGAATAAGATATGAGAGAAGAATAAGAGGAATACCATTTCTGCAAGTCTGCAGTATATTATTTCCTAGTAATATTTCCTTAGCCATTCTGTATGCATCTTGGAAAAAATATGGAAATGAATACTCATTTGTTCTTTTGAAGAGTGATAAAGCGAATGAAGAGACATGTACTTGTACCTTACAGTATACTATAATATTTCGCATTGCTCTTTCCAGCAGCTTTAGTGGCTGAGGTTTTTATATTGAATAGGCCGGAAATTAATTTCCAAATATGATGAGCTCTTTTTCTTCATGCGATACACGTAGACTAATTTTTTCTCCTATAGAACCAGATTTAATCCGACATCTGATCCCATATGATAGTCACTGTAAGTAATATGGGTGCTGCCTTCAATTTTTTCCTTTGCATTGCTGCATGTCACAACCCGTTGTTTGCATTAAATCAATCTTTTGCTTGTACCTGTGTATAGGTTACAGCAGTCTTAGATGGAAAATTTTTAATTCAAAGCTTAGATCTCCAATTAATGGCTTATTTTTCATAGTTTAAATTAGCTTATTATTCAGTTTCTCTCTCCGAGAAATATTGCGTGTTTGAAAATTCTGTTATCATTCGCACTTCTTTTCGATGCATTTTTTCAATTAATACTGTAGCTTAGCTTTGCAATATACATATATTTCTGTTGAGCAAAAGAATATTATGTTAAAAGTACATACAAATAGGTTGGAGAAATATACATATTTCGGCGTATAAAACCTATAAATCTAATTTTAAAAACTATAGAGCTAGCTCAGAATCAAATTCTAGCAAAGAATATGTAACATTTTCTTGCAGCAGTCATTACTGTTATCAGCAGCAAAGTTACGAATTCAGCTACATAGAAAAATCAAGACAGGTGTGCAGAAGTTATTTGTCAATAATCTTTAGAGTAATATAAGAACAAATTTACAAATTTAAATTAAGAAAGTAAGAGAGAATTTAGTGTTGGAAAGCAGGAAAAATCTCTTGCTTTACGTGAAGGGACTTCAAATACCAAAGTGCTCGAGATCTGTCTATCTAAGATATTGTGCAGAAAAGTTGCTGAATGATTCACAAGGTTTATCAATGCCATCCATGCAGCAAACTCAATTCCTAATCAGAAATCGAATCAGACTTCAACTATCAATCAAACTTCTGGTGTTAAAACTCCCAATGAACCATTGCATCTTTATCATAAAATATCAAGATGTTTCTCATAATGTTTACCTTACAGAGAAATGCGATATTATAGATAAATATTTAGAGCTATAAATATAGGAAGAAATGTGAAGTAACAATAACTAATATTAATTATGACCAATTCATCACTGAGAATAATGTGACAGCTTCAAATAGTTTTATCGTAATATGACAGAAGGAGATTTCACGAAGTATTTTGATTTTAACCTCATTTCAAATTTCATTTAGTATTATTTAATTTTATTCAGTAAAAGTATGTATAGACTTTTACTGAATAAATATATGTATTTGAAACAGGAAACCTAATTGCTTCCGACGTTGACTCCTCAGGCAAGGGCTAAGTGCTTTTCAGAAAAGGATTAGTGACGGTTTTAGTGAAGGTGAATTAGTGTTTCCCGAATACTCTGACTGAGCAATTGTGCATTATACTAGAATTTTTCTGGTTGTCGTTCATTTGTATTCATATGATATTAGAAGCTTGGTTAAAATCTAATATTCTAAATTCGAAATGTATACACGCTTTAATGCCTGAAACCACGCAAAAATCTGACATTTATTTCGAAATAAATATACTCTTTATCAAAAGTGGGTTTTAGATTAAATAAAAAAAATCCATTAAAGTGCGGAAGCTTAATAACTGTCCTATACATTATTACATATGATCGCTAGTCACGTGAATTTATGCAAGCACATAAAGTCAAAATGTTACTCTAATTTGTCAGTAAAGTAAAAAAGAAATTTTTATTAACATGCTGTAATTAGCCAACTGAGAGTAAAGTAAAACAAACCTTTATATTAACATATTAAACTATTCTCATCTTATCTGCTATGTAAATATATGATCGAAATATGTATAAGAATGACCGTATTTCACTGCCAACTTATTGTAGTATTCAATGTGTAGAGAGTGATATTTAGCAAGAATTAAAAGATCGCAAGTTATATGTACCAGTGGGTTCGCCTCATTTAACCCTAAAAAGGTTCATTGTATTTAGGTCTTTGTAGTATAATTTATTAAAATACATATTTAGGTAATAAATGAGTCACAATAGCTGTTTGCATAGATATCATCTGAATTAACAATTTGTAAATGCGAAATCCCGTCTCGTTTAAACAGACTAGTTATTAACGAAGTTTGAAGACACTTAATACTTTAGTGTTATGCAAGGAGATAGATAATACATCTGTTGTTGTTGTTGTTACTCATGCTCACTTGTCTGACAAAGTCAGCCCAAGTCCACGGAATTTCTCGTGTCAAGGAGTGCTAGATTATGTTTGTCGTTGGCATCAGCCTTGAGCACCTAACAGGTGACAGTGCGATTTGGCTTAGTTCCGCCCCCCATTTTGATGGAAAGAACCCCGGGGGACGGGTCCGAGGGTCTCCCACCCCTCTCCCCTTGCGCCAAACCACATGAGAGGACTTTCGGCTCGCCGCATATTTAGAGTGCCGCCATGCCACACCGACACTATAAATTTACAAACATCCATGCCTTCTCCGGGATTCGAACCCAAGTCAGTCAGTGACGCTAACCACTGTACCGGTTGGGCGGCGTATAATACATCTTTTGCATTTAAGGTGAAGGTGTATATAACATACGGTTACATTCTGTGAGATACATTCAGCGGGAGTAGGCAGGAAATAGTTCGTCTGGAGAAATATTTTTATGTATCCTAACACTTTTACGTCTCATGCATTCAATAACTAATATAACTGGTTACCTTGCCCCCATACATGGTTTCCTTTATTGCTTACTCCAACAGCAGAGAGAACTACGGTTTGTAAGTTGACCGAATGTTGGTTGCGTTAATTGCTCTATATAAAAAGTTTTAGAATTGCTGAAACCTTTTTGAATACAGTGCAGTATTCTCTCAAACTGCATACATTAATGATGCAGTTATATGCATCATTAATACGTACCGAAAAGCACATAATACAATCTTCTATTATAGACACTCAATAGAAAAGGCTCGCGGATTTTATCTAGTGTCTCGTATACTGTGTACACTACTAATATGATCGCAATTATCAAGTCTAAAAGAAGCTTTAAATCTCATTATTTAGGTGGTGTATTATCATACCAGAAATTTTGAAAGGATTCTCTTATTAGGCATGAAAATGTTTTGATCTTTATGCTATATAGCACATTTCAGAAGCATATTGTTTCCTTATTGTAAAAGAAATTCCGTATAAATGAGAAAAATAATTCGCGTCATTACTTGATACTTGTATAACATACGAGTTAATATATAAATACGCCTTCTCAATATTGAAATGAAGTAGCGCTTGCTTCAGAAATCAATTCAAATGATCACTTGTGGTAGGGAACGAAAAGAATATTTTCAAGTTGTAGAAACATTAGGTTATTTTGGAAGCAGGAGATGTGAAAAATGTGGAATGCCCTCACCGGAACTCGAATCACGGACCTCTGGAATACGCGCCCAGCGTGCTGACAACTACACCACGAAGGCATGCGAAAAGGATTTTAGAAATACCTTATAAAATCACTATTAGTACCTTGATATGATTTACTTCACTTTGGATGGTCGCTGCATTTAGACTTGAAAGTAGAAAATAGAAGTTACCATTGCAATCACCAAAAGGTTTGACAGAACACGTAATTTCTGTGACCAGACAGACATATATGTACATACTAATTACCGAACATACAAGGCAAATATGCATTCAGTAATCCTTACCAAAATGCAAACTAGTTTGAGTATTTCTATCAAGGGTTTTAAATGTTTTAGCCTTAGAGCTTTCGGTAACCTTTCTCGTAGAGATGTACTACAGCGAGCTTTGCCAGAGATTATTCCGGCTTTATCCCTTTTGATAGTCGACACTGAAGACGCGCCGTTAAAGCATTTGAGCCAACTTACGTATACCATTTTGTGTTGTCTCCCACTACGTTACCTTGAATTTGAATTTCACCTTAATATACTTTGAATACCCACAAGTGCGGAGTTTCAAGCAAGAGTGATTGCTTCTGTTAAATTTAAGGATTTTTTATCAGTCTCAAGACGTTTTCATCTTTATTCAAAACGGAGCGATAACTCGGTTATAAGTTTCGCAGGATTTAAAGTGCTACACAAATAAAAACCTTATAAAACATCATTATTATAACCTTCATGTAATTCCTGTTCCTGTTATTACATTTCCTCACATTTCGATTATTGTATTCTTACTTGAATGTAAGCACTACCTTGAGCAGTTGCACCTTTGTTCATGCCATGTTTGTTTTGACTTTGAAACTTTTCCTGATCGTTCAAAGTGATGTATGAGCTTACGTCTTTTATTAAACATCTCATACACTTATTTTAAACTTATTGTCAAGTTATTTGCCAGGATATTTATTACATATATTCTGCTGTCTTAGCATATGACAAATAAAAAAGAAGGATCATGGCAAAATTTATTTAAATACAAATCTTCTCAATTTGTACTTCAAAGTTAGAAGTTAGTAGCTGAAAGGTCATAAATCGGTAGCACAAAACGTGAAAATACTTGAAAAAGCAGGAAATATATTTTAAATGATGATAAAAGAAATATTCACTCGTATGTATGTAGAATAGATAATGGAACTGAAAATATCTGCATCTGGAATATAGTACTTCTTAATACGGTGAGTGTACGCTTTTGATGTCAATTCTGCACTCCTTGTTTTTGAAAATGAAAGATGATAGTTATTATAAAAGATGTTTTTAGAAATTCCTCTTGCAAATCAGTAGCTATTTCGCTTTGTGGTGGCGGAAGAACAAAATGTTTTCCAACTCTGCCGTCTAGCATACACAAAACAGTTTCAACGGTTTTGAGGATAAGGAATTTTGCTGGACATGGAAAATACTGAAGTTCACTTCTAAGTTCTTTAAACCACTCTTACTATTTTTGCAGTGAGTTGGCATTCTGATATAAGACACCAACTTTACAATACATTATTTCAAAATTGGGGAGATTTTGTCCACTATAATACACCAATCGTCCCTGAAAGTGATGTGAGTGACAAGAACAAACAGTGCTTTCAGGATTGCTACTCAAAACATCTATAAGCCTTCTCTGGGCAAGAAGAAATCTGGATCACAAGATTCTAAAGGAATTTACACATAAAATCCATCAGAAGGACGAAAGATGGTGGAAGTGACTAATTGATGAATAATACACGTATTGCATATATTGCAATAATTCGTCTGGAAAAATATTTTTATCTTCGTTATGTTAGTTACTGAACGAGACACTAAATAAAATCTGCGAGCCGTTTTTACGGAGTGTCTCTAATAGAAGCCTGTGTTGTGTATTTTTCAGTACGTATTAATAGTTTGAGATAATACTGCTCTGTATTCAAAAGGATTTCAGCAATTCTAAAACTTTTTATATAGAGCAATTAGCGCAACCAAAATTCAGTCAGCATACTAACCGTAGTTGTCTCTGCTGCTTTAATAAGCAATAAGGCAAGCCCTGTATGTGGGCAAGGTAACCAGTTACGTTAGTTACTGAGTGCATGACACATAAAAATGTTAGGATGTTAGGTTAAATACATAAAAATATTTCTCCAGACGAATTATTGCAATACGTGCAATACGTGTATTGTTCATCGATTAGTCACTTCCACCATCTTTTGTCCTTGTCGAAGTACACATTTTGAGCTCTTGTATTAGGATATCTACTGTCGATGTGCAATCGCAGATATTGATCGTGTGTCCAAACGGGTAACTTCAATACAAAAGGGATGAATTCAGGAGAATGCTGAGTTCTGCCACAATTTGAGTAGCTACTGTTTTATATTTTATACATATAATTGTTTTCAACATCCTTATATACTTTTCACACAATTTTCTGTTACCTCCGCAATTTCTCCGACTAGTCGACATTTTCCTCTTTTCTATGTAGACAGATACAGTGTCATGTTTGTCAAATACCCTCGACAGTTTGACTCAGACTGATGTCTTGATAACGGACACATCAGCCATCTAAGTAGACTCAGTATGCCTTCCTTTGGACTCAGAAATATCTCCTATGTCCTATAATTATCAGAATTTGAAGTCACTGCTGATACTGCTAAAAATTCAAACTTCACATCTTTTTGCTGTAAAAAAATTCAAAATATTTCAAAGCTTCTGGCCGGCAGCGCGTATGATAGCTTGAAATTTGGAGTACTATATTCACTAATGCTTCAGTTTCAATATTTAGGTCGTATAGATATGATTCATGAACTAAATAGAATCTACATAGATTCTCAGTCGAACAATCTGAATTTTGCATAAATAGTAACGGGCAGAAAAGAACACATTTATTTCGCTTTCTTTCCCAAATACAAACAATATTCACTCTTGCAGTTTAAAAATGTCTTTAGCATTTAAATAAAATTAAAAGAAGTGAAATAGAGGAAATGAAATTTATATCTTGTGACACAATTTTATCGCAATCATTTGATTTGATTTTAGGTGCGAGCGATACAGCAGTCATAAGAGAGTTAAAAAAATTTTATAGCCGCGATATACAGAAAATAGCTTTAGGGACGGCTTTATGAATCACATTATAAGTATAAATTATCATAAAATACTAATATTCATAAAAGTCAACACTTGATTATCAAATAGTAATGAAATCTCTAAAAGAAGGAGTCGCAACGCATGAATTATAAGGTGGGCCTGTTAATAATTTTGTTGTTAGCGTAAAATATTATTGAAAAGCACACTGTGTTTTTAATGAATCACTTTCCTAATCTGCAAACAGTATACTTCCAAGATACAGATATACAATATACGTTCCAAGATAAAGATTTCTTCAAAAAAGAGTAATAGGCGTTAATAATGACAGTATTAAAGATAAGGAGCTTTCAATCAGAATCAAAATTCCAATAGCGTTTCGTAGCTGAACAAAGATTCATTTAAATTTAGAGATTAAGCAGAATGTTGCAACTTCGTTGTAACAACTTTAAAGCTCTCGTTTTTATCATTACTCGAGGATAGAATTTAAACTTTCCTTTGATCTACATTAGAAACAAGAGAGGGACTCAAATATCATGATCCACCGCTTCGCACTTGGTTTCCAGTTCTTAAATCTCTAATAACAACAAAACTGGAGATTAAAATGTCAATTCATTTTTACATTTAAATATTTAATGCCATCCTACTATTAAATATTACTCAATACAAAAGTTACTTACAGTGATTTTAATGTTTTGAGGACCATCTCCAAATCTATTTAAATACTATTCTATCTACCATTTTAACAAGCCACCGTGACGGAGATAAACAAAAATACGTTTTAATTTAATCCAAGAAAACCTAGCTTCGAATGAATTAAAGAAAATTTCGATTATTGAACGCATGCACTCACCGTAGAGAGTTTGAACACTTGAGCAAAGGGAAAGAATAGAAAGAAAACATAATATGGGGCTGTCATCATAATGGCAATCTACCGACTTTTGGCAATCGTCAACAAGGGAGTTGGCATCTTGTATATATAAGAGACGTCATTATGTCGGCAGGGGATATGGAAACAGTCCTTTCAGCAGCGTGAAAAGAATCTCTTCTTGATGCTGCCTGCAGCTAATGGAATATAAATGCCTTGATGGTCGATATAGTGAACTTTCCTTTCATCTTTTTCTTTTTCCTCCCTGAGTTGCTGCTTACATTCACATGAGTATCTACTGTAAATATGATAGCAGTTTCTAAAGATTAAAGGAAACGTCAAAATAATATTGAATGTTTTACTCTTTATTTTAGTTTAAAACGTTTTAATTGATTGCACTTTAAAGCTTGCTATGTTCAATTTTTTGGGGGGTTTACCGTCTTTAATTCGCCTTTATGTTACATTAAATTCGCAATATTTTCAGACGCTATGACTTGTCAGTAGCGCTTTTGTGTTTAAATCTCCATTTTTGTCTTTTGTTTTAACATATTTTTCCGCGTGTAATATTTACCTCACAGAAAATTACATTTATCTGAAATTGTTTTATTAGTTTCATCCGTTAAAGATAATTTTAATGGATGAGAATTACTGATTATTATATATATATAATACTAAAAATTATGTTTGTTGATTACCGACAATACATCAAGCTTTATGAATAAGATGCTTAATGCGTTGACATTTTATTTTCGTTTTGTAATTCGTTTGAAAAGCAAGAATTTTACTTAGTCAGTGCTCGAAATCAGTGTAGTAGCAAATATATTTTCGCAGATCGCATGCTGCTACGTGCTGTTTAATGTTATATTTGGCACCCTCTTTTCACTGTTGACTCCTGAAAAATATACATTTTAAAATCCTTGAACGTTGTTAGAAGTTTTGACGTTCTATCTAACATATATTAGTGAGATAAGTAGTTTTATAACACTTCCACGTTAAAGAAATTTATATAATTTTTAAAGTTTATAACTCCTTTACCCTGGTCTTTTGTGCCCACTTCTCTCTTCAAAGAAAGGAAAGTTTAAACTCTACCTTTCCCCAAAAAGTAGAAATTATTTCAAAACTAATTACAGCCTTCAATAAAGGTCGTAATTTCTTAATTAAATGGAAGTATCAGATAGTTATTTAAATTACATCAAAAGCCATAATTATTATATGTTCTGAAGAATTTCGTAGAAAGTTTCGCTCATATTGTCTTCTCAATATAAAGAAAGCGACTAAGGTTTCCTTATCTATTGTTTTCTGAAAATGAGATACGTGACGAAGCTACTAATATTCCATACATTCAGGTATTAGCATACCTCTAACGTGAAGTCAGTAATTATTTAGGATTCAATTAGATTCAAAGATTTTATTTAAATTGGCTAAATGACGATTTCATATGTCTTTGAAAGTAATTAGGTTGATTTCCAAGCCTAATTATTATCCACATTTGAGAATGCATAATAGATTCTTACTCAGCATGTAAACCTTAAATTCAGACATCAGTATTCTTCACTAAATTTACATTTTACATGTTTTAATTTCGTCTCATAAGCGGGTGCGCAATTAAACATAACCCGGGCAGTTCACTTTAAAAGTATACTTTGCACACTTGGGTTTATGCGAAAGTACATTTTGAAGTATCTTTTGATCTACCTTTGAATTTTTGGATCTTTTTGATAGATTGATTTGGAAACTATGTTCTGGCCATGCACGAGGGCTATTTTGCTACTCTGTAAATATTGTAAACATTTAGCTGCGTATGTTCTGTTTTTCGTAGTTTTCGCTATACAGCTCGGTTTCGCGTAAATCAGCCAATTAGATATTATGGAAGATTCCCGGAAGCGCTGTTTAGGATAGTAGACCTGATTGCGTTTTAGGATGTGGGACGAAGATCAAATTTACGTTTGCGCGATCTAGAAACCTTGATCAACGTCCTCACAACTCTTTGAGGTTAAAGTCTACATCATGGGTTCTAGGCACAGTGTCACTCTCAGACTCTTAGTCTCATTGCAAGCCGTCTTATTTTCATTGAAATTTTTTTTTCCTCTCTTTGTTTATTTTGTAAAAAATATCATTATGCCGAAAAAACGCTAACACGCCACCCACGACACAAAGAAAATCAATATTATTAGAGTAAGACTATGAAATTATGAAACAACACTAAGCGGGAAACACCGCCAAAAGCATTTGTGACAGATATTCATTGGCTCTTCAACTTTTAGCTGAAGCTGCTCAGAGGTTGAAATTTTAAAGACTTTAGTTGCTCAGTTTTAAAGACTGAAGAGAAATATTTGTCTGACGTCAAGGTCTGACATCAGGTTATGCAATATACATGGTTACGAACGAAGGACGGTAACATAATTCCCCGAACGGAGTAGATTTTGACTAAGCGCGTCAGCGATTAGATACGAAGATTAAACATACCGGTCACATATTATAAAAAAAAGGTAAATGTTAACTTTGAATATGTTTTTAGCCTATAGATGGCACCACTGATATATACTTTTCTGACTATCTGTACATTTCTACATATCCAATAAAACTTCATTTATTCTCCAAACTATATATCAGGTATGTTGTGGCTTTATTTATTCTCATGCATGCTGAAGTAATTGGTCTCTGCTGTAGTGAGTTTGCTTATACATATGCCATAATTTGCGCGAAAGCATAGTCCATTTCTGAAACGTTCAAGAGTAAGAAAACAGAACTGCAAAAAAATTTGGCTGCAACCAGTGGCTTATTTACCGCTGCAAGATTTTAGCTGATTATGGCAAAGCACACTAGGGCTATCTACCTGAGGGAAGGAATGCCTTCGTGGAGAACGTGTAAGGAAAACTGACTCGCATGCACGTTACACATGGTAAGAAACGAAAACACCCATGTAGCCAACCTGTTCGCCTGGAATCAAACTCAGATCGGAACTATCAGTATTCAACGGTTTTGGCGCTCTGCCGCTGGTGGGCCCACGTACCAGCTGCAAGATGATGGCTTCACAGCATACTAGTAGGTTGCTACTCTGCTATTGTGAGTTTGCTTATACATATGCCATAATTTGTGCGAAAACATAGTCCCCTTTTGAAATGTTCAAGAGAAAAAAAAAACAGAACTGCAAAGAAAGTTTTGCAACCAGTGGCTTATTTATCTGCAGAAGATTTTAGTTGATTATGGCAAAGCACACTAGAGCTATCTGCTTAAGGGGAGGAATGGTTTCTTGAAGAACCTTCTAAGGAAAACTGACTGGTATACACGTTGCACATGGGGAAACTTACGAAACTACCCATGTAGCCAACCCGTTCCCGTGGAATCGAGCCCAGGTCGGAAATACCAGTGATCAGCGATTTTACCTCTCGGCCGCTGGTGGGCCTAAGTATCTGCCGCAAGAAGATGGCTTGATGGCATACTGGTAAGTTTCAAGATTAAGCAGCCAGTGCTGATAATAAAGTAGAAAAACCTTTTCCAAAACCTTTTAGAACAGTTAATGGAAGAAGAAAATTACAAAATTGCCCAAATCCTTCAATGTAGATGAGATCGTATTGTTCTGAAAAAAATAATCTGTAGCAGCTACATTTCTAAAGAGGGTTCATTAAGATCAGACTTTAAAGCTGCTAAAGATCGACTCAGTTTTACGCTTGGTGGCAACGCAAGTGGTGAGTGCAAACTCAAACCATTGCTTATTTGTAGGTCAGAAAATCCAAGAGCAGTAAACAGTACTGAAAAAATAATCATCCAGACAAATGGAAATTCAATAAAAGGGCTTGGATCACTGCCACACTTTTTGAAGATTGATGTTTAATCATTTCATTACAGAAATAATACAATATTGTGAGATAAAAATAATTCCTTTCTACATCCTTTTAAATTTAGATTATGCAACCAGGCATTATTTTTCTCTACAAAATCATCATCCAAATATTTAAATTTATCCCCCCCCACTACAACCATGAATCTTTAGTCTACGGATTAAGGCACTGTTGGGATGTTCAAAGCCTATTATTTACATGAGACATTTGAACCTCTCGTCAAACTGAAGGAGGATACTGAACGAGGCTCTACGCTTAAACAATTTTGAAAAAAAAATTAATATTTGAATGTAGCTAAAATAATGAAGCATGCTTGGAGCAGAATTTCAGAAAACACAATGAGTGACATTTGGCGAAAGCTTGGATCTAACTTAAATGCTAATTTTGAAGGATTAGAGGAACAACAAGAAATCACTCAGCACGAAACTGAAAAGACTGTACAGTTTACTTAAAAGTTAAACATGGAAGCTTATCCTAATCACATAACTTTCTTATTAAAGCTTTCGAATGAAACATGAATTCGTTTCGTGAATTTTCGAATAAAGGGCTGCTTGAAATGGTATCTTGAAATCAAGAAGCAAGAAAAGGAAGAAGAAGCAGAAATCCCACTGCCAAATTTACAGTTAAAGGACTTGAAGAAGCTTTCGAGTAAACTGATATGGCTATAAAAGTGTTTTCCTGTCAAGATCCAAATTGTGAACGAAACAGAAAGGTTACTACAGATCTGAGAAATTCACACCGTCAAACTTACGATGAAAAGCAAAAGCAATCTCGCAAGCAAACGATACTGGAAGCCTTCTTAAAGAAAAACACTTTGAAATTTATTAAAAACCAGAATGAAAAACAGTAATTTTTATTTCAAGTCGTTTGTCATATTTTTTTATTTTACTTTTTGTCAAACAATTGTTTATTTATAATAAGTTCGATTGTTTGTTTTTTAATAATTTTTTTTTTGTATTTCGTTATATTTTTGATCGAAACTGAAAATGTTCATTTTATTCCGAACTAATGTTCTCATTATTATATCATTCTTTTGAGGAAAATAACTCCCTTTACGAACAATATTTCGGCCCCATTTAACTCGTAAAATCGAAAATTACCTGCATTTATACACAATTTGCTATCACAAACCTTTAATTTTATTAATTTAATTTCTTTGAAATAATAAAAAAGTACAATTTAAATATCAATAAGCTTATTGAGGTTCTCATTATCTTTCAACAAACTCGATGAGAGAGAGGTAGGTAGGTAGGTAGGTAGGTAGGTGAGAGGCAAACTATCATGTGAAGGAAAATATAGCACTTGGATATCTTAAAATTCGAGGCAATTTCTTAGCGTACACCTTTTTTATACTCAGCCTTAAAGCTGATTCATCGCGACGCAGCACCGCAGAGGGATATCAATTTCTCTGAATAAGCTCTCAGCAGGGTGTTTTTTCTTATCGTCAAAAAAATAAAAGCAATCTTGTTATTTATACAAGGAACAAATTGCGAATAGTGAAAAATAAAGTGTTCTTTTATTTATTTAGCTATTTATTATTCTTTTATTAAAAGAAAAATAAATTTATATGCTGCCTTTTTTACATCTTATCACTCTAGAAAGTATATTATATCTGTGCAATATATATTATTGCGTGTAAGTTCATTCTTTTGGAGCTTATCTTTAAATTCTGTACAAGATTTTCACAATAGCTGATTACAAAGTACCAGAACTGCTTCCTTTTTATGAAAACAGTGATTTGAAAGACGTTCAACATGTTTTAAATCTTAGTTTCACCTAACAAGTAATAGAGGGCAACATTGTGTTCTTGTTTAATCATCTTTTCTTGTCAGTGCATTTGCTATGTAACCCATTGCTTTTACTGATCGGTTTTGTTATTCATTGTATTTGAAGTTCCTAAGGCGAGAACGACTAAGAGAAGTGGAAACATCAAACTCCAGATATAGGCTGTTATCGAAATTTTGAGTAATGAAAGAACAGGAAGAAGGTTCAGTACCCTTGAATGCACAAAGAATGCATTATGAGGGATAATTTCCTCCCTACCCCTCTCTTAAGGGATGGGTGGGTCTTTTATACATGTAGTTGGCAATCAAAGGAAATTATTGGCATATAGGGTAATGTGGCCGCTATTTTTGGTAGAGAGACTTATAAATATTTTTCATCTTGCTACAGGAGTAATAGCATTGCGTCTAACTAGAACGATTATATTTGCTTCATATTTTTATTCAGTCTCACCAATGTTCAAAAACTCAATTTATCAATGCGCGAGAAGTAGCTTACAGTTTAACGTAATAACATTAAGCCGATTCCCCTCCAATCCGATTTAATGGTACAACAAATAATTTCGTTTTTATTTTCCGCTTCACATTTACGAAGTCTTTAAAACTCAAGTTCACGTTACTACCCTCCCGAATCGAAATGTTCCAAGCTAAGGAAAGGTTTCATTTTTTTTGCTGAAAATGTAATCAAAATATTAAGCACTCTGATTAAATATCTAAGACACGAATTTAGTTTAGTTTTCAATTCTCTAGTTGGTTTTAATTGTCAAACAAATTATTGCCATAGGCATCACGTAGGAAAATATTTTGTAAACGAAATAATTAAAACTAGATTCTAAAATAAAATTCATCACATCCAAAGCTTACATTGGTTTGATCAAAATAATAATTCTTTTACTCTTCTCAGATTTCCCCATCTTCTTGGTAAACATTCAACAAAGAAATTAACACGTTATCAAAATAAAATTGCCGACCAGCGTTCAGGGATTCTACTGTTCGGCCGCTGGTGGGCATTTAAAACTAAAAGGCGCTTTCCTAATATAATATCACTGGTTATTACAAGAGAGAATAGACTACTTATTGGTATTAAAAATCACGCTTCTTATATGTAGTTTTCTAGTTACGTTTTAAGACCCGAGTATTACTCTTAGAAAAGACGTAATTTTTCATGCCGAATATTCAAGAATATGATACCTTCAGGTTCATCACAGACCTTAGTATTCAAAATAATGCAGTTAGAGGCAAAGTGCTATATTATAGTTAAGCGTTTCACTTAATTGCAATACATTCGTGTTTACATTTTAAAGTAATACAATGTTTTAAATGTCATATTTAAATCGGTACTTCAGATATTCCTAATGTTTCTCAGTTGCAACACCTCATTAATAATCTCTTTAATGCATAACGTCGTTAACGATCCATTCAGACATCGTCAAAGTACCTCGCATTTGAGATTTACAGTGTCCGAGCAGGAAATGATAGAATTCCTAATTTACCTCGTAATATTCCTCTTATCAATAGGCAGGAACCTTGACTGATTTCCATGGAAAAAGCTTGAATTTATGTTATTTAACCCTTCTTTCCCCAGTGCATGGTTTCAACAAAAAACAGTTTGACCTTTTTGCCTACACTCGTTTTAAAAATATTAATTGTTACGTTGAATCGCATTTACACTAAAGAGAAATAGATTATGATGCTATGGAACACCCGAGAGAAAGTGCTCCCGGATTTCTAGACGACTCAAAACGTTTTCTAGATATTTAAAGCTGTTTTCGTAAAGTCAGAAGCTATAATAAGAAGCCGGAAACAAGTTGTAATAATGATGTTTTATAGAAACAAACTCCCAAATACTATCTGGGTGATTCGAGAGTTAAATTCTGGAAATTTAAATTAAAGAGTTGCAATGGCTATCACAAACAACTGACAACAACTTCAACTATAAGGTGTTTCTATCTCCCTCTTGGCATGCCTTCGTGGTGCAGTGGTCAGCACGCTCGGAGCGTATTCGAGGGGTCCGTAGTTCGAGTCCCGGAGAAGAGGTCATTTCTCATTTGTCTCTTCTCCTGCTTCAAAAATACCTAATGACTCTATAGAGGCGCTCGAACTAAAAGGTGATGAATGATGATTGTTCACCACCAGGATTTGGCGAATGGGTCTCCTAATCCCCAATCTCTCTTTAAAAGGGGAAGTATCTAAAGTATTTCTCCCGCCTTCTTAGCATGCCTTCGGGTTGTAGTGGTCAACACGCTCGACGCGTATTCCAGAGTCCCGGCGAGGGCATTGCTCATTTTTCATCTCTCCTGCTTCAAAATCCTAATTATTCTTTACAACTTCGGTGCACAGAAGCGCTTATGAGGTCTTTGATTACTAAGTTTGGTTTTAGAAGTAATCCGTAACGCTTCCAAATGGGAAAAGTTTGCTTTACACATACACGGACGCAAATACCTAGTGGTAGCATTTCTCATGGATCATGGAGGGGACGTATTCTTCTCGAAGAAACACACTAAATATTTTCTTGTATTTGATGATGATTATAGCTATAGAATGTTTTAAGTTAGAACCAAAAATGGAATAATATTGCTAATATGGAACGAAGAGTTATTTGGAAATGGAAATTCAGTGAGCATCAGTAACAGTTAGCTTCATTTTACAATATTCTTTTCCATGTACTTCTACTGAAATCGTTAATTATCGGAAATCGATGAAACTCTTTCCTACATTAGTCTGTTAAGTTTTAGATGGCATCTCTCTCAAAAAATTCTCCCCGTGAATGCATCGATTACTTTTACGTTTTTGGGTATAATATCTTTTTTTTTTCTATGCCTCAGAAACACATTTTCTGTTAAGATATTAAGAGCCACTTGCGATTCCCATTGAAAATTAGACACAATTTTAAGACGTCTGAAGAGCAAAACGAAATTACAAGAAACAAAGTCAAATGTGGGTGAGAAATGATAATCATTTGGTTATTTGCCAAAAGCTACAGAATGTCTAGGAATGCTGGGGCGGAAATAGAAAACAAACTTTTCAGCGGAAAGTGAAGGCTCAAGTTTTCTGTTAAAATCTTTTTCCAAACTTCATTAATGATTCCAACATTCCTCGAATTAATGAATTTTTACGCAATTACCTTCCTTGCAAAGGTTCGAATTTTTTTCAGAATTTCCTATTATTTTGTTGGTCAACACGAATGCTGGTTATCTTCTAATCAAACTCGCCCGACCTTGAACTGAATGCCATTCGAAAACTGTTGCCTGATATTAAGTATCATTACCGAAAACCATACTGATCAGGCACTCATACAGGTAAAAGGGGGCAAGGCACCACAGTTTTACCATTGGTGATACTGGTATAGTCACTTCGTACTAACTGTGCAGTCCCTCCCCAGTTTTGAGGAAGAACACTTAGGCGGGTCGGTTCGAGAGTCTCCCATCCCTCTTCTTCTACAACGAACCTCGAGAAAGAATTTTTGATTCCCCGTGTCTTTTATGTGCCTTCTTGCCTGACAGACACTATTAGCTTAAAAACATCCATGCGCTTTCCGAATTTTTGAACCCTAGCGCAATCAGTATAACAGCCAGTGTCTCTAAACACTATACTAGCTAGCACTATACAGCCGTTCGAATGAAAAGTTTCGGTAGTAGATTTAGATAATTGTATGTAACATTTGGTGTCAATATTGATTTTGCTAAATATTACAGAAACCGCAGACAAATCAAGACAAAATGCTGCAGGAAAAAATCGTATAAAAAAATACGAGCTTATACATCCATGTTCAAACAGTAGAATGATGCAGGGGTAGTCAACAAATTATGATTTCGAGCGACTGTTTTCCGTCAGCTAAAGAAACCAGGTGAAGTAATAATGTTTCGGAAAATTTTCTAATAGTACTACCAATTAACTTCACCAAAAGATATATGAAAATTTCATCATAACCATAACATTACTGTAGCCAACAATTTTAGAACTGTCTTTGAATAGCAGTAAAATCTTTGTAAAGACATTTTCTCCCTCCGTTAAGATTTAGAGCTTCTCTTAAAATCAGTTGTTGTCTCAAATAGTGTAAGGTTTAATTGATTCCAAAGATGCCAATCTATTGTGTTAGAGATAAAACCATAAAAATCAGCTAAAAGTAACAACAGAACGCATTTAATTTAGTGAACTCATATAGATTCTAAACTATTTTATAAATATTAATAAATTAATTGTGAAACTATACTATATTGAATAAATTACAAAAGGAAACAACAACTACATCAAATAATGTTCTAAGCCTTCTGCGTATGCTTTGCGTATGCATGATATGACATATTTACGAATAAAATATGGTTCAGAGACCAATCTGCTATCAGCTGGTGTTATCTTGTGAACACGATTAAAACATTTTCAAGAAATTTCCATTACGATAGCTTTTACTTAATAATAAACGCGCTTTCTTAATAATAAACATTAAATAAATTATGCTTGAATTACAAACAACATTTTTATTTAAGACTCTAAAATTATTTTTCAAGCAAAGGTAAACTGAAATTTAATGTTTTTGTAACCTCTGATTTTAATATTTCATACTTTACATTGTAATGACTTGTTCATAAAACAGCTTAAAATTCCCATTAGCCTCTTATGCCATTGGTGTAATTTGCCTATAAGACCGTACTGCATGTATAGACTGCCTGTATCAGTAATCTAGGTCTCTAAATGTCTGCAGTGATTATAATCTTCCATCCAAAGGTGTAAGAATTTTTGGTTTGGATTTATTTATTTGACAACAGCAAAGCAAGTGAGGCTTTCGTTTATTTTCATGCCAGATGTTAACGGATAGCTGGTTGGAACTGAAATGAGGCTTCCCTTTCTCAAAGTGGTAATGTCACAAACGGGCCTCATGTTTCTTACCTGCCTAATGTTTTAGTAAATTCGCCTTGTTACGTGTCACGTAGTGTACTTCACTTCACTTGAAAATGTAAGAGGCTTTTGACTGCAATTTATAATTTGTAAATTTTTCACAGTTCCTCATGTCGCGTAGAACCGTTGAAAGAAAATAGATCTATCAGAACAGTAAATGGTATAAGTTTTAGAAGAATTATCCATGACAATTTTGCTTCGGAAATTAGTTCCTTCTTAGAATCGAATACACAAATTTGTTTTGTTTCATCTGATGAGGACTACATTGTTCCAGTTACAACAATTGGATCCTATTTATCAAATGACAGTTATATTATTCCTTCAAAGGAAAAATGCCAAAACATTTCACCTCCTGATTCCCAGGAAGAACAAGACATTTCTTCATCATTTCTACATGGAATCGATCACAAAATAAAGTTCTAACAAAAGGAAGTTGCAGATATCAAGGATTTAACCTTAAATAGAATTTAATTGAGGACGAGTAAATAATCATGTCCCAAAAGACGATATAGACATGGAACAAGCCACAGTCCAATAAGGAAATGAAGATGCATGTTCCGAAAATGAAGCAAATCAACTCAGAGCTCAAGATATAGCAAATGATGGTAAAGTATGAAAAAAGGAAATTATTTCAGGAAATTCACTTGGAAGGCTTTTTCTTCAAAATGTTTGCGAGAAAAAGGAGAGCCAATTACGTTTGTTTTGAGAAAAGTAAATAACGGGAACACAAGTAGCGGATGGAAAATATTTTTATCAGTGAAAAAAACGTAGCGTCATACACAGGGAAGCACAAACCTGAGGCATATCCAAAGTAGGAAAGTCTAAATTGAAACTTGTCATTTGACGAACTAGGCGCTTTGGTTGCTTTATTGTATGCTAGTGGTACTTTA
The DNA here is from genome assembly GCA_000611955.2 of Stegodyphus mimosarum. Classification (NCBI taxonomy): domain Eukaryota; kingdom Metazoa; phylum Arthropoda; class Arachnida; order Araneae; family Eresidae; genus Stegodyphus; species Stegodyphus mimosarum. The sequence continues at coordinate 408,748 of KK114675.1, forward strand.
GCTGCCGAAGGAAATTCTATTTTGCGTTTAAGATCCGAATCATGTGACTTAAAATTCTTCAGTGAAACAACAACAAACAGATTTCTGGCATTAATGAAATATGTGCGCTTTGCCTTGAAATTGATTAGATTGCAAAGATTACGAACTGATCCATTCGCTCTTGCTTCAAACTATGGTTTTAGTCTGGTTTATTTGATTAAGCACACGAGGACTATCTGCCTATGGGAAGGGATGCTTTCCTGGAGACTTTCTAAGGAAAACTGGCTCACATCCATGTTACACATGGAGGAAACCACTGAATGTCCATAAAGCTAGTCACCTCTCGGCCGCTGGTATAGGCTGTAAGAAATTTTATACTTGCGGTCTAGCAGAGATTGAAGCAGACAGAAGATGTCTTTCTGATTCCCTAACATTTCATTTGTGAAGAAAATAAATGCTATTGCAGATTTCTTGAGATTGCTCGAGAATCTCTAGAAATTTGAGATAGCATTATGCAAAACGAATTTAATTTAATTTTATGTCATATGAACTTTAAGATAATCAGATAGCAGTTATTTGTTACATACTATCCTGCTTATTTATTTTTATTCATTTTAAAAATAAACTTTCACTAGTTTATAAGTCTTGATTATACATTTGTTTAAGTAAATGGGATGGAAAATAACTAGTAGCAAAAGTTGTTTTTGATTATTTTTATTATATGTACATGCCAAAGAAATAAAAATTAGGAATGAAAGAGATGCAGATATTTTCTGATATTTCTTTCATTTTAAATTTTATATAATAAATAAAAATTAAGTGTTAAGTAGCCCATTATCCTAGGATTTTATTTGTAGCCCTTGGCAGCGACGCTCGCCTTCGTGATATCGCTTCGTAAGCTGACCCAGCTTATAGAGGTAACTTAGACCGGTGTCAGCTTTATACTAGCCGAATTTACTCATGTTCTGAGATATTTCTGCCGCCTCCTTAGCATGCCTTCGTGGTGTAGCGGTCAGCACGCACGGGGTGTATCCGAGAGGTCCGTGGTTCGAGTCCCGGCGAGGGCATTGCTCATTTTTCATCTCTCCTGCCTTCAAAAAAAAGTACGTAATATCTCTATAATGTTTATAGAATTCTCGACTAAACCCTGATAGGAATTAGACTTGTGAATTTCCAAGAATTAATTACGTTGAATTTTATTTTACATTTTGTGCTAGCTTAAATCCTGAAACTAACGGATATTTATTATTTTCAAGCGCGATCTGCACAATTAGTAAAGTTTTAATAAAAAGGTTTATTTAAACTTTCTCCTCTGTATCGTTGCTTTACTAAGGCGGAATGATAAATCGTCTGATAGTCTCACAAAGAAACGAATTGAATTAAATAATTTATTGGTACCTTATAGCGTTCATAGGAACTTAATTTCTGAGATTAATTATTTATTTGAGAATAGATTTCTTAACTACAGTTGAATTGGCCATTTCAGTTCACTTTTTGGTCTCAAGATCATTAGCAACACGAAAACTGCTTTCATTTTGGTTCAGCTCAATTCAATCGCAGATAACACAGTTCTAAGCTGCTCAAAATTGTATTATATTTGCCAGTTATCTCCGAAAAGTTAATTTCTTAAGTAAGATTGACTCAAGTATGATGTTTATTTGCTGGTCGTTTTTGGAAAATCGTAATTTCTTAAGTACGAATTACCATATTCGTACTCAGCGTCAGCATCGGAATTACACTATCTGTTTCCAAAAATGCGGTTTAACCATTCTTTCCCAATTAAGAGATTTCTTTCTTGGAAACATCTTAAACATACTATTTCTTAATAACCTTAATTTTGTAGAAATTTATAAAGCCACAAACTGCTTTTTTTAATTTCATCTCTATTTTGAATAAAAATTCTTATTTTCTTTAGTTTTTAATTTTTTAATAAAATAATAAACACAAACAAATATTTCAAGTTTTACGAGGCCTATCTCTTTATGGAATATCTCTGGTTAATAATTATTTAGTTTTCTTAATACACTTTTATGTTGCCAATAATATTTTAGTAATTTTAGCGAAATCCTCTTTCTTCATATTTTGCATATTCAGATTGATGATTTGTGATTGATATATTTGGTCTGAAAATTATTCCTTTATTTCTCCTAAAAATTTATCCCATTCATTTACATAATTTTGTGATACGCTGTTATTAACCTTAAAATGTTTAATTTCTTTTAGAGCTTTCAAAATAACTCTAATTGTTTTTTCGACTATTTTTCTCATACGAGCATCCTTAACCTCTACTGCTTCGAAATCAGTTATACCGTGATAAATCATTTTACGAATAAACGAATTTTACATTCAATTATTCATAAAAGAAAACAATCAGATTAATTTTGCAAATTTTCTGGTACATCTTTCCAAAATTTTATATTGCATTTACACAATTTCTGAAGAAATTATCAAATCCAAATTACAAAACTCAAAAGCTTTGCTTTTTCTCTAGAATTTCTAAAGATAAAAAAAAGGAGTATCGAAAATTAACGCATACCGTTTCCTCCCTAAGCTTTTAATCGATAACAAAACATATGTCCAGTGACTAAACGGTAACTTAAAAGTGGTTGCCAAACTTAACATGCTGGTTTGTCATACCACGACAAACAAGACTTAGATAGGAACTTGTATCCAAAAATGCGAACGGTAACCGCTAGAGGGCAATGTTCGCAAGCGTGTAGGGGAAGAAAGGAAGGATGTCGAAAGAGGTGTTAGTATGACTTTTATTAAAGAATATGGTTAAATCACAGAAGATGTTCAAAATTACTTCCATTACCCGCAATGTATGCATCGCAACATCAACGCATGGATTCATGGACCCGTTCAAAATGGTTAGGTGTGGCACGGACAAGTGCCGCCGCTTCGACGATCTTGGCAACGAGATCCATGTTTGATGCTTCTGTCGTCTCGTACACCATCGACTTCATATAACCTTAAAGGTAGAAATCCAGGAGCGTCAGGTCGGGGGATCACGGTGGCTATGCGACTGGTAGGCCTTTACCAATCCAGCGATCAGGGTAGTCCTATCGCGGTATTCCTGCGTAGTGCTGCTAAAATGCGCAGGCGCTTCATCATGTTGAAACCAGATGTTACGACGCGTATCTGCTGAAACGCCAACCATCATATCCGACAAAAGTCTTTCCACAAAATGTCCATAAAGAACTGAGTTAGTAAACCAAATCATCTTTTTCCTGCAAATTCCTGAAGTTATAAAACTTTCCACTCTCCCTTAAACCTGCGAACATTGCCCTCTGTGGTCGCCGTTCGTATTTTCGGACACGAGTTCCTATGTAAATCGTGTTTGTCATGGCATGACAGACCAGCATGTTACGTTTGGTAACGACATTTTGAGACACCCTGTATATGTCTTGGCTATTTTTACCATAAAAATCGAGACTTTCGACACATTCCCTCCATTTTAGCAGCAGAATTTAATATACTTTGTCCATAAAAACTCATTTTCTCGTTATATAGATAGCTGCAGGCAATGGATTGGATTTCTTCAGCAGAGTTAAAGTGTTAACTCATCATAACTTTGCATTGCAGGGCATCGGACAGATAAAAATTCTCATGTTTATATATTTCAGTAATTGTTGGCTAAGTTTCTGTTTAGTCCGCAGAAAAATGTGATACTAAAATCGTTGCTCTTCAGTTGTAGACGACTCGATACTTTTGTACCGTTGTTTATAGAGTAGGAGGATTCCAGTACATTAATTGTACTGCTAATGACCAGTTAGTCGCCTGCAGTTGTATATGGCTAGGAAAAAAAGGTTTTAATGTACAATACATAATAAAACAGATAATATGAAGGAAGAAATTTCTCTCCCATTTCAATTCTGTATTGGAAAGTACCCAGGGCGCATAGCGTTTTGTATTGTTTATATATTATACTTTTGTTCAAATAATTAGTATGAATTAATTTTAAGTTTATCTTTTTGTTATATGACACTTAATGCTCCCTGTAGTATTTTCATACATGGGCAAAATTCACATATTTCTATAGTCAAAACGAAAAGCTACTTAAATTCAACATTTTCACTGAAATTTTCATTTTTATAAAGAGAAATTCATATATTTATATTTTATCACATGTTTTATGTTTAAATTTTTATATATATATTTATTTTACATTTCATTTTTATATGTTTATGTATCTATATTTATATATTATTTTACAACTAGTTTTATTTATTTATTTATGTAATTATATTTACATTTATTTTTGTATCATAAGTGACGAGTGCACTCTAAAAGAGTACACTTTATTCCGACATGATTCAAAACGCCTTGCATTTGTTTTGCTTTAAGAAAGCAAGATTTTAACTGCGAAATGAAGAACAAATATTATTATAAATGATAGTTATCAATATATTCTACTCTAAAATGCTCTAACTAACGTACATGGTTACAATTTTCATGTAGTATCATTGAAATTGCATTCGCTCGTTTGTTTCCCAAATCATGAAGTTCGATGCTAATATGTATCCAGTGCAATGACGAAATAATTTCTTAGTTACTAAGACAAGTACCTCCCTTCGTCCCTGAGTATAGAAACTCAGTTCATGAATAACGTATTTGAAATCGAACCGCACGTGATACTAGAATGAAATTTCATATGCATTATTTACTCTGAAGATAACAACCTAGCGACTCATATTCATGGTGTAAAATAATATGCGTCTATTACTACGCAGTATGCGGTCATTCGCTTCTATTTCGATAACCGCAAGTTTCATCATTATGGTATCAATTTCGGATATATTACTTACAAATTATGTAATTTGTTATAAATATCGTGTCACTTACTAGTAGTTAAAGTAATGTACAAAGAAAATACAAGAAATAAATTTACTGGAAGTAAATGGTTATACTGTAGTTATACAACTGTATACCAGCAGTAAGAAAATTCTTGATAGGATGCAGTTTTTATGCAGAGAATTAAAAAGTGATGATTAATCAATGAAATTAAGCAATAAAATAATTGTTTTGAAAATAAAAAGACGTTAAATAAAAGTATTACTCTAACAATAAAATTATAAATGAGTGTAAAGTCTTCATTTAGTTTTCAATTAAAATACTTTTCCCCATTTTAGCATTTAAAATTTCTAAGGTTGTAAAAAAAGAAAAAGAAAACTCTTCGAAAACGTTAAACGCTTCGAAAACGTTAAACGCTTCTTGTATGAAGTGAAGTAAAACAAAAATCAAAATAAGAGTTTACCCGAAGAACGCTTGCGTATTCGCAAATGATTTGCGCCCACCAGCGCCCGAGCGATAAAGTCGCTCAACTCTGGTAGTTTTGTCTAGAGTTTCAGCCCTAGCGAACGGACAGGCTGCATCGGCGTTTTCTTGGTTTTCCATATGTGTAACGTATATAAAAGCTAGGTTTCTTTAGAAAATTGTATTCGAAGGCATCCTTCCCCGTAGATAGATTGCCTTCCAGTGCTTTGCCATAATTAAAGAGGCCCACAAGCGGCCGAGCGGTAAAGACACTGAACACTGGTAGTTCGGTCCAAGGTTCGAATCCCGCGAACGGGCTGGCTGCAAGAGAGCTTTCGTGGTATTCCCCATGTGTAACGTGTATATGAGCCAGTTTCTCTTAGAAAGTCCTCCACGAAGGCATCCCTCCATTTAGGCAGATAGCCCTCGTGTGCTTTGTCATAATTGAATAACCTAACCTAACCATAATTAAAGAAGCAGCATTATTTTGTTAGCTTTTTATGTATCCGGTATCATTATTCTTTGTGATGTCCTTTTAATCGTAATGGATGATTTTCTTTAAAGCTACATTTTGTACTTTAACCTTATTTTCGTTTTCGAAATAGTAGTAAGGTTTTTTTTTTCATTTCTTTGATGAAAATGAAAATCGGTCTTGTATTTGAATTAAAAATTTGAAACAAACTGAAAATTAACCTCTGGTGAAAATGAATGAATTTTGAAGTCTTGAAAAGCATCTTTAGTCACCAATTCAGTAGAACGTTTCTCTACTAATTCTAAAAATTTTCCAATTTTTCAATAAAGTCGTGTCGAACTTCGTTTTTTTTTGGAGCGTTAATTCACATAAATCAAAGTAAAACTCACATAAATCACTTTATATAGATATAACTGCTGAGATAAAATACATTTTATCACGTTATTTGGGGCATTCTGTTTAAGACTAAAGAATGAAGTTATTTCTTTTCTAATCTCCAATTTTTATGGATGCAGCCTTCAAACATTGCATAAAAATTCGTAGTGAAATTTATTGCGACAGAAATTTTAATGCATTTCAGAGGAGGGGGACATAAATTAAGTTAGCAATTTATTATAATTTTTTTCTTATTTCATATTTTATATGAGATTTACTTTCTTTTGTATATATATATATATATATATATATCAGGGATTCTCAGTCAGGTGGAATTCCCAGCTAGGGAGATTTCATGAGGAAGAGTGAGGTGTAAGCCTTTTGTTTAGCTGTTAATTATTTAGTTTTAGTTTATGAATACAAAGAAAAAAAACTACCTTTATTCAAATTTTGGTATTCACCAACGTTGTCTGTACTTTTGTCAAATTTGTAAAACACATTAAAATAATCTAAATAAATGTATATCTGTATTTTCGAAGTTTAAGAAAGGAAAGAATATTTCCTCTAAATGATTTCTCATTGTCTTTTTATTAAAATAATGATTTCAGAATCTCAGATTCGGCTTTGACTCTGCTGCAGTTAAAGTCTTAAAAGAAAGTACTGTTTGAAAGGGAATTTTAGACTTTTTAAATGTGTTGTTGTTATTACTAATGCTCACTTATCGTCAGTCCAAGCCCACGAAATTCCTCGTGGCAAAGAGCGCAAGATGATTCCTGTCGTTGGGAAGCGCCTTGAGTAACATATAGGTGACAGTGCGATTTATCTTATTCCCGCCCCCAATTATGGAGAGCACACGGGCAAGACACGTCCGAGGGTCTCCCACCCCTCTTCTTCTACCATCAACCTCCAACTTCTAGAGAGGACCTTTCGAGCTCGCCATGTACTTAGTGTGCCCCAGTGTCGCACGGACCCTATACATCTATGCCTTCTCCGGGATTCAATCTGGGCCCTTCGGCACGGCAGTCAGGGACACTAACCAATATTCAGGTTGGTCGGCTTTTTTGTTAAACAAGAAAACAGCTGTATTAAAAAAGTTATGGTAAGTATACATCAATTCAAAAATTTCATTTTCCTAATAAGGGTAACATGTACGAAACATTATCTGCATGAAAACACACATTATCTATATGAAATCCAGTTTCCTGGTATTAAAAGTCTAATGTTTAAGAAAAGGTAAGGTCTTCATTAGTTCTTTTATGACTGTCGACTAACATAAACAGTGACCGCAGCTTCCGGTATTTTTCTAATTTAGTTTTCAATTTTTCGTGTTTTTAGTAATTGATTTTGTAAAATCAAACACACTTTTGTTACACTATTTGTCATATATAAGTTTTTTTTTTTCAAAAATTTAATAGCAGTCTTATATAAATACTATATTTGATTATTGCACAATGATATTTTACAACACCTCCACTACATTCATACAGAAATTGCAGACTTCGGTTTCATCGGTTAACACTAATTTTATTTATAACCACATAATTGAAAATTTTTCATTTGAAGATTTGAAGAAAATAATATCATCCCAATAATGTCATAGAAATATGTACGTATTGAATACTGACCTAGTATACAAAGGCTTTAACAACAGTCAAGGAGATGATCTTCATTCACTTCACAAAACGTTAAAACAGAATAAGATTCATATAAGTTACGAATTTCCAAAAATTTGGAAGACTGGTGCTATCCAAGACTGGTTAATCATTTCCTGGAAAATGTTGGCACCTCCATGCAGACTGACTGAAATATTAACTTAATGAATAATAATTTGAACTGATATTTACCAGCCGTTAGATAAAAGTTTTAAAGCGCAATTCTTCTCGGATTAAATTGTTCTTTGGAGGAGTTTTGTTAATAATATAACTCACTGCCAAAGGAATCTTTGACGTTTGATAGGAAGTTGTGTCTTTTAACTCATTACAAATGTTTTTATACCTGAGAGTGTGTTTGATATTATACGTTTGAGTCTATCAGTATTGTAAGGTGTTTCATCACATTTAGCCTTGAAAACTTTACTATTTGCCAATAAGAATTTTCACTATGATCTAACCAATTTAAACTTACAAAAGGTGATATTTTCATTTGTTTTATCTAAATTTTATCCCATTAATATAAAACAACATGATAAAAATCTTAAATGAATCCATTTATGTATACGTATAAGTAATCTTTTAAAAATTGAAAGACAGAGCGGACATTAGATGAAATAGCAACGAGTCTTTGTTCAACAGCATGCATTCCGAATTACGTTGGATACATTATCGCTTGTTGACAGCGGAATGCAATTAATACATTTCGCGCCTACAGCGCTTTCTCTATATTTGGCAACTAGAATTATTTTTGCTTTTTTGGCGAATTTCTGAATGCTGTCATGTAGTAAGCACTATTCCTCCGTCGCAAATAATAATTTTATATAATCCAAAATGAATTCTGAATTCCCATGTATTATTGAGATTTCATGGCATAATCAAATTTCCACGAAACATTTATTGCAAAAATATATGCCATAAACACTTAATGTACAGAATTAGAATAAATTTTTGACAAGATTTTCAGTATTACCTTTGTAAGCATGCTACATAAAGATGCACGAAATTTAAAAAATATTTTCTCATCAACAATTACTCTTATGGAACCCACAACGGTTTAAAACGTTTGGCATAAAATCGTTCTGTATAGGCCAACTAAATTTATATATTATTCCTTTCTTTTTTATTGGAAGGTCCTCCACGAAGACATGCCTTTCCTTAGGCAGATAGCCCTCGAGTGCTTTGCCAAAAAACACCAAAGACCTTTCCTTTTTTGAGAACTAATTTTATTTCTCTACTTGTTGGCAAAGAAAAAAATTGTTCTCTTCCCATACTGGTAATGATACGGCAGCATAAACAGTTCGTTAAAGGTTTCTTATGTACGCATGTGTGACACGATAATTTCAAAAATGTGAATCTTCATACTGAATAAGAGAGAACAATAGAATCAAATTAAGAGATAAATTAAAATTTGTACTTCTAAATTTTGAACCTGAATTTTAAATAATTACTCGACGTCGATCTGAGAGGAATGGCTATCCAGTTTATTTGGTAAAAATACACTAGTAAGCGGGAAACAGTTAAAAGAATCATAGTTCTAATAGATAATTATAACCTGATTTGGTTCTTGCACTTTTCTTAAATCTGAAACTAATTATTGTAACAGAATTCTAAAAACTGTACATACTTCAATATAAAAACTAAACAAAAACAATTTTAAATGTTGGCAGTACTATTAACTACTAGCTGAGGGGTTGCAGTTCAAGATTTGATCCGCATTTACGTTATCCCTTTATATAAATGGAGAAGTTAAATGTGGTTCTAAAGGATTGCGCGATAGCTTACATTACATAGAAAAATACATAATATACAAAGTATCAACTTGTAGGGAATTTTATGTTAATTGGCAGATATTTATAATTTCAGTGTTTACTTTAACTTCTGTTTTCCGCATTCGTCAGCAGAATGCGGATGAGTAGCGAGTATTTGAACTGGGCTTTCTGGATTTTAAGACAGAAAATGTTTCTGTCATTACATGCACGCTACGTATTAGTTTCTTGCCAACTCTGATAGTTTCAATTATTCCGCTTTGCATTTTGTTGCTGCCGATATTTAATTTCTGACGTCCCGGTAGAGTATTGAGCCAACTTTTAGTATAGTACTTAATTGTGTAATATTTGACTACTGCTCCACGTTTAACTTAAATTTGACTATTTTGTTTAGTTGCATTATTTATTTAGCTTGTGGCTTATTTTGTAACACAAGAGAATGCTTTTATATTCTAAGTTCTGTTTAAATAAAGAGTTTATTTTTAATCTTCTCACGACTTTGTTGCTGTTTCAGACATAATGATAATTCACTTCACATGTATTAGTGTGACTAGAGTAATTAGCATTATCAGATCAATTGAAACCCTAGAAACGTTTAAAAATGTACAGCAACCATTTAATAACATTCACTTGATATTTTTAAAGCAGAGAATTTAACAAATATGAGATTTATCTTTATTTTTAACTAATAGTTAATTTTAAGTTAGCACTTTTCTATTACTCTCTTTTCACCCACACTTTTCATGCCAGAATGTAAATGAGACAGCGAGCGTTTATTCAGATTAAGGTAGAAAGAAGTACAAGAGTTTCGGAAATTAGAACATGCCTGCCTTCCAGGCCACGTTGTGCTGTGATTATTAGCGACTTGATTTAGTGGCATTGAGTGCTTCTAGCCACTTGGCTTCGTCTCACCGGTTTTCTACAAACCAGATTATTGCCTGCGCGTTTAATTATCCTATAAGCGATTAGGCTAATCTACCACATTTTGAATTTGTTAAACATTACGTATTTCTGTTAAGCCAGAAGTGCTTGGCTTGTGTAAACCCAAGTTGGGTAACTGTTAAGTTGTGTTCGAATAAAAGGCTTTTATGCACCTTTCTTCTAACTTTTGTTTCGTCTCATATGGCTAGAAGATAATTCTTCAATAGTCCTTATGAAGTCTATAGTGTATGCTCCTAAGAGAAGTAGACTTTATAAGCTAATTGAAAGTTTCTAGCGCTAATAGACTTTCAGTGCAAAATCAAATGTCAAACCTTGAACTTCGGATGTATAATTTGAATACCAGTTGTTTCTTTTCCTTGTGGTCATGCAATAAACCGCTATGATCCAAATCAATCTTCTGAATTATTCAAAAATCCTTTATTATTGTCTCGAGAACTGCATATGAACTTCTCTCAAGCTATATTAAGCTATAAGATAAGCTCGCAAAACTTCCATTTTGCGAGCTTATTACCCAAATTGTTACTTTCGTAATCTATTGGACATCATTTTGCTGTAAATGAAATAGTCCAGTATCATGAAAATGAGCAAAAACACATGTTTGATGTTATATTAAAGGATTGGAAAACGTGCTTGAGCTTAAAAACATGTTTGACATCAAAAACAACAAATATTAAGTTATGAAAATGATAAGTTGGAAAAAATCCTTATCATTCATTTAATTCCAGAAAATTTAAATCCCTTATCATCCATTTAGTTCCTACAACTCATTATATCGTCGATATCTTTCTCTATCTGCACGATGCCCACCAGCTGTCGAACGGTCAATTCCCTGAACACTGGTAGCTCTGTCCGGAGTTTGAGTCTCGGCAAATGGGGTGGATGCATGGGCATTTTTTGTAGTTTTCCCCATGCGTAACGTGCATATGAGTCGGTTACCTTAAAAAAGCATCCACGAAGACATCTTTCATCTTCAGAAATAGCCTTCATGTGCTTTGCCATAATCAAATAAACTTGAAAACCTATAAGCTATTTGCCAGATATTCGCCTGGAAATTTCAGCAGCATTCAAATTTTATTGACCTCGAGTTTGAATTTATGATGGCGGACAAATTTTCCATCCCTCTTTTCCATGCAACCTCAAACTTGCTCGACGAGAGTTCTGTAGCGTAATTCATGTAATATTTTTAAAACATCTTCCGAAAATTAATCAATACTTAAATGTTCTGCTTCACTCCCTGTAAATGCATAAGTTTTTTTGTGACACAGGTAATAAGATACCCACATATTTTAAATTTTGTGTGGGTTCTTTATAATTCACAGTTTTCATCTTTAAATTATTCTTTAGTTCTTATATGAAGAAATTATAGTTCTTCGGGAGGCAATAAAGAATTTTATGTGACCAAATTGCGTTATTTTTATCCAACTAAATATTTTATTCATACCTAAGCAATTAATGAAGGAGTAATATTCTTTTTTTTACAATGCTTAAAACGGGAATCTATATATTAGACGAAACTTAATTCTTCGTATTTTATGATAATCATTATGTTATCAAGTTGTAGCAGTTATAATTCACGATTTACTAACATTTAGCGTCACGTTGGTTTCTTTCTCATATATTTTGGCTCTTTCTTATACGATACTTATACGATACTCTTTCAAATTTCTTTTTCATTTCAAATTTCTTTTTCAAATTTCATTTTCTGAGTTAGTATGTTACTTATATGTAAATATGCTATTGGACTTTGCAAATTTCGTCTTGAACTTACGATTGGACGCTGCAACTAATATGCCTGCCATTCGAAATGCTATCCAAGAAATGCTATCACCGAATATTATCTAGAGAAAGCTTGGATTCTGTTTTCCGTCATGAGATAGCTATCGTTTCGTCGCAAGATATGCCTGAGTTAGATACGCCGTTCCGGAAGTTTCCAGCACTAAAGTGCAGAGGTTTTTCCTTTTATCGGATTAGACAAGTTTTCACTTCATTCTAGGATTGTTAAAAGAGATTATGGATGAGTAAAGATCTTCGGATCGAACACTCATGATTTAGGAAGATGACCTATGACCTATGAAAAAAAAACGATACTCTATACTACGCCCCACAACTGGCCGAAAGGTCAAAACCGCTGAATACTGGTAGACCGACCTGATTTGGTTTTGATCCCTTCCAGGCGAATGGACTGGCTGCGTGTGTGATTTTCCCCTTGTGTAACGTGAATACGAACCATGTTTCCTCAGAAAGTTCTCCACGAATGCATACCTCGTCTTAGGCAGATAAATACCCCGCTAGCTTTGCCAAATTCAAATAATCGCTCGAGTAGATGTCCATGCATCTACCAGCTTGCTGAAAAGGAAGTCGCTTGCAGAGTAGAATGGCCGAGTTTGGTAATTTTTAGACAGTTAGCTAGTTTTTCGTCCTACTCTAAAGCTGTTGTAACTTCTGAGTAGTTTTTGTAGCGTATTTGCGTCATAGCGGTAGCTTAGCTGTAAGTCGTTGCAGTTGATAGTCAACAAGAATTCGCATACCATTTATTTTGTTGCTACCTTTCGTTGTATTACAACAACAACGGGCTAATGAAATTCTGTCTTAGATCATACTTTGAGTTCTAGCATGTGTAGTCATCGTTATGAGTTAACAGAGGCGATACTTGGCTAGTCATTAGGTACAATGTTTTTTCAGCCGTTAGGCTTACCAACAAACAGCTCTAAATTAACTCAACATCTTTAGAAGTAACGAAATATTCATAGAACAAATGCTGTGGAATGCTTCTTACGGCAACAAAGGGACTTCATCGATTCCGGATAAGTGGTTTTTATGGCTAATTCAATATATCTGTTTCTAGAAGGAATTTCCGAAGTAAATATAGCATCTTGCAATGCGAATTTTTTTCGAAAGTCATGAACATAGCCTTGAAAGTTCGCACTTTGACTCATAAAAGGGATCAGTAGTTCATCTATACATTCTGGATTATGCATTGAAAACATTGAGACATTTGAAAAGTCTTGTCTTTGAAAGGCGGCAAAAATGTAACACAGATGCTTCCACGTTTAAACCTTCAAAATTTTAGCTCATTACATATTTTTATCTCATAATCCTAAATTTAGAGTTAAATCTACAAAAGGGTTGGTATTTTAATATTCCCGGTACCAACGTGCTTGGAAGCCGGGTACGAGAGATTTTATTGTAAATTCAACTGAAGGACATTTAAAAAATTGATGACATTGCAGTAACACAGGTATTATACCATGTGTTTTAGGTAAAGCGTAAAAACATATATGGCTACATGCGCCTTATATTGAAAGTGCATTTTTATCTGAAGTCCTACCAATTGATGAATGGTTAAAGCTCTGGTAGTTTGCCCTAGAGTCTGTATCTGGCGGCAGACGGGCTAGCTGCATAATCCTTTCATAATCACATGTGTAAGGTTCCAGTTTCCTGTAAATACGTTTTACTCATGAGGTCTCCTGATAGACCTAACCATAGATAGTCTTCCCGTAATTAAATAATCAAATCCAGTTTATTTATTATTTGAAAGTTTTCATACAGTTATAATGTTTCTGGAACAACAAAATTTAGAAAGATTTGCTCATTTATTTTTCACAAATTTCCACTTTATATAATCAAAGAGTGCACATCTGCTGTTTGTAAAGAAAAAGAAAGGCTATATTTCTTTATACCATTTTCAACATTAAAATTTCAGTATTGCAGCAATGGAATATCTTCTAAATCAACATTTATATAAACCTTCGTCCTTGAATGGCTAAAACTTAAAAGCCCATAAATGAGAGCTTTAAAAGGCATATGAAAGTATTAGCTTGAACTGCAACTTGCATTCTCAGCCAAAAGTTTCTGCAAATTTTAAAAACACGACCCTGCTCTTAAAACGTAACCTCGTATTTGTGAAGCACTCCAAGCGGTTATGAAGTAGTTCCGAGTTGGCTTAACGCCAGGATCATGACATACGCAAGAGAGTTCTTCAGAAGTTTTGGTGAGAGCGTATGAGATTTTTTCCGCAATTTTTTAGCCTCGCTATTCCAATCATTCCAATGCGTATGACTAAAGCAGGCGCAGAAAGGAAACTGTTTTGATTATAAGAGTTGTTGAATATTTTGCTTTTTCGCAGTATTCTGCATAACTTAAGAACAGTAAAGCTAAGATATTTATGTCGCTGGCTAACTGTATTGAAAACTGAAATATGTGTAGGCTTCGCAAAATATATTACGATATTCGGGAACATTCCAATAGAACTGATTGCAATTTTTGCAGTTGTTAACCGATTATGACAAAGGAAGTTTGACTATGGAAGGGATGCCTGTATGATGGATTTCTTGAGAGAAAGTGACTGGTATCCGTATTACACTTGGAGAGTACCATGAAAAACATCATGCAGCCAGCCCCTTCGTCTGCATACTAACCTGGATTTCACAACGACCTTATCCACTTGATCTAAATTAGGTTAGGATATTCAGTTATGGCAAAGCACACGTGGGCTATCTGCCTAAGGGGAGGGATGCCTTCGTGGAGGACTTTCTAAGGGAAACTGGCTCGTATACACGTTACACATGGGGACGATCTAAATTAGGAATTTTGAAGAAAGAACGCACATCCATACTAAGTTTCTAACGATTTTTATAGTTGATTTATTGTGAGTTACTGTTAGAAGAAAGAGCAATGATTGCATTTTGTAATCTCTAGGGAAAACGAAAACGTAAGCAGCTCTTCTGTAGACGGGAAGAGCAATAACATTAAAAATGTTCGTGTAGATTTATTTATAAAAGACAAATATTAATCATCATTTGCAATAGCATCTAATAATTTCAAATATCTAATACATTTTAGCTTAAAACTTTTACACTTATTACTGTTCATGACTTCTACATCGCGAGCTCCTACTTGTCTGTAATTCTTTACATATTTACTTTATTTTAATGTATTGGTTCTTTCTTGCAAATTAGTAGAGTTTCTATTTGTGAGAATTAATGCGTTACATGAGCAAAATCCCTTTAACCTAAAATATAGTTCAGAAACCATAGATTTTTTTGTTTGCATTAAAATTTCAATTGTTTGTGTTCTAAGTGATTTTATTTCTTTTCTGTATGGGTTTAATATATGCTAAGCGTTCTGTGTCGTGAGTATATGTTCGTATTGCTCAGACAAAGCTTGCAAGTGCTCTTTGCTAATATACTTATCAAATATTAAATTGTTCTTTTGTTTGGCACATTCTAATTGAAAGTCGGTTATCGTAACTACTAAAATCTCCGAGTTAACCTGTTACTGTCTTCGAAGGAAAATATCGAAAACAAGTTATAAAATAAAATGTGGAGGGAGGTATCATGTAAATTTAAAACAATGTATGAATATATAACTCCAGCTGAATTTTTGGAATGAATTTAAAAACCTGAGGATTTAATATTTGAAGACACATGTTAAGAAGTTTTATAGAATAAGAAAGCTCAACAAACGTATAGGCAATTTTTCACAGGAAGTCTAACGGCGAGTTTTCGTTGAAGAGGCAGTAAAATCGAGAGAAATAAATTTTTTTAATAGCACCAAATTTAAATTTATGAAACTACATTTCGGTTACTTAAAGAATGTCTGTGTCATTTGCGGCATAAACGAACTGTCTGCAAGAGGAAGCCGGATATATATATACAAAGTCATTCTATACATAACATTTCCTGAATGCCGCCCAGACGGTATATTGGTTAGGAGAGCTTCCTGCGATCCCAAAGACCTCGGTTTCGAATCTCGGAGAAGGCGTTCTTTCTTACCTGCCTCTGCAATAAAATGGCCGCCCCTTTGAGATAAAAAGGCCTCAGGAGTGATCAATGCAAAATAGGCAACTGCCCGCTATTAGTTAAAAAAATTCTTGCATGTGCATTGGTATCTCCTGCTGTCGCACATAAATCTGTCTTCCAGGTAAGTTTTAGCGCTTAAACTCAACATGTTGTGTAAATTAACAGTAGGTGTTGTTCCTAATAGATTATCTAATTAAATTAAATTTTACTCCGCATGCTTAAAATTCACAGATGGTCTTCCCGTAATTAAATCCAATTTATTTATTATTTAAACTTTTTTTTTTACGTTTACAGAGTTTTAATGTTTTTGAAACAACAAACTTTGACAAGTTCCACTTTCACAAATTTACGTTACTAGTGCTTAAGATCAGGCGCAGGATGTATTGTTCCTCTGGTGCAGGACTAAAAGGTAATTGAATCGAGGTTTTTCTCGATACAAATCTTCAAATACAGAAATAGATAAATCCAGGATAACAAAAGAAATCAACTAGTCTTAGTTAAAAAATTGATACTGGCGATGTTGCATAGAAACGTCTGATTCGTTTGTGTCATTTGATATCGTTGCGTTATACGGGTTTGTGGATTTGAGAGTATCCGATGAAAACACGATGGAGAACAATAAAAAGCGCAATTTATTTACAAGAATCACTATTTACAGCAGAGTTCCAAAATTACCTTTAAAAGCGTCGAAAATCTACAATAAATACGCTGAAACAATCAGCAACACAGCTTCAGGCTGTAACTGTAAAGGAAGCTTCACGGCAACACTAAACTTATAATACACACCGTGGAACAATCACCAATACACTGTCAAGCTATACTGTAAAGGTAGCTTCACGGCAAAGCACTATCTCAATCGCTTTCCGTTCACAAAACTCTCGCGTAGCTTAGCACTCACAGTAAGCAGCTATTCTCACAATGCCGGCTCTCAGAAACGCAGGGGTTTGTATAGCTTTTCCTTAGGTTCCACAGGTTTCGAGAAATATCTCGACAGGAAGTTATTCTAGAAGCTTCCCGATTGGACCATGGGATATCGCCGATTTGGTCGTCAAATGGGCGATTAAAGTCGCCAATCTGGCAACCCTCCCATACACTATTTTATGGCAACCCTAGTGCTATGCCGGAAAGCTTACATACAGGCGCAACCGCCGAATTTTTCGCAACAATATAATTGTGGGCCTTTATAGTGTGCAGGTTTTGTTACTAGTGTACACGTACACATAACAGACCACATATGGGCATTCATTCCATTATCATTAAAACTTCAGAGATACCAGCAAGAGCTTATTTTTTCCATTGTTTAAGCGCTTATTTTTATAAGCATCACATCAGTTCCGATACAAATACACAAAATACGCAAAGCTGTGTAAAACTAATAAAAGGTTTCACTTCTTTATGTTTTAATAGTGGGCACGATTAATTTCTGATATACCTGTAGTGGAACAACCGGACGTAAGCAAATCAAATATAAATCATTTAAAAAGATTAAAGCTACATATTTTCATAGGTATTGCCATTAATATGATTGCTTAAATATATGCAAAATTATAAAAGACCACATTGGTTGTATAACGATCATCAGATGAGGATCGTCCGTTTTACATTAGAAGACTTCCTGCTTTCAACAGAACTAATCTTCAGGTAAATTAACTATGGAAGTGTGTTAAGGGTGTTTCTTGTGTGGTTTCTGTGCGAACTATCACCGAGTATCCGCTAAATGACCGGAAAGTAATTTTCCACAGTAGAAACTCGGAAGGAACCCCCTCCGTGCGGTTTCCTTTCGAATTTAACGTAAAACGAAGAAAGAGGTTTTTAGTGAGAGACTTTCCTTAGAGATTTTTGTTTAGATGTTGCTGTAAGAAAGTCCAGTCAGTCAGTGTTGTAAGAAAGTCAGTGATGTTGCTGTAAGAAAGTCCAGTTGTCAGTCAGTCTAGTGAGAGACTGCTTAGAGACGTTTGTTTAGATGTTGCTGTAAGAAAGTCCAGCGACAGGACTGTTCAGAGCCGCTTCGAGCGGTAATTTTTGTATGTATGGCTGTATCGAAATGTTTTACTCAAGAAATCTTTATTAAGTTTTAAAATAAATATTTAAAAGACCGCCGGTCGGATTATTCATCCATCTCGGATGCTCTTACGCTACAGTTGTTCAAGAGAATACTTCGAAACTTAATTCAGAATTGAGTGACTTGTAATGTTACTTTAATAATATTTTTGATTCTGATGGTAGAAGCTTCGAATGAGAGAAATGGAAAACACGAATGGAACATTCTGATGCCCTCTTTCTTAACTTCCTTCAATTTTTTTCTTTCTTTTCTAGTGTTTCTTTTCATTTTTTCTGCAGCTTTTCTATAACATTGAAACATTTTGGGTGAAGTCACAAACTGTAAGATAACCACCTCTCCTTCTTTTCTTTATTTATCTTGCCAGTTTCTGTTTCTGATCCCAAAAGATTTCCGGATGGTCCAGCAATGCCTGTTTTCGATCATAGTCTGTGTAACGCATTCCCAATAGACTTAAAAGGCTTTTCTCGGGCAAATATCTACATAACAGATTCAATATTTTCTTCACATATTTTCTTTCAACAAGCAATCCCACTATACTCGAATGTTCCTTTCAGAAATGTAGGAAAGAACATATTTAAATGAGCTTGATCTCCATAATTTTCAGTCTATTTGAGCGTTTGTTCGATTTGATATGATAGTTATTAGCCGTATTGTTGGATAAGTTCAGAGCAACTAATTAAAAAACAAACAATCAAGTTAATTTGTTTGTCAACTCCTGCTGCGGGAAGCACTTTTTCAGCACAACACGTTTCTCGCTTGAGATTTAAAAATAAAGCGATCGCATCAAAAAAGAGCAACTTCCAGGATTACATGAAGCATCCTTCAGCTGCTTTGCTTTTTGCTTTTTTAAAAAAGCGCCAGTATCTAGAAATTAGTTGTGACAATACTTGTCTGGTTATATTTCGGCCTTCTAAATTGTGGTACAGAGTGGCCTTATCAAAATATCTATAAAAATAATATATTTTAATTTTTTTGTAGAATATTATCTTCTCTTGGCGTTATCGCCTCCAAATATAGCAACTCTGGTAAGCGCATAATTTGTGTTTCTTCAGGATGAATAGTTTTGTCGTTCTACGGAAGAGTCCCTCACTTGGCCGTGGAAATAACGACAATAACAAGATTAAAAACGTAGCAGCAATACATCCCTCAGTAGCCAGACAGCAAGTACAAGATTATTAAGCATTTTTAAAGCCTTTAAAAGGTGTTCACATGGAATACTTCCATTTTGTCAAGCTGGCAATGATGTTTATATAAATATTTTGTTACATGAGTTTTGTAAGTGCATTCGAGTTCCATTCATTTCTCTAGCCAGTCGTTATGAGTTCTAGTTACTGGAAGTTTTTACATAAACATAAACTAGTTTATTTTACCATGCAAATGGAGATAAAATGAATTTCTTTTTTCTGAATTCGCCAATGTAGTCATAACAGGAAATATATACTGATACCTAAAAATATGAAGGGCTACCTCGCAAGAAAATACTTGCTCAACACGTGCACAAACTGTTACATAGACATTTAAAGTCAAATAGTTTTGACCTAAATGACATAACAGTTGTTACGCTCTTTGTGTATTAATCATATTTTTCTTCATAAGTGCGTGAGTTTGTTGCGGTTTATTTTAACAAGTTAACTTGCTAAGCACTATTTTTCTGCTAAAACAAATTCAACTTGCTGAGAAGGCTTTCACAGTTAAAAAATTATTTTTTACATACCCAGACTTAAGGTTTTCGTATGGCAAATTTTCTAACACCATAAATGCTTTTATTTTAGAAGATTTTGTTTGCTTATTAAGATACAAAACAATTTATAGTGCCGCCCAAACGGGATAATGGTTAGCAAAGCTGACTGCCATACCGAAAGGCTCGAGTTCGAATACCGAAGAAGGCATAGATGTTTGTAAATGTGTAGTGTTTGTGCGGCACGGGGGCACTCTTGAATATGCAGTGAGCCGAAAGTTCCCTCGAGAGGTTAGTGGTAGGGTCACAATAACACAGCATAATTTATAGTGAATATATAAGAATACATAAAATTATTTTATTTCTTTTATTTGCCCATTGATAAATCTTATTATTTTATAACGTATTGCCAGAAAATTCGGGCAGGAATAAGTAAACTATTCCATTAACAAAAATATCTTTTTTTCAGCGCAATATTGCCTCTAAGACTAGAAATGTAAACGAACTGAGCTAAGAATACTAAAGCAGCAATAAAACGAAAGAATTCTGGGACATAAACTAACCGAAAGTTAGAAAATCTCGAAGATCAACACAAAGTATGAAGAAATGTGAGAAATAGTGAAGAACGATAACCTTGTGAGGAAAGGAAAGACGAATAAGAAAGCCAGATGATCAAAAATCTTTTTCAAAGAATTTGAGCTATTTAAAGAGACTCGGGAAAAATATGAGATATTTTGTTGAGACACTGCGGTGGTAGTGTCAAACAGAATTTCAATCCAGTTGCGTGACTGGAGTTTAGAGTCACATTCCATTCTTGCGGTTTTATATATTGTCTTTCTGTGAGAGAA